>VZTZ01001116.1:348934-553170 GCA_013400955.1 Drymodes brunneopygia
CATATACAGCAAAAGACAAAAGTTCCAACATGCATTTGACTAGTTATAAATCACTACACTATTTTATCCATACTTAAAATTTTATGAAGTAGCTGATAGGTAGTTTTGGAAAGGAAAAATAAATTTTAAAAAATCAGCTAAAAGCTGTAACTTGCAGAAAAAAAACCCTCTGCACCAATAATAAAGGGAGTTTTTCTTTAAGTTCTTTAACAAATGATCTAAACCAAACTGTTAGAACAGAGGAATGTGAATGACTAAACAAACGCTTCAGTAAACATTCCCCAGCTGCAGTTTTCAGCCTAATACCAAGTTAAAATGTGGAGACTCCATCTACCTTCTGCAAAACAATTAAACTTCAGAAGCAAAGCAACATTATATGACATACATGACTCACAAACACAGTCACTGAAAAGAAAAACCACTAGACATTTATCTCTTAAAAACAAAAAAGACACCACGACTGGCACCAGTCTGCAATGCAAGAAAGACCATGTGATACTTAGACACTTGTGTATTAGTTTAAAAATAAGCTAGATAAGCATGTGATGAGTGACAATTTTGTATTTGACCTTTGCTTTAATAGCTCCTTTTCAGAAAGTCCACACAAACATCAACAAAACTCCTAAAAAAATAGCTAAAACCTTACATCTCATCCAGTGTGTAGAAAATACACCCTAAAACCAAAATTCTACATAGAAAAATAAAAAAACATATGTTTTGAAGGACAAATTCAGAAAAAAGAATTTCTCTTTAAAAAGCATAGAGCTCTTCTTGTAAATCAAGCTGATGAAATTCAACATGTTAAGTTCCAGAGACAGAAGCTTGGGGTGTATATTTCCAGTGGGAATATTTCACTCTGCCTAGCAGGCAAAGAATTTGGAAATAGGAGTTCCTCTTTCCTGAGGCTGATCAGGCCTACAGGATTGCACAGGAAATTCTTTTAAGTCAGGAAATGAGGATGCATTCTGCATGGGACAACAAACCCTTACTTTAGGGTATTACTTTCCAAAGTGTGAAACCACAACATTTACCCCTGGACTAAGGGTCTCCACCAGCATTAAGCAAATACATTATTAGGCAAAGTGTCTCTATCAAAATCCTCATGAGTTTTGCTGTTGCTGTTTATATTTATTTAAAATATCCCAGAATCACAGAGTAGTTGAAGTGGGAAGGACCCCTGGAGGTCATCTAACGCAGGCCCTCACTGCTCCAAGCAGGAGCAACTACAGCAGGTCCAGATGGCTTTTGACTATATCTAAGGATGGACAGTCCACAACCTCTGGGCAACCTCTGACAGAGCTCAATCACCTCCACTGTCAAAGAAGTTTGTTCTTATATTTAAAAAAAAAATTCTTGTATTTCAATTTGTGCCGCCTACCTCTTATCCTATCCCTGGAGGGTACTAAGAACAGCCTGGCCCTGTCCTCGTTAGGCACACACTGAGAAGCACACACAGAGGCACACACTGAGAAGATCACCTCCACAGCCCTTTCACTGGCCCTGCTTCAGTGTCTCTTTATCTCTCTTGTATCAGAGAGCCTCAGCCTCGAGCCAGTGCTCCAGGTGTGTCCCACCAGGGCTGGGCAGAGCAGAATGACCTCCCTCAACCCTCTGGAGACACTGCTGAGTGCAGCCTGGGAGGCTGTCAGCCACCTTTGCTGGCTCATGTTTACCAAGCACTTCTTTTTTGTGAAATAAAGCCTTAAAAATGTGGTTCGCCCATTTTAAACTGAAGGTAAGGAGAGGCATGAACAGAGTTTCATATTTTAGGCCTAACCTCGCAATTAGTTTTGTGTTTTACCTAAATATATATGATGGTGTCAGTGGTGATATTAAGTTTCAGAAGCAAACCACATTCCTAGTAGCCCAACATATGCTTCTTCCTTCATTTTCATTTAGTGTATTCAAGATACAGAGTAAAGACTTAAGAGCCCCCAACCACTCCTGATGCAGACTAAAAATCTTCCTAAAAATGGGCAACCAAGAGTAATTCTGAAAAGAGGAATAAATCATTGCATTTAATCACCAAAAGAGGTAAAAAATTAAATTTTCATTTACCACTATCCCTCCAAGAGCAACCATTCTTTATCCTGAAGTCAAAACCAAATAGGGCAACATCAGAGAAAATTTCTCTCTGCTTCAAAAAGTCAGACAACTAAACTCCAGTTATAAGGATAAAGCCTGCTTTAAGTAACACTGACACAATCCCACCAACACTCTGGTTTCTTGACTCGTTGGGAATGATACGCAAACAGGAAAGCATCAGCTTTCAGACTTACAGTTGTGTCTGCAAGAAAGGACATTAACGAGAATCACACACAAAGTTCCACTTTCATCATGCTAGGACTATTTCTTTTGGATTCACTTTCTTGCTATACAGGACAAGATGAGTCCCTGAAGATGTAAATAAGCCAAAGGAAAAAGAACAGATTAAACAGAAGTCTAAAGACCTGTCTCCATCACATGATGATATACATGACTTAATGCCACACTGTTAACTATAACTGTCAAATTTAGGCTCATTCCATGTAGACCTTACATGTCTGGAGAGTTGGTTTACGCAAACACAAGTCAGGAGCTCCATCGAACACCTGACATACTGATGTAAACTTTTACTTTGGGGAGCATTATTGACCAATACATTTCCCAGGGATAGAGAGAAACATCTGATCTTAATTTTCTAGACACAGTAGTAGGTGAGCACTTGACTGAAGCCTTCTGTACATCTTGCTGTACATCAGAGCAGAAGGGAATACAGAACACTTGTACAAGCCTCACCCCACACTCCTCAGCAGAACTAGCACGCTGAGAGACATTATACAACTACCTTTTGTTGAAGTCCACATAGGGATCCAAGACCTTACTTTACCACTCTTTTTTTCTTCCTCTCAGTTGAATCTGGTCTTAAGGAAAACAAGGGTGACAATTTGAACAAGGGTGATCTCTGTAAAGAGAGAAGGAACGTGCGAAAGATCTTCTCCAGTCAGGGAATTATCCAGTTCAGTTAAACCCAAACACAACTATTAATATTTGGCGTGGAACCAACTCCAGGCACTTCTCAAATCTTCACTTCTGTATTTGTATTTCTCTACTTGAAAAAAAACCCCCAAACATCTTCTAGGTAAAAACCCAAAACCACATGGTTTTCCACACCCTCCCATAATTAGTGTCCAGTTGACAAAGTAATTACCTTTTGTGTGCCCTGACTTTACAAGATCCCCTGTTTAGTGCAATACTGCTGCACAGAGCTCTTCAGCAAAGGAGTCCAGAAACACCTCAGCATTTTTCGTGATCTGCTGAGTACCCTCAGTTTATAAAGCAACAATTTGCCCAGAAATATATGATCCTGAAGGGACCTCAAAAATCAGGAATTCAATCTCATTTGCGCTAGTAGATGGTAAGAGAAAATACACGTGATTTATTAGACGTGATTCATCTTGCTACAGTGGGAAAAAACCTAAAAAACTAGTCAAAAGAAAATTTAAAGCAAGTATTTCAACAGGTTTTTGTTAAGACTCCTTGTTGGAAAAAATTTTTGTGTGTCCACAAAAATTTACCAATTATTGCCTAAATTGCACAACTGGGGATTGGGACCCTTCAAGTACCTCTTTTAAACTTATTTATTCTTCGTGTAAACACTAAGTCTTCTAACATGCATCTCGTAGTAAAAGCAAAAGGAGGAGGAACACAGAAATCTGCTCAAAGCATCTTACATTTTTTTTTTTAGTATTTGGAGCACAAATAAAACTATTACTCAATTCACTGTAACTTGTTTTTAATCAGGAATTTAATCTTTTTCAAGAATGACAGTAAAGAATAATAATACAGAAAACATACAAATTTTGAGACCTTTCAATAACATTAACAGATAAAGAAATAACAGAGATAATGTAACTTATCTAAAAAATAAGGGTCTTGTAATCTAACAAGTTCAAAATACACATCTTATTTGAACTTTAGCATAAATATCAGAATTAAAGAGTGCTAAGTTGGTTGTTTTCCCATATAAATAAGCTATATAAAGAAAGATACTATTCCACACAAAACATCTGGAATAATATTAATAATCTTGGAACATATCACATTGGATTTTATGCCACCTATTATCTTCCAAGCACAATCTTAATATTCAACTTTTCATTTATTATTTGTTTGGATTTTTTTTAAAAGTAACTCTTCTTCAGTGATTTTGCTCTTATGTTCCATGCTGATGATCACAGTTTAAATGCTCCATTGCTCCCTATTTTTCAAATCTTACAAATTCATATGTGTCAATGAGATTACTATAAACATCTGCCTTTGTGTACTTGATAGGTAATTTAAAATAAAATTTTTTTTAAGCCCATACATCTTGTTCATGGAGAACTCTTTTTCCATTAAAATTCTCTCTAGGTCAAGTCTAAAAACAAATGCAAGCACAAGACATTTCTCAAATCTGATTCTTATTTTTACACCTCCCTTAACACATTTCCCTCTCAGGTCTCAAAAAAAAAATTCCACCTTGACCTGATAGGGCACAAGAGACACTTCAGTCAAACCCTTTGACAAGATGTTTTCATTTTTTGTGACATTTAAGACGTCATACTGATGCCAGCAAAATAAGTTGGTTTTATTTTCAGGCAACTAAAAGATTCTGCTGACGAGCAGTAAAGGCATGGACACTTACGTTGTGTAACACTTTAAAATAAGCCATTAAACTACCCAGAACTATGAGTACATAAAAGCCCAGGCATTTCTCATACTGACATTCAGCAAGACAGTATTTTTGGAAAACAATGGATTCTGTAGTGCTTGCCTTGTTTTTCTAGTTTGGGGTTTTTTTATGTGAAAAGTTGGGACTACAGGCAACACAATATCAATTGTAAGTTTGACATAGGAGCTTATTTCCCAGTCTTTACTGTAATCTGAGAAATTAATAAAATGTTTCTCAGTATTTTGTCCAGATTTCCCTTAGCAAGTACATATGTGGGTGTTAAAAGAAGGGACGCAGATGAATGCTCTGCTCAACAGGGAGGAATTTATCTCCAACCTCAGAGAGCATACTGATGTCAGAATTACGGATATATGAAATTGCAAACAACTTCGAAACAATCTCTTCTCAGACAGGCTACAAAATGCAGCTTTTTGTGTGAACCAAAACCACTCCTGCAGTAAGTATCTGCCAAAGAGGCAGGCAGGAAGTCGCCTTACGATACTCCGTGCTGACCTGTAATCCGGTTCCAGGATGTTAAAGCTGTCTCATCTTCTGAATCAGCCTTCAAAATAATCAGGAATGTGGCACTGAAAGGATTGAGCTGAAAGTGCAGGAAACTGTGTTTCATAGTTATACAAAGCAAAATCAAGCTTGGTTCCCCCCCTACTCTCTGCCTTTCCCCTAAGAGTTGAAGTTGAAAACTGGGGATTGGGTTAAATTCTGGTGCTCTTCGTCCTGGGCTAATAGAGTCACAGAAGTGCGCAGTGTGGGAAGCCACCTAGTGACAGAGGAGCACAAATATGCCTGGAGCTGCCCAAAGTTTTAACGAGATGACGCAGTTGGAGCATGTGATTACCACTGTTTTTCTCACTGACTTTAGAGTTGTGTGGTACAGTGGAGTTTAGAGAATTGCACAGTGATTTCTGGCAACTTTTATGAGTTGTACTAAGTCTTGTAAATGAACTGTGAAATAGCAAATTTTCTCAAGATGAGATGCACAAGAGCAAAAGGAAATGTATCAAAATGTATAAGGAGAAGGTCTGATGCAAATTTTAAACTCATGGTGGCACTCTGCAGAAAAAGTTCAAATTTGTGAGGCTGGAAGGAAATAACTTAAGGGAGGCAAATGTGCAAAAATGGAAACAATCAAAACAAACTATTTTCTTCTAACTTGATGCAGAAGTAATTCAGCAGACTTGAAAGAGGAAGTTTCATGATCCAGAAAAAATAGCTGTAGAATTTACATGTACTTGTACGGCATTTTTCAAAAATTGAGAGCTCACAAAGTAGCATGAACACAAAACACTGCACAGCAAGATTTCCAGGCCAGTAGTGCTCAGTGTCTGCAAACAGTGTCATAATGATTTTTGCCTGTGGCAAAGAACTTTACCAACATGTACCTCCCGACTCCACTGAAAAACCTCACAGCATGAGAACTGCATATGATAGAATTATGAGAAGAACCAAGTGGACAATGCAGATTTAGATGTCAGTTTACTCTGACATCATCAAATCGCACCATTGTAGCAACAGGCACAAAATCCATCATCATAACAACAGGGAAATTAAAAATATGTTGCCATTACAGCAGGTAGTATTAGAATATAGTATGAAATTGCCAGTGTATGTCATTCTGAATAGCAGAATAAAGCCAAAGAAACAACGATTTACAGGAATAATTCTTCGGTGTCATCTGTCAGCAAACTTGAAGAAGGACTGGCTGAGCATTTCTTGGAAAGGACAAGATGCTGTTCAATGAACACCTGCTTGTCCTAGAGCCATTTTAATAGCATTAAACAACAGCAACGAAAAATACAACCTGAGAAAGGAATACGAGTTCTCAAGTCATACCACAAATGACGTCACAACTGCAGGTATTTGATGTACTAATGGGGAAAGTCCTTTAAAACCTCTTTGAACTCCATTTTTTTTTCTTTCTCTCAAAATTACTCTCCGCAGAGGATCATGCTCTAATCCGTACAGGGGAAGAAAAGAGTTGAGGATTACTTTGTCATTGAAAAAGACAGCATGAGATAAGAGAAATTCAGATCCTAAAACTAAGGGGTTTCACAAGTGCTGTACTTGAAATCCCAGGGATAGAACTGAAATTCAAAGAAGTGAATTCAAGCAGTGAAGACTCTAAAAATGAGAAAGAAGTAGCATTGTAAAGAGAGTAATGGTGCAGAAATCATGAAGGTATGTACAAAACTGAAAAACAACAGTGTTAAAGCATAAGAGAAAATATTATTTCTTACAAGCAAATACTTAGTGAAAAGTTTAAATGCTAATTATACGTTTCATACAGCTATGCAATAAACTTTTTGTGTATAAACATCTTCCTTTTTGTGAGGGGTCCTCTTGAATTCAAGACCATCTTCCTTTCAGGTTAGCATGGTAGCAGACATTTACTCTAGAGGAATCTGCAAAGTATCTACATCATATTCACTATTCATCAAAGCAATTTTGTAAAGCAGACCATGCCTGATACTTGTGTGGAATAAAGAGGACTACAACTACATCCACCAAGAGAAAGGGGTGCCTCCTCCTCCTGCCCTCAGCTGTTGATTTCCATGAGCAACTAACCCCTGTAAGTTGCACAAGCAGATGGAGGTTTTGGCGCTGAAGGAGGTACAAATCCACCCCACCAAATGAGCTGCAGAAGACAGAAATCAAGCTAGTCAGGAGGTCCTTTCCTGGCCCAATACACTTTCTTTCCTGCTTTCCTAAACGACCTGTCTGCATAAGCTGCTCAAGGAAACTACCTGATGAAACACCACTTTTCTGCATGAGGAAGCACAGGTGAGTAGGGACATTCTCAGCAATGGAAACAAGACAGACACATGGAAAAGAAATGAATACAAGCACAAGAGCTGGTAAGATCAGAATGCGAGCCACACTGATGTATCACCTCTTTATGATAAACAATACAATTTTCCCAAGTTTTCAGTGAAATTGCTACCATGAAGCATCTAGAGATTTTGTAGCACTCTTTGTAGCAGACTATTACATGTAATTTTATATTCCTTTGACCAATGTAATTGTAATAATTGCAAGAAATTAGCAATAATCAAAAAAGAGAGAAATCTTTCAGATAGTGTCATCAACATGCTATTTAAATATCTAATGAAGAAATTATGACCTTAGATGCGAGTTACAGTAAGTTGCAGTGGAAAGAGACCTTAGGCAAAAAAGTAGATTGTTAAGACTTTCTATTGTAAACAACTGGTTTTCCTTTTCCCTCAGTTACAGCAATGTGGTTTCTGCAAGTTTTGGACTACTAGCTTTTCAGATTTTATTATTAAAATTAAAATGCCTAGACACACACAACTATGTCATCCATAATTTTCATTATGTAAACTGTTTTGTGAATTGTGCCAAAACAGAACAGATTGGTATCTGTTACATGCATATTTGAAAAACATGCTTGGTAGATAGCATAGGTAAAATTTAAATATATGAACATGCAAATACTGATTAAAATATAAACAAAAAAGCCTGATGCAGAGGTTTCCTTTCAAAAACACATACTTTCTAGACTTTCTACCTTCCCTGTTTCTAGGGGTAACTAACGTGATAGACTCTAGCACATCATCAGTGTTTGAGCTAAATAGTAATGAAAAGTGCCTATTTAAATATTATAAGGTAAGGTAGAGCCAAAGTAATTCTATATAGCTCCATATTTCCTGGGGAGTTCACTCTAAGCATTTACCTTGAACTTCACTGGAAGTAAATACAATATGTGTTCACGTAATTTGTAATTATATACTAATTGTATTACTGTAATCTGAAGAAATACTATTTTGCCTCTTCAAGCATAATAACAAATGCAAATCAAAAAATGTTTTTATCTTGTATTCTAAAACTCAAAATCTTCTTTTGACTTCAGCATCACTTACATGAGTACTTTGAAAAGTAAAACATTAAAATATGGAAAATTTGTATGTTATTAATAAACAAACTTTATCAGGTAAATTGAATATATGGAATTCATCCTTGTAAGTACTCAGTAAAAGATTTTTGCAAAATATGAGCAGATTCATAATTCAGACTCACTATTCACTCAAAATGGGCACAGCAATATTTTAGAGAGCAATTTGAAAACATTGTGTCATAGCTGGATAGACAACAATATACAAGCGGCTGCCAAAGAAACAAGTCTATCACTGTCAAACAGTATGTGATTGAATTTTTCACATACCAGAAAGATTTTCATTTTCCATCTCTCTATATATTTTTATCTAGAGATAACTTTGTATTAAGGAATAGATTTCAGTTTGCAAGAGTAAACACAGAAAGCCGGAGAAACAGCTGTTCTGCTGAACTGATGAGATTATAACTGAAATATCCCACAAATTTCAGCACAGAAAGGCACTGGCTTCACATGCTCTCTCTCTTAAGCCACAACATCCTTATCTGAGAAATCAAAGATACTTTGATATGGTTTCAAGATGGTGACTCCAGGAAATTCATCCCTGTTACAAAGAAATCAGAGGTGAAGTGAACACACAAAGCATTTTCAAAGGTGAACCCACAGGTGTAGACGATGTTTGCTGAATGCCACAAAAAGATAGAAATCAAACTCAGACAGTTCAAGTAGCCAAAAATCTGGACAGGCAACACAGGTCACTGCATGAGCTCAGGGATTTAATAGTCACAGTTAAGGCCTCTTTTTCTTTGACAAAAGTAATTTGTTACGTAATTAGAAAAAAATCTAGTGCTCTAGTGGACACTAGTAGATCTCTGTACTACTTTGCTTAATATTAATTTTAAATCACTCTTTAGACTGGATAGATCACGTTCAGGTATAATTAGATGCGTATTTCACCGACAAAAACCTGCAGTAGCATCTGAAAGTGTTCCCAAGGACTTCAGTATCTCAGTGAAGTGTCTTATGCTGGCAAAGGAATAAATACTGTTCTGACTGGACTCCACACATCTGTCAGTGTACTGGTATCAGATTGGAAGCAAAAATTACCCCTCCATCAGAGCAGGTAAATAGAGCCCATGCTTCTCGTTTTGATCTCTCTGCTTACATTGTCCTCATTTTTGAGATGATATCACTGCCCTCCTTACATACTGCTGGCTGGGGAAGCCTACTGATATTCTTCAGACATCTCACCCAACTGCAGGAAAGAGATGGAATATAATCCCTTTTCATGCCAAAAGCAGCCTGAAATAGGTGTGATTCAATGAAGACTACCTGTGGCAAAATGAATCTATGAATACCAAACAAACTGAGTTCTGTATGTTAAACTACTTTCTTTTTTTTTTTTATCCTGCTAGATTTGGATCCTTTGGCAGCTTGGAAGCACTTTGAACGACCACCACTAGATAACATGGTTTAAACATCCCTACAAAACCAGCAGGATGCATCAAGCTTCTAAGCACTACTATGTATGCTCACTCTCAACATAAACTTTGCTAGCAAGGGATGTTCAGTAAGGAAAAAGGTTACAGGTCTTCAACACTGAGAGTACTAAGCTTGAAATGTAACACTTTAATTAGCATTTAAGACACAAAAGCAGATCTGAAAATCTTTTTGAGATAAGGTAACATGCTGATCTTCTCTAAGATACTCCAGTACTACAGGAATAATCTAGAATAAATACAGGCATATACATGCAGGAACATGCTATGTTCCTTTTGGTTTTGAATTATCCTGTTCAATGTATTTTCATTCTTCTCTAGTCATATGAGCAGTGCAGTAACTCACCTGCTCCATTAGGAAAGGCAGAAACTTCAAATGAATACAGAAAGCAAACCTATGTGCAAACCCATCCAGCAGTAAATTCTGGTGTGGGCTCATATTCAGGTGATATTACACTCCTCTCATGCTTCCCAGGGCATCCAGAAAAAGCACAAATAAAGTTGTATTTGAATGTATGTAAGTGGTAATAAGGGAGTTCAAGTCATACAGACAACAAATATACATGAGTAATAGTCCAAGCTACAAAGCAGATACAGAATTAATTAATATGTGGAAAAACAAGTCTTGAACCCATTAAAGAGAGCTGTCTAGGTGGCTACACGGGTTATGAAACTGGAACTAATGAAGATGAGACCACAAGGAGAAAAAGATTTTTCCTTAGATTTAAATGAAGCTGTAATATAAAATGAGTATGAGAACATTTCTCTTTCTCATTTCAAACTAACAGTATAATCACATTAGTAGATTAGTTTAAAAATTTATGCCTTTTCTCCAAACAGCATTTAACATGCTTTTCTACTACTATTACCTGGCTTGTTCCAGTAAGATGATGACCTGTATAATACATGCTTATGACATGACACGCGGTGGAAGAGATTTAACCAAATGCCCTTAATTCAAAGCAGAAAATTATTTTGGAGTACAGGAACAAATCATTGTTTCTAGGTTCAGATTTACTTATATCCCAGCAGAACTTACTAATATTAAGACAGCTATCTGGGCACCGTGACAATCACTGTTCTTTAACTGCTTATTCTATAGAAAAAAAAAAGAATATTGATTTGAAAAATGTTGAGAAGTGTTTTCTAAACAATAACAAAGAAAGCAAACAATACAGGAAGAAAAGTTCACTTATTTCTTATGGGGAAATTACGGAGGCCAATCTACAGCTTGTATGGGACACTGGGATGGTAAGGATTTCTTAGGTATCTGCACATGGAAAAATGAAGAGTTACTAGCATATCTTTGTGTGTCAGGAAGTCTGGTAAGTATCTTGTGCCCCCATTCCAGTAACTCACCATGGTCTCAGCAAACATACTTGGAAACTCTGAAACACGTCACTCCCGGGACAGGAGCTTTTCTCTAAAGTAACAGTCTGTTGACAAAAACCACCGTCATGGTAAATTAAACAGATAAGTTGGATTTCTCAATGAGAAAACAGCAACCCTCAGGACAATCAAAATTTACAGTAGAAAAAAACTGTCCATTACTTTTAAAAAAACTAAATAAAAAAGTGCCAAACACTGAACAAGACTCAGGTCCCTGTAAGGGCAGTGCAACACCTTTTTAGGGACAAACGTGCCGCTGTGTAAAACCTCTGAGCTGGCTCACGACAGACAGAAGTAGCACCTGATCTTTACAGATACACGATACCTAGTGGGGTTTTGTTCTGGTTTATTTTTAATTATTATTATTACAGACTGCATAGTGTAGTAGAGATGCAATATGCCTGTCCCTTGATAGGACAGATCTGATTCATGCAAACAGCTGAGGACACTCATGTACAGCAGCAGTCTGGGCAAAACAGACACAGAGGGACATGTGCATATTTAGCCATGCATTTGTGCTTGGACAAGCACAGAAAAAGTTCACAGCTATACAAGGACAGAAGTCTTTGGGTCAGGAAATTTTTTTTTCCTCCATTTCTGAGAGAAGAAGGAATCAATAAAAGAAGTCTCAAGTCAAAATTACCAAATTTGACACCATCCCGAGATAAGAAACAAAGACACAGATGTATGGGTATGAGAGATGTCTTAATAATCAGCATTTTTGGAGACTCCTAAAACTTAAGTGGTCCTTCTGAACCCACAGAAGAATAGTTTCACCTGGCAGATGTCCATGTGCATAAAGGAATTCATCCTACTGGAGAGCGAAAGGGGTTAATGTGAGCCTTCAAAGACTCAAGTGCTTTGGGAGGAGGGAATACACATGCTCCGATAAGCCTTTTCTTCCCCCACAGAATTACAGAAGAGGCCAAGGTTTCATTAAAGCCCCAGCTGGAAATGGTAATTCAGCACCACCTGTCACAGCCCTGTGGGCACCCCCAGGCTGTCGCTGACCTGCCCAGCCTCAGCTGCTGCCTCCACAGACCACTCTGCACCAGGAGCCCCAGTGAAGCTCAGGCTCCTGTTCCCAGACCTGGCTTGAGCTTAACCTGCCTGCCTCCAGTCCTGCACTAATCTCCTCAGACCTGCGTTATTTGTACTCTTCTCCCCATGTCACAGTAGAGACGGACACACGACACGCGCATAATCCAAGGACAGAAAAAAGTTTTTTATTATTCTGTGTTAGTACTTTTATACCTTTTTCACAGCTCCCGTGGTTTGTTATGATTGGCTGCATAGCAAACAATGACAGCGCTGTCTACAAAACAAGGACCATTCATGAAACAATACTATTAGCTATACAAGCAATTAGCTACATATTATAAGTAATTTCCTTCTGAAGGAAGGACATCTCATCCTTGTGTGCAGAACATCTTCGATTATCTTCTTGGCTGTCATTGAGGCCTTCATTGTAGCTGCAGGCTCTCACATCCTCACTTTCTCACAAAGTTTTCTCACAGGTAGATTTTTACTGCTTCTAAGTTAACCTCCATGAGGCTTTCAGACTCGCTGACAGCCTCATCAAACCTCGTATCCCTAGGCCTGTCTCCACCCCATATGCTTTTGAACCAGACTGGAGTCCTTGGACAGATCCAGGCTGTGGGTGATCATTTCATCACCCAGGCACATGGTGTGACTCTTAGGGCTGTCCTGTGCAGGGCTAAGAGTTGGGACTCTATGATCCTTGTGGATTCCTTCCAGCTCAGCATATCCTGTGATTATGGAATTTCCCACGTCTGGGAGTGCTGATGGATCCTACTTCCAGCCCTCAGCTTTGCCCACACTGCTCAGGCCCCATGGCACCAGGTGTCCTGCTGGTGTGGGCACTGCCTGTGCTGGTGGCAACCTCATGTCCTTTCTTGGCCTACTTCACAGAGAAGCCCTGTTCATGCTGCTCCCAAGTGCTATCATTTAACAGTATCAGACAAATGTATTTCAAAAGAGGAAATCACTGTTTTTCACAAAGTATTTTTTACTATTTTAAGGCCACCTACTCTTATCCAAACTCACCTCTTAATAAACAGCAATGTACCAATAATAGTCTTCAAAGTTTTGTCCAGTCTCTACACAGAGAAAACAACTCAGGTTCAATGTGGTGTTGGTACTAAAAATTGACATAACTAGACTACTAAGGCAAAGCTGATAAAATCAGCACAGTCAAATCACAGTGACTAATATATTCTGTGTCTTGTTCTTTGTTCATTACATTTTTGTATTTTCAGAAACTGCTGAGCACTGTGGCGTTTCTAAAGCTATGCTTTGTTTTTCAATCCCAGACCAGTACCCAAAGAAGTCACCTATGATACACAGATGGAGAGGCTAGGAAGGGGGAAGGAGAAGAGAAAGACAGGAAAACCCAAGAATCTGTATTTAAGGAGAGGAACGTAGGCAATATAACATAGATTGAGATTGTTGTAAATCTAAGTATCTTATACAACTTTGTTTGAGGCTTTAAGAATGCTTTGGCCTTATCAAGTCATCTTTGACTTTCTTCTCCATGAAACAGATATCTTTTTGAGGTTTCCAGTACTTTTTTATATTGCCTTATGGTAGAAAATATGTATTCTCTTGGCCTGAGAACAGCAATAACTACTAAGCAATGTAATTATTGCTTCTTAACTATCAGGTTCTAAAGGAAAGGGTTTTTGAGGGTAACTTCTTAGGAGATGTTAACAGCCTGCAGTTTGATTAGTTTGGAAAATAATTGTTTTTTCAAGACCCAGTATAAAAATACATCTGTTCAAAATATATTAAAAAAAATTTAAATGGTTGCTACCCTCATAAGTCACCTAATGCTTAAGTGTCTATACCCTACAGTACTCTTGTATTAACCTCTGTAATTAAACTAGTAATAATCTGATATTAAAAGTAACAGTATTTCTAATTTTCCTATCTTAAATTCATTACTATACATCAAAAGATATGAACAAAACCACAGCTCAATTAGCTCACCTTGACTACATATATAACTAGAAAAATAGTGTAACATTAGACTGTGATAAATATTAATAGAAAGGAAAATTTATACCATCTAGACATAGCCAAATGTAAAAGAATTATTTTAATCATAAATAGGATTTTCATGGGCAAGAACAAGATGTTCACAGGAAAGAAAATAAGGTAAAGAATTTAGAACACTTGAAGTAACTACACCCCAAGAGCTTAAAATCAGACTTCAAAACCAATCCATGAACAAAAATGCAGTTTTAAAATGTATTATAATTCAGCAATATGACAAAATGTTACCCATATATTTACCAGAAGTCAGAGGAAGAAAAGTAACCACACCAAGCCTTGAACTGGTATTCTGACCTAAACAGCACACTAGGTTTCACAGCATTATAAAGGCCACATTACTAAAAGACAACAAAGTAAGAAACAATAGAGTATCAAAACTCTTCTATGAAATGTTTATGAATGTGCTAATCTAAACTCAGAACTGATACACAGCACTTTTTTTTTCCATTCTAGGCAGTAAGTTCACACCTACCTGGAATGCCCAGAGCAATGCATTTTAAATTTTACCACCAGGGAAATTACTACATAAGTTGGAGAAGATGGGAAAATAAGAAGACTTGTGTGATTTTTGTTATTGCTGCTTTCTTTCTTTTTTTTTAAATAAACTGACAAAATGGAAGGATACCAACTGGCATTGATAAAAGGAAAGCAGCAAGGGAAGGCAGATTAAAATAGAATTCCTCAAACTAGGAGTACAGAACAGAAAAATGCTTGCAACCTTATGGGGAAATGGGCATCCAGAGTTGATTGAGAGGAGAGAGTAGCTTATTCAAATGAATATCAGAATGAAATAGATACATGACGACTCCTTACAAACAGGTTAGAGGGGCAAGACAGAAGGAACTCTAATTTAGCCATTAATACATCTGGGCAGACAATCACATCAGACATATCTTAACGATGTTTACAGATCATAATGAGTTACAAACAATATTTTGAAACTACCATCTTAGAAATCAAAAAAAACACAAGGGGAAAAAACCCTATAAATGCTCTTTTCTTCTCATAACCGAATAAGCTAGGATTTATTTTCCAAAATGAATGTCATTTAATATCTTAAACTATTTACAAGTGGTCATCCTGCCTCCCTTTGTGTAGCTTAGGAGTAGTACACTCGACCTGCAGAAAGAGATGAAAGGAATTTCTCCGCAGTTACTGAATGTTTTGCAAGTTTGGAAGACTCTTACCCTGTACTGACGGAAATTATTTCTATCAGTGGATTCTTCCTAATCTTTGGCAAATCCAGTCGTGCTCCCCCCAAACGTTTTCCATTATCCTTTTTCTGACCCAGCAGTCTCACAGAATGGCCTTCAAATTTAAAAAAAAAATGCAGTCAATACAAAGAACAAGTCTCATCATAGTTGTTTTGATTTGCTCTTCTTCAGAAGTAGTGTTTATATTTCAAAGACTGAAAATGAGAATGAGATGTAATAATGTATTTCCACCAGCTGGAGCATTTAAAAAGAGACATTGACAGGTAAAAGAAATCATCTTAAAATGAGCAAATTATTTCATCCAATTATCTTTTCACACTTGCATTTTCTGTTTTATAAGATTAAAATTATCTAAGCAGTCTCATTTTCAGATTCCCTAGCAAATAACAACATAGCAATAATATTTAAATGAGTTGTATGGCAGAATTAAAAGATTCTTCCCAAAAATTTCATTCAAACCTAAATTAGGAAGTAATAAACAACTAAATACATTTTTAGCTCATTATAGGGAGAACCAACACATGTCAAGGTTACCTGACTCTGTAAGTCTGAGAGAAGGTGCTGCGAAGCATATCCTCACATGTCCATGGCTAAGCTGACTACCAAGATTTGCACATATTCCTCCCACACCAGGACAACTGCAGGTCAGAAAACTGCCTCACAACTACTTTCCTGAAGCCATTAATATTCAGAGAGTAAAATACAAATAATTTCACCAACTGCCTACAACTGTACATCAGTCATACCACAACAAGTCCTATATTTAAAGAGCACAAATGACAGGGTTCAACTGATATTCAGAAGCAAGAACTAACAATGAAGAATCAAAACAATTGTATTATTGCATAAGGTAGTCTAAAGTATGCCGAAGTTATAAGTATAAGACTTGTATCATTTACTCCATAAAGCCTGGAATAGGCAGGTGAGAGACAGCAAGTGAAAGTTAATGGTAGATGCCTGAATACAGTTGGAAAGCAACAACTCAAACTGGCAGGAAGAGAAAGCATGTGTCTGTTGAACTTGGAAAACACCCTGATAGTAAGCCCTACAACTTCAAACCACCAAATATTTCAGGAAAAAAACCCTAACCCTAGGAGGTTACGGTGAGAGGAGGGGGGTGAGAGGAATGCATGAAACTATGAAGTATGAGTTGAGCTACATCCAGCACAGCAAAGCCTATGACCAATTCAAATCAATTAAAAGCTGTGTTACACCAAAGCTCCTAACTTATGTCACCAACAGCTATTTACAAAAGTAATTCCTTCATCAGTCAAAGCCCTTCTTCACTCCTGTTTTGAGGAGTCATAAATTAATTTTTGAATAATGTGGCATTCATGCTCTTAATTTATTTCCTTGATATGGCAACAACAGCCTGGAAAAAACCCAACTACTTCTAGAATAACATCTTCCTCAAGTTTTTTTAAGATACATAAAAATTCTCATTCAAAAATGTGATCTAATGAACAAGTGAGCAGGACTGATCTGATAGCCTAAAGGTTAATACCAAAAGGAGACATGATGGTTAATGGTTAATACTGATAGATGACATCATAATGTTGACAGCAAGCAAAAGGCATTACTTCTGCAGTTGCATTTGGCAAAATTTCATTACATCCTGTGGTGAATTTAGTAATATGGCGCTTGTGCTGCTAGCATTTCCTAAATTATTTACTTCTACCTTTTCCTGAAAATAGCAGCAAAATCCTTGTCTCACAATACCATCAGTTATTTTCTAATCTAATGCTTCATTGAGGACCTGCAAGCATGGGACCATTTCATTTACTTGTGTAACAAAAGTGATTGTCTTAACCAGAAACAGCAAACATTCCTTTTCATATTTCTTAATATTGTGGTTTATTTGGAACAAACCGGTTTATCCATTTTTTAAATATTCAGCTACATTGCCATATTAAAGGTGTATTTGGACTTATGGCTGAAAATACAGTGGAACGATTCACAGTAGTCTTTAAACAATCTGGCTTAACAACAAGAAGTTACCCAAAATTTAAAATTCACACACTTAGAACTGGGGTCAAACCACCATTCTTAAGTTTAAAAAACAAAACGAAAATAACAAACCACAAAACCAACCTGCCCCACTCCCTAAGTAATATCTCAGAGTGCAGAATGAGGGAGGCATCATCTCCTTGGAACATGGACCCTCACAAGGAACAGCCATGTGAGTTCCTGCTCTCTAACAGGAATTAACCTCATGCTCTCCCTTTCTCATACTGAGAGCATTACTCAAACAGGCAACCACCCCCAAAAACCCACCCACAACATTAGGATATTCTACACACAGAATATAATTTATAGGGAGAATAAGACTGAGTTTCTTCTGTCATCAGAGACTTCCTTTATCCAGGAAAAAAAACCCAGCTCTGTGACAATCTCCCACGTGATCCACTGAATGCTAACACCCACCCCAATACTGTGTCTGAGCTCAGGAAATCTATGGCCTGGCAATCACATACAGCAGCTTATTCTCACATAAAATACATTTTCCACAGTCCTCCTGAATGACACAGAAGTCCCAATTAATGAGGTTTGTAAGACCTGTGGGGTACTCAAGAATAACAACATCCCTGTACTCTTCAGTCCAGACACCACAGGCCAAAAAAATGTGGGAGATGACTTTTAGCAGAGAGTTTAATGCTTCCAGAAAGCAAGCAGCACACGCACATCCAACTACTGTGCCCCGTGTTGCAGGCATACTCAATTATTTTTCTTAAGAAAATAATCCCTTCAATTACAGTATTTGTGACCTTAAATCCTTTTTCCCCTACTCCATATAAGGAGTATTTTGTTTCATTTTAAGTAATCACTAAAGCATCTGTTTACAGAATTGTTACTATTAATAAAACATAACTTGATAAACACTGAATCATACTTTTTCACATGCTGTAAATCTTTTTTTCGTCATACTTAGTTCCAAAAAACTTAAAAATAAGAATTTTGCCATCTTCAACTAGGGAAAGGCTAAATAACTTTTTTTTTTTAGCTTGTCTAACCAGCACTATTAAGCCCAGACCAACATCAAATATAACAGAAAAAGTATTAATTTAAAATCTTATTCGTTACCTCCTTTCAAAGCTTAGAATAGGACAAAACACTGCATTTAAGCTTTACTTCTAAAGCATTTTATCTGATTAAGTCACCTACTCTCTGACTTCACAGGTTGCATAACTTACTTAAGCAAAGCAGGTGTCCCAAACCTAAAAGGAATCTTTCTTTTCATGTTTGTTTTGTTTCTTTCCTTTTTTTTTAAGTTCTGTACAACATTTTTGAAAACTGAGTTAATCACAAGTCTATTTCCATAATGATGAGTGTTCCATCTCAGATATCAAACAAACACTACTCCTTTTTTGAGGGCTCACTCTACAATGCAAGCTTTGAAACACAGCTTAAAGACAAACAGATCTAGTCAGGTTAGATAGGAAAGCCTAAACGATTTGGGCCTATTAACTGCTTCTGCTATAAAAACAACTTTTCTACTTCCACATAGTCTAGCAGCAGATAAAGTTCCATTAAGAAAAAACAAAACAAAATGTGAAAAAGTTAATTAGTGGTTTAGGCCATGCTTCAGAGCAGTTTTTCACTAATTAGTAGATAATTAATACAGATTACAACATAACAGAAGCATTAACCAAGTACAGCAAGGACACTTGCAGAGCAGAATCACTCACAGCAAGAGCAAATTAATCAAACTAGGAATAATTTAAAATGAATCAGAGCTCTCTAGTTTTCAGAACTGTTTAATATTAAACTCATCTTTACACAGAAGTCAGAAGATGCAATTCACATTACTTGGCACTATCTGCAAGAAGGATAAGGTTGGAATGAATTAGTCAGGATATTAAATCCTATCGTTAGTCTAAAAGAGGGTATTTAAATGTGTCTAGTTTGATAATTCAGTATGCAAAATGAAAATATTTTCAAGGTGTTTATTTTCACTTGTTAAAAAGGACACCAAGAAGTAGCACAGTTTTAATGGCATGTACATGTGACTTTAATCATAAATGTATGTGCTTCAGGATTGATGGAGAATGCCCAATACTGAAATATAAATATATGAAGGGAAAAGGTAATGGAATTTCTTTGTTATTAGATTATAGCATTAAAATGTCCTGTGAACCTCAGGCTACCATCAGATCCCTGTGACCTAGAACCACAGAAGCATGTTAATGATATTAGAGCAAACAGATTCATACGGGACTGGTACTTTCCTAGTTTATTACAAGAATACGTGAGGGGGAAGTGGCCTGGCTTAGTCAATTTTAGTCAACTTTACCTGGCTATCAGTGTTGTATCAGATACTAGTAGATCCATATTATGTTTTAAAAAATGGTCAGCTTCACTCTGTACATAGGCTGGCACCCCTCAAAAACTGCTGGAAAATTGTATCTGCTTGAAAGATGAAAGAGGGTACCCACTGAGGGTCCCTCCCCATCCCTACACACCCTGCTGGAGCCATGCAATGTGACTGAAACACAACTTCCAGCCAGACACAATTTCTTAGCTGCTAGCTTCCAAGTTCAGTGCAGATACCTCAAGCAGTTCAAAACCATGATTTTACAGAAAATCCTCAAAGATGCAAGAAACCCCAGCCTTGGCAGCAACAATTTCGATTGTTTTCTGCTTGTTCTGTCACCCATTCTTTCCCTTTCCCAGTTAAATCACCATGCTTAGAGGTTATTCACCATTTCCTGAAAGACGCTTTTTTCCTCGCAGCTCAGCTGCCAATGCACTGTTCTGCACCTCTTAGATGTCTCACACCAACCTGTCTGATCTTCTCCAGCATCTTTAGGGAACAGGATTAAGCACTATTTCATGTACTCTTGCACATTCCTTCCACCACTGTTTGGTTCTTAATGAATAGAGAGTTTCCTTTCCTCAAGGTTAGCACTGGAAAAAATAGCACACAGGAGCAGTGTAGCTAAGGAAAGGAAGGTAAAAGCATATGAAGAGAAAACAAAGTAATAAATTTCTTCAAAGAAAAATGAAAGGAAGAAGTGTAAAGAAGAATCAAAATCAGTAATAAAGACTGAAAGAAGCATCAAGCAAGGGTAGACCATAAGCTCCTCTCCCATCTTTTCTCCCTGCCCTGCAGCACAAACATGCTGTCCCACAGCAGACATGACTGATTTCAAAGGAATTCCCAGGCTCCCCAGAGCAATCACATGCTGTCAGACACACATAAGTGCAAAAACAAGGACACTAATTGGTTTAGGACTTTGCTGTGTTGATGCTCCCACCCAAACCAACCCCAGCTGGCCAGCAGCACATTGGCAACCCTGAATGTCATCAGTGGGATTTCCTGTCTCAAGTAAAATCAGGGAGCAAAGAAAAGCCAAACCAAACTGAAAGGTATATGCCCTGCTCCTGAATGAACAATATAAATTATTCCTCTTCTAGATGAGTGAAGATGGGAATGTTCTGTAACAGTCAAATTCCTTCATCTGGTGTAGGCAGGAACTGGGTCCATTACAAGAGACAGAGTTAATAATTCAGACCAATGCTGTCAGAGTTACTAATCTTTCCTTGTGTGTCACTGCACCATGCCTTGGGCCAGGCATCCAGTCCCATTAGGATGCTGACAGCAGGTGGTATATTTGATCCAGTCTCTGCATTCAAAACTCTTTCATAGAAAGATTGCCTTCCACCCTATACCAATTCAAAAAGCTTCATAGAAATGTGCAGGCATTACTAAGCACAGAGCACATTTGAAACTAGTTTGAAATACAGAGAACTACTAAGTGTTGCACTTGGAATTAGCATCCAACAATAATACTGCTTTGGAAGACTCTGGAATGTGAATGTCACACTGGCAAAGACAGGAGCTTTTTAAAATTCATTTTATGTAAATTCAAAAACAAGATATTCATTAGAAAAGGTCTGCAGGTGTCCCAGATTGCTAAAATTCATACACCACTTTCTCTCCATTAAACATGCAATACCTCTTTATTCTTGGTATGTCTCCAGTGTATGACTCAATCATAACAGTATCTGTAAGCACTAAAACCATACTGTACAACAAGTCATACAGAAATAAAGATAACTATTAACAAAGAATTACTGTCCATGTAAAAATTTCACCAAGGTAAATAAAGAATGTAAGTATTCAAGAACATTTTTGACACATCCATAGTATTTTCCTCCCTCACAGCAAAAGCACTTCAAATGCTCTATTAAGGCACTATTTCTTTTTTCACGATTCAATAGCTTCACTCTACCTATTTTGAGATCATGCAATGTTATTGTTTTTCTGAAAAAGTGCCTGAAAGTTAAATTTCTTGTGAGCTCAAAATGCCAGCTACAATTCCACAGCTCAGAAGGACAATACTAAGAATCGACTACAGGAAGAGTTCCCCTGACCTTCTGTCTTCACCTCTCTGTGAAGAAATGCATTTGATTAGGATCCAAGATTCTGCTCAAAACCTCAGGAGATCCTAGAGAGAAACTTCCAAGGGAAAAGGCATTTTGAATCAGATAAAACAGGCTGCATTCTGAGGAAGGGAAGTGCTGAAATGAGGATTGTCAGAGCCAGCTGCAGCAGCACAAGTAACTTGCCTAATGTCTTGGGGTGTGCAGGCTGAACAGAACAAATTTAGCCTCAGAGTGAAACGCTGAGCTGAACTTCTTGCTGTATGCAAAAGCAAGCTTTTATTAAATTCCCCCAGTTTGAATGAGGTACTCTTTACATTTACCAGCCATGAGGATTCTCTAACAGAGCTAAATCCAGGTGAGTGTAACCAATGTGACTAGGACAGAAAAATCAGGATGATGTAAGATACTCATTCACTCAGAGTGTGGAAAAGAGCACATCCAGGTCTGGATGAAAAGGCACCTTTTCCGTGCACATCACTGGCTCGCTTAACAATGAGCAATCACAATTTTGCTACAGAGAGTTTTCAATATATTTCCCCCCAACTGCTTGTTTTCTTCTACTGTGGCACTCTATCTCCCATTCAGTTTCTGTGAGCTACTAACAAAATAAAGTCATAGCAGTGACAGTCATAGCAGGGATAGTCAGTTCTACCATTTTTATAAATTAAATCAATGAAATAACTACACTGAGAAAAATAATTACAAAACCTATCTGAAGTCCTGGATCATCTCACACACCTAATAGTCTAATAGTCACTGCATGCCCAAAAGCATTTGAACAGGCACAGCAAAAACAGCAACAAACTTTCTTGTAGGAACAAAAATCAATTGATTGCAACAGAAATCTCTTGCCCCAGCAGGGACAATTTAATGTTGAGCCACATCATTATTGATGTTTTACAAAAGCAATTAAAATCTGCCTTTGCAGAAACAGTTTCTCCACAATTACTTTATAACCCTCATCATACTCTACATTTTTATATAAATTACAATCTACAAAGCTGAACTTTCCAAACTGGCACAGATCATAGTATTACTATTTTGAATTAATCTGTACCCTTCAGTACATCACACATTTAGTAAGCAGTCAGAAAGGGGCAATCAAAATGCAACCTGGTGCTCTCATTGAAGCATCTGGCTTCATGGAAAAATGTTTAAAAGCCATACAATGGGACACCTTTCAGCCAGGTCGTTTATAAGCCAATGCTTGTTGTCAGAGTAGTTCTTAAATAACAGAAGGAAAAAATAGCTACTTGTTTGAGTAATGATACTCTTTCTACCCACAATGCTTTGTTTTCAGATGACAACAAAAACTTTTTATTTTGTTTAAATAGGACTATCTCCAAAATTTCCAATCCAGGGCACACAAAACAGAGGCAGATGACACATACCACATTATGCCATTAGCCTCCGTGATTGATACATACAAATAGGTGATGGACGAATCTTTTAGTCACAGTCATGGCCCCAAGTTATTGACTCACTGTAGCTCTCTGCATTGCCCACTCAAAATATGATTTTAATACCCAACTTTCTTAGGTCTGTCAAACACAGCTCCTGGCAGAACTTCATAGAATCATAGAATGTAAAGGAGTTGGAAAGGACTTCAAAGATCATCTAGTCCCAAACCCTGTGCCATGGGGAGGTACATCTCCCACAACATCAGGCTGCTCAAGGCCTTATCCAACCTGCCTTGAACACAGTTTTTCCATTTAGTACCCTTACTTTTCCACAATGGCAGTTTAAAAGACAATTCTACCTCCTAGAAATAGCATTAGGGATGTGGGGTAGCTCCTGGGGTGTGTGGAGGGGGCTGCAGGGGCCTCTTCGAGGAGAGGCTGGGGCTGCCAAGTGCCAGATACAGCTGGCTCCAAAAGCCCTGACACAGGGCACAGTGGAGCTCCACAGTTGTCAGAGGTGTAAGAAAGGGAAAAGAACACTGCCTGGCAGCAAGGAAAAAAGTGTGAGGGAAAGCCCTGTGAACAGTAAAGTGAGAAGAGGAGAAGGAGAAAGAGAAGAAGGAGGTGGTGCTGCAGGCACCCCATTGGCTTCCCCTGCAGCCACTGGAGAGGAGCACAGGGAAGCAGATTCCCCTGCAGCCTGTGCAGAGCATGGGAGCAGGAGCCTGGAGCAGAGTTCCTGGCAGTAACTGCATGAGGCTTGTGGGGCACCCACACCGGAGCAGCCAGTTCCTGAAGGTCTGCAGCCCCTGCAGAGCACCCACACAAGAGCAATTCCTTGATCCCCACAGCCCACAGGAATTCCCCAGGCTGGAGCAGAACAGTGTCGGGGGCAGAAGCAGCACAGAGGGGCTGATCACAGCCTCCACTCCCCATCCCTCTGCACCACTCAAGGGGAGGATAAGGAGGAGTCTGGGATGAGAGAGCGAAGCTGAGCCTGGGAAGAAGAGGGGTGGGGGAAGGTAGCTATAGTTTCTCACCACTCTATTCTATTTTTAATTGGCAATAAATTAAATTAATTTCCCCCAAGTTGCGTCTGTTTTCTCCATGATGGTAACTGGTAAATGATCTTCCTGTCCTCATCATGACCCAAGAGTTATTCCATCTTATTTTCTCCGCTGCCCTCGTGAGGAGTGGGAGCAAGAAAGCAGCTGGGTGGGGGTCTGGCAGCCAGACAAGGTCAACCCACCACACAGTGAAATAAATAAAACAACCCACCCAAAACTGGCTCCCCTCCCCTGCCGTTCTATGTCCTTTCAAAGGAGACAGAAACAGAAACAGGGACTTGATGAGGCCACTACCCTCCCTCTGACCCTCCTTAAGCTGCACTTTGGCACAAACTGTCAGTTTCCTGACTGGGAGCCAAATGATACTTTTCCTCAAATAGGAACCCCTGACTCCTCCAATTTTTGTCCTTCATTTGGCCCTGTCATCAGCTTCCTAAGTCAAGGCTACTCTTCCCACAACCACAAAAATTGAAGAGAGACTATTTTATCTACTGTTACCAGCAGATTACAGTGAAATCAAGCAGCACACACAAAAACTATTTAACATTCTGGCATTCATATATGTACATATATATACACACACACTCGCAGGTAGACAGTGCAGTATAAATTCTACACTTTAGCCTATATATAATATAGGTACCATTTATCTCATTTTCTTACAGACAGACACTGCAACTATCATGAATCCATAATTGCTAACCACATGAAGACAATTAAACAGTTCAGCAAATAATGGTCAATGTTTAAACTGGGAATGGATGGGTAGCTTCACCAGACAGGTCAACGTCACTGAAACCGAGAAAGGTTATGTTAAATAAAAAGGCTCAACCCTGAAGTAATTTCCTTCGGTTGTTTTTTATAATCAAGTCTAATGACCCATTGTAAAACTATGTTTTGTGAAAGCATTAGACAGACACAATACGGACTAAACTCAATTCAACCCATGTCCCTCATCTCCCCAAGGCCTAAGCTAAAAGCAGACTGTACACAAATACTCTCCCACGCCTCCCACCCCCACAAACCCTTAATAACATGGGATTTGAGAGCATGTCTAGAAAGGAAGGGAGAAAGACTTAAAGCTCTGAAGACCTAAATTCAAAGCCAGAAAAGAGGAATTGCTGCATTAAGCAGTTAACATTTCTCCTTTAAAATACAGAACAAATGTATTCTCTTGCCTACTGTAAACTGTTTATAGCCACACTTGTATACATACATAGGGGTTTTTTTAAATCCAGATTTTAGAGTGGTTCATAAAAAGCTGACTTCAGCAGTCACCATGAAGACATTCTGACAAATCTTCAGCTTATTGGAGCATACTATACAAAATGATCATCCCAAATAACTTTTTTATTCTACACTGAAATTTTACCAAGTGATGGAACATACATCAATTATAGGCCTGTTTTCACCTAGCTCACAGACACCATACTCCTTAGCAAAACTTTCCTAACATTCTATGTCATCATAACACATTACTAGAAAACTAAGCACATGGTGGGAATGGGTGCCCTGATGTAAAAATTGCTGTAATCCAGACTTAAAATTTGGGTAACATGCAGATGAAGCAAGGTTTACCAAACTTTTAAATCAGAACCTTGCATAATAAAACCATTCCGTATACCAGGAAGACTAAGACACACTGGGTACACAGTGGCTGTCACTTTGAGAAACTCAGTTCTGAGAATGTGAATGAATTATTTTGTCTAGTTCCTCACAGGCAGTATAGCTGTTTCAGATTATAAATTACCATATCACATGAAAAGTACATGCAGATGCCTCTAGTTAAAATATATATTGGGACAAAGCATAAATATTAATTAGACATGACCTGCATACAAATACTATACTGCTATTGAAGATCACTTCTGGCAGTGACAATTTACCTGCTAATTTACCTGATAATTAGGAAATTTCAAAGATTCAATTCAACACTTGTGATGAAAGTTAGGATGGCACAAAAATGAGAAAGCACTGAGTCTCTTAAAAGTCTCTCTCTCTCTCTTTTGGCTGTTAGTGCAACAACAAAAGTGCACATCCTTCTTTTCCATTTTCTGATGAAGCAGGATAAAAGGATAAAGTCACATGAAAGTGTTTAACAGAATTATCTCAATGAAGAGTTGGGAACTAACAATTACACTGTCTTCACACATATGTGGTAAAGACCACCACAAAGATACATTTCTTAAAACCACCATCTCTTGACCCAGCAGAATGGTATTGCTCTGAAAAGGTCTTCCGGACAATGCACTTAAGATGGAGAAATAAAGCTAGAAGAAACCCTTTCATATTTAATACAAAGAGTTCTAAATAATTCCAAGAAATCCATTTTCTTTGGGAGTACAGCAAGCTTTCAACCAAATCCAACAGGGGAGCCATTTGCATGAAAAACTGAAAAGATGACTATTAGGAAAAAGAAAAAAAGATAAGGGAAAAATTCTTTCAACAAACTTTCCCTTTTTGTAAAATGTGCACAAATGTACAAAATGTACAAAATTCAATCATCCAAGAAAAAGCTAAGGTACCACTTAGGAAATGGGAAGCCAGGGAAAGCTAGACTGTTAGACTTAAAACTAGCAACAGGGTAACCTGTTTCCACCTTGGAATTTGGACAGAAAACCCAGACAACTCTGTAAAGGCTGACTGTAGAGGTGGTCCAGCCGCCCAGGGAGGCTTTTAGGCCCTGGAGGAAAGAAGCTGAGAAATGAGGATCACCCCATGAGAGGGGCACGGACTTGGTATCCTCCAGGGCAGGACTGAAAACTCTAGGGGCAGGACGTCCCCTTAAGAGCACTGGCCACCTCCACCATCAATCTTAAGAGCAGACCTGTCAATCCCTTATGAGTTCTAGAAAGTTCTCCTGTATTCGGTTGATCGTTGTTTCTCCCTGATGTCTATCATCCCCTCTCCTCCCCCTTATTACCCCAGTTGGTTCCCTACCCTTTGTTCCTCCCCCGTTCCACCCCCGAGCTCCCCGGTGATTGGTTACCGTCACTCAAAAAAAGGACAGGCGCACCGAGAGCTCGGGGTCTCTCGACCTTGGTTGCCCTGAGTACTGGCAACCTTGTGTTACAGTGCCTCAATTACTCCAGGCAAGGGACCGCTCCTTCTATCCGGCGTGGTAACAGTGTCAGCCCTGGGAGCTGCAGCCCCTTAGTATAGGGAAACCTGCCGACCGGAGACCTCCCCTGAGGCACTCTGCGTGTATTCGCCTAAGAGTCTGCACCCACCAGACCAGCGGGCAGGGCGGACGCGACAGCTGACCAATCTTCAGAGCTGTCCTACAGAGCGCAGACACTATGTAGTTCCACTTATTCAGTCAAATATTTTTTAAACATTCAATATATAGTATTTTTTAAGCTTTCAATGTATACATAACCACACTACAAGAGTATACCACTCAGGCAACCTTTAGGTTATTTTTTTAAAAAAAGGTGAAGAAAAATTGGGTCATTCAACTGTGACAGATACCCAACTTAAAAGTCACTGGTGTAAGCTGGCTCTGAATTCAGAATTCATATTTAATCCCCTGTCCCACATCACCTCCATCTCCTAAAAGCATTAGCAGCTTCAGAAACTGTTACTAATGACATAGACTCATGAAAACAAAGGGTTACATTTCATTTGATCTTACACCAATTTAATCTTCTACCATGTATCTATTTTATATCAAAATATTTTCCAATCAACAGTCCTGTTATCTACAGTATTTTACTTTACCTAGATAACAGAAGTTCACAGTTAGACTCTTCATAAAACACAGTGAAAAAGAGCTTCACATTCTTCTCCATTAGTAGATGATTCCAAAATACTTAAATTAATGCAGCTTCTTTAAATAAATTAAAGAAATATGAGTAAAAGCTCCTATTTTTATGGTTGGCTTTTGCAAGGGTAAGCTGTTTTCAAATGCTATGATATCTGCCAACTCGATTCTCCTTCCAGTTGTAATGTTATTGTCACAGGTGAGTTACAGTTGGAAAGGACCTCTGGAGACCTTTTTGTCCAACCTTCTCATTCAGGGAGAGCCATTGAGAGCCAGTTCCCCAGGACCATGTCCAGAGTATTTGAATATAGCCAGGGATGGAGTCTCTACCACCTCCCTCAGTGACCAGAGCCAGTGCTTGGTCATGCTCACAGACAAAATGAGTTTCCTGGTATTCAGAGGGAACCTCCTCTGCTTTTTTGTGCTCATTGCCTCCAGTCCTGTCTGTGGGCAGATAGAACAAAAAGAGTCTATCTCACTTCTCTTCACCCTCTCTTCAGGTATTTATATACTTTAATGTGATCCCCATCCCTGAGCCTTCTCAGGCTTTCCTGTGAGGAGATATGCTCCAGTCTCAGTCTCTTAACCATCTCTGTTGGACTTTCTCCAGTATGTCAGTGTCTCTCTCAAACCAGAGAGCTGGTTTTTGTTCATTTTTTTCCAATAAAACTTCAGAAATCCTATGTTCCATTACCTTTTGGGAAACCCTTGATGGAATTGGCACTATGTATGGAATTCAGCAGCTCAGTTTCTCCTTCTAATTCAAATCACTTTTAGTAAGCTAGAAAGGAACAAAAATCTTTCCAAAAATTCACACTTTCTAAAGTTTAAATGTTCATTAACATTCCTATGAACATTATTTTCCAGAATTAGATCAATGTTTAAAATGCCATCTAAAAATCCATTCAGTGAAAATCATTATTTTAACAGCTGCTACTAGATTATTTGTACTCTTCCTAGTCATAACCTGAGTAATTATGTTATCAAAACAGCAGTAATATCTGGAGTCAGTATAAATATTACAAAGCCCATTTTTGTAAAGGGAGGGCACGCTGACCCAGGTTATCATCTTATTCCCTTAAGAACAAATAAAATGCAGGAAAAAGCAGATAGGGATCTCAAATACTGTACTGTTGTAAAAATCATGAAGCACCCTCTTTTCCAACATATTGTCATGAACACCATGATGTTTCTGGGAAAACAGTTTAGCTTATTAAATAAAAAATATGTGCTGAACGTATTTCTTCTTTGTATGGTAAAGTAGGCTGTACCCCCAAAAATAGATGGCATAAAGTTAAGGACAAACTGGGAAAAGTTTTGGTTGGGAGTACATAAAGGTACAGGTTTCACTTCTGAAAGCATTCAAAGCAACATGAAATCTTAAGGCCTTCAAACCACAAGCTCTATAAGCCTTACACCACACTACATAATTTCTTGAAAGAAGTTTTTTTTCCTTTTAAAAATTTGCACTGCTTTAAACTTTCATGCTGTAGTTCAAAAAAACTCATACTCCAGCATTAAAGTTATGGACAATATCTTGTGGACTAGATACTTGTTTATATTGAAAGTACAGCCAATTAAACGAAACCTTATAATTTAAAGCTTCATAGAGCAGTAATTTTTATAGCCTGATAAGTAATGGAGACAAACTTAGGTAACTCAGAAAGATCCAGACAAATATATTTATTTAACAGCAAATGTTTACTGGTTAGGCTGCAGAAACATTACTGGTTTTTTCCCTCCTTCACTGCAAAGTACTAAGAGTACACACACATGAACAAAGCCAGAGAGAACAAGGAACACAGTTACAAAAGAACATTAAACCAGAAGATAATTTATCTGTCCTGCTGAGGAGAGCTCAGGGAAGTAAGCCAAAACATTAGAAAAGAAGAAAATACCAGAGAACTAAACAAAAGAAAGTAGACATGTAACACTCAATTAAGATAGTGCAGGAGCTTTATAAAATACTCTACACCAACCTACACTGACAAAATGATTTCTTGAAGTCTCCTCTTGATCATTTAGCTATGAAACCAACAGCCCACAGAGCTCCTGACAGAAAACATTTCTGAAATTATCACTTACACAAAGCATACATGACAAAGTATAGCACTGCCCAAGCATTCAGCTAGAGCACAAAGCAAGTGCTAGGCTGAAAAGGAACACATCAGCAGCACTTCTGCTAATGCTTACTTGTTTCAGACTAGCTGCAATTAGTTCAGGTGGGATGCTTACCTTTAATAGTTTCCTCCACAACTTCTACTACACGATCTATCTGCTGAACCTAAAAAAAGTCAGAAGGTAAATACCTAAGTTGTCAACAACAGGACATACTTTCATAATAACTATTCTTTCAAGAGTGTCTTCTGAATTCAGGGCAAGTAAAGAATTTTGGGCTGTGTTTTTAGCCTTTTTTTTTTCTGTGCATCTTGGTCCATCTGACAAAAGTAACTTTAAAATTCACCACCAAATTTAAACCAAATTTTGTCCTCAGAAATGGCAAGCACCTGTAAGCTTGTCAAAAATCATCAAATAGCTAGAAAAGAGTTCAAGGCTTAAGTGCTGTTCATGGTCTGTGACAGGCAATGGGCAACCAGGCACTCAGCACCTGGGTGGCTCAAACAGCCTAAGTGCTCCCTCATCCCTGGGAATCATCCCAGTCTGCACAGCAAAATACTGGATGGTGGAGAGCACAACAAAAAGCTGAGGATACTGTCAGGGCAGACTATAGGTGAGAAAATTAATGAGGTACTGGAGGGGAAAGATGCTGGAACATAGGAAGAAATGAAAAACACTGTTGTGAAGTTTAAGAGAACAAGACATTCTCCTGAACTTAATGCAGGCTGTGTTTGGAAATGGAAAGAAAAGCCTTCATGCTTTCCACAAGACAGAATAATATTTAATGATCATTATATACTATCTGTAACAAAGACAACAAATTTATGTTTTACTGTTACATTTGCCAAAAGTCACCAATAATGAGATAAATAGTTCAATTATTTCTTAATAGATATACTAGTCATTATTTAAAGTCAATGGCCAACACACTGTAGAGATTTTGGCATATAAAGTAGAAGGAATCAACATTAACACTACAAAAGTAAACATTCAGGAATTCTTGAAGCTGAGATTCTTTCCAGAGCTTTCATCCAAACCACCTATTCTGAATAATGTCTACTATAGATATTTACATACAATGTAGGAAACCCAACTTGTCACATTTGAATTAGTTTGTAATTTTTCCACAACATTCCTTCTTAAACACTGCTTCTCTAAGCTGTACATTACATGAACTAGATTAAGTATGATTTTTGCAGTCTTTTCCACAGATTTTCTTTTCCAGCTTGTTTCCAAAACAAGCAGAAAAGCACAAGTTGCAGAGGTCTGCAACAAGAAGCCTGGAACATGGATCCCTTGTACCAAAGCCTCTGTGCCCTAAACCCCTGAGTTTGTCGTTTCCTGTAAATACAAGACTACACAATATTGTCTACTTCACATTCATTTTTCCAATCTAACAAGTTAAAAAAAAATCTCATCTATAGTTGGAGTCTGATCTTAAATTCCCAACTGAAATCAGTGGGAGCCAGTTCCTTTCCTTTTCTGGGTGTTGGATGTATGATGATGTTTCCATGTAAAAGTATTTTTTTCCTTTTATTTGTTTTTACCTTTTGAAATACAGCCTTTTTAAAATAGGGATGTCCACCACCTCACCTGTAATATACTACAGTATATTAGTTATGAATTCTAGAAATTAAATTATAGTATTGCTAGTATCTGCATTTTAGTAATTTTATTGGAAAATAAATATATTTAAATAATTTTCTGAATCACAAGAATTCACATTACAGACATATTGGCATCTCTAGCAATCAACTTGTAAAGAAAGCACACATAAGCAGTTATATGGAACACATGCATATTTACATACTTGTGTACATATCCATTTTGGATATAGTTTTAAAAATTATGACTCAAGATATTTAATATATACACTTTCTACTAAATGTATAAAAAATAAATAGAAAAATTCCACTTGAAAATAGAAGTGTACACATTTACAACTACCCTACAGACAGGGAACAAAGTCTGTGATATATTACCTAAAATACTATTGCTATATGTCTCAGTACTAGACTGTTTAAGTTCATAACCATTTTAATCATTTAAAATATGAGAAATCTGGGAGGCTCATAACCTGAGCCACCAATTACTTTCTGCATTGTGCATCTGAGGAATTTTTGCATTGCTCCAAATCCCCTGTTGAATAAAACCAGAAAAAACCCACCAACTATTATATTGCATCTTCATTTTATTGGATAAATTAAATTATTCTCAATATGTCTGTCAAGAAGATGGCTCATATAAGTAATTAAAATTATAGGTCTGGGAGATAATGAGATCTGCACCTAGAAATGGATGTTTGTTCTGCCTTACATGTTATTTCCCACATTAAATATTTTTCTTTTGAAATTATTGGAAATTATTTGGCTAAAGCCCCAAGTGCTCAAGAAGAAAAAAAATGTGGAATGCTTCCAGTCTATATTTATGAAGATAAAAGTATCTTAGAAAATGTGAGGTGAATCTGAAGTGAGAAGAGAGAAAGCTTTAAAAGATTCTTATTTGGAAAAAGAAAAGGGAGGGGGGGAGAAAAAAAAATGACTAAGTCATAGTAACAAAATTATCTTGGGTATAAAAAGGTCTGCTAGATTCTTTTCCTCATATGTCACTAACCTTATGGATAATTTTGCTCTGGAGTGGTATCAAAGATAAGTGTAAACTTTCAGAGCAGAGCTCCAATAATGTCTCCATCAGGCATCAGGAAGTCCATGAAGTACAGAGACATCCTGGTGGTGTATGAAGGGAAATGACACCACTCCTCAACATTTCTTTGCAGAGTGTCTCAAAACACTAACCCCCCAGGACTGACAGCAGGACACCACTGTGGGATGTGGTTGGTGCATCCCACTTGGCTCCACTGACCTTGTGGAACCTTGTTTCTAGCACAGTTAAGTACATTTCGGACTTAATGTCCACTTCAAGTGGTTCTCCATTAGGACTTGAACAGAACAAGAGCTACACAAAGACTGGTGTAGACAGCTGAGTAGAACTATACAAAAAGAAAAAAAAAAAAACAACCAAAACCCTCAATCACCACAAATCAGGGCTGATGCAGAAATCTGGGCTGAGATTGATAGGGGCCAAGAGCACAAGCAAGGCCCACGAACCCATGAAAAGAGTAGCCAAAGCAGGAAACTGCCTGGTGAAAAAGCAAGGGTAAAGAGAGTTTTATCTAAACATGAAGGCTGAGTTGAAACAAATGCCAGGAAAAATCTTTGACCCTTTCCAGTGGGATCAGAGCTAGGCATAAGTACAGCTCAGCAATCATATGTATCCATAATAACCCAGCACTGGCAAGCCCCCCACTAAACCATATCCCTAAGCACCACATCTGTGTGACTTTTAAATACCTCCAGGGATGGTGACCCAACCACTTCCCTGAGTAACCTGGTCCAATGCATGACCAGTCTTTACATAAAGAAATTTTTCCTAAGATTCAATATGAACACCCTAGGAGTGAGCATACATATCTATACACAGCCACTCGAAGTAAAACAATCTTTTTTTCTCATCTAGGAAAAACCCTACACATTGATTCTCATTGACATAGTTAAGAAACAAAATGCTCACTACATAGTTAAAATAATCTATTTTAGGTAATTAGAACATCCTATTTATAATCCTGAAGATTTTAACTCCAGTTCACCAGCTCTCAGTTTCATCTCACCTTGTTTAGGCAGCTCTGCCAAGTGCTGGATGTTAAAAGACTACTCAGCCTATCCCCTCACTAAAGCCAGTAAAAAGGAAATACATGGCTTCAAAAGGCACTTCAGGTCTTCTAAAAATCTAAATTGTTTTAGAGATAATTATCTTCATTGACCATAAAGAGAGCTGAGCAAAACAGACTCTCAAATTACAGCACTTAGGCAAGACAAATCTAAGGCTTAATACATAACTTCAAAGGCATGTGACTAGCCACCCTGGCTTCAGAGGGATAATATCTGTGTTTAAAATCTTTCCTGACAATACTGACCATAGTAATGGGTACTACCCCGGGTTAGGAAGGTATTCTGAGAGGAGGATCTACGCAAACTTTAAAGGGAAGGGGACTACCCCAGAGAAGCACATAAACAACTGATTTTCATTGCTAAACACTGACAGAGCTGAAGGACAATTGTCATCTAAATTAATTCATACACCCTTTGCTTTATAGATAGTACATAATTGCTGTAGAAATGAACCGTTTATATTTACACATCCAATTTTCAGTATAAAAGCAGGTCCTTAACTGACACTCTTTTCTGACTTTTCAGGTTCAAGTGTCCTATCTGAATATCAATATGTAACTTCAAAAGCCAAAGCTGACCAGCTAAGATTTGTATGAAATCATGCTTAGCAGTGTCCACCTGTTCCCAGGTTTTCAGCATGCTTTCCAAGAAGCTCTGCTAATTCAAATAATTCAGAGTGAAATTCCATCAAATTTGACTTTCATGAAGTACATACTGGATATTTGCATTTATGTTAGGCTCTGTTTTAAGGGCAGCAGACAGGCTCACAATCTTGATTATGGTCTGGCCTTATAAACACCATAAGGTAGGCAAGTATCATTGTCTCTGTTTTGCAAACATCATTGAAACTTTTATGAACTGAACCACAGAAATACCATACAACATATCTTTCTCGTTTATGAGGTCAAAGCAGTAGGGATGTACAGACACTTGGCAACTTGGTAAGGTTCCACTGATTTCCTTTCACAATGGCACTGCTAAAACTCCACTCACTGAAGCATTTTACAAATTAAGGAATAAGGTACATTGAACTTAAAAGTGTATATCAATTACAGACGTAGAGCTTGAGAAATAAAGTGCCTGTTTTCTGTAATGCACTTAGCATTTTTTACACTGCACCATCTATTTTATAGCAGTGCTCCTAGCATTACATGCTGCTGCTGGGAGTGTTCAGCACTCCTGCTAATCACATTCCAGAGTTTCAAACTGGATATGAAAAGAAAATTATTTAAAGCTTGCCTTACACAGTAGAACAGCCAGGGGAAAGGGTTAGTTGGAGGCCAGGAGAATGCAGGGAGCCTTGGCAGGGGGCTTTTCAGGGCTATGTATTTCTCCTGGAAGCAGTGGCTTCGGACTCCCCTAGGCCAAAGAGTCTGTGGTACCCTGCCATGTACGGAACCTGCACCTTCTGCAGCTCAGGAAGTGAGGAAATACAACAACCTACATCCATTCATGAGTCCCAAAACATAATCTGTTGGCTAAATCTTTCACTCCCCCTTATTCCTTTTTCCTTCCCCTGTAATCCCCTCAAAACAATCTGCACGAAGTCACATCCTACTTTTCAGCAGCTTAAAATTAAAACTTAGGGATAACTCTACACAGGAGAGTTGATGTCTCTTTGTGCACGGTACTTGCACTTGAGTTTGAAGTGAGTACACCACAAACACAAAGGAGTAAGCTTTGGAAACCACCTGAGGGTAACTGGCTGTGAACCTCTGTAATGCATCATTATCTGCTTCAGGTACTTTTCACCCTTGGCAGGTTTATTGCTACCTAGCATTTTCCTGTTCCAGAAAAGAGCTCCTTCACCTTGTCATGTTAAGCTATAGTTTGCCTTACACACAGCCTATGGCAATGCCTCAACCCACATTATTTTTATAAAGTAGCAATTACTTTAAAGAAACACAAAAGGACAGTAACATCGCAAATGGTAAGAAGGAAATGAAGTTGCCCTTCCTTTCCTTCTGCCCAAATCAGACAATAAATAAAGAACAGTGGAAGTTCAGTCCTGTATTTTTAAAATGCAGATCAAAACAAGCTCTGATTTACTAGAATTTCTCTGGTAGTTACATCGCAACTTCCTCCTTTATCCTAAGAAGAGCAGAAGAAAAGCCTCTGACACACTGCCTTAAGAAAGCCACCCCGAGGGAGTTATAATTGTTGGTAAATAAACACATTCTCAGACAACACTGTCCCTTAACACAAATATTGAAGAAGAGAAAAAAAAAGGGGAGGGGGAAGATGAAAATAGCAGAACTTATATAAGCAACAATAAATCAACTATGTCTCTCAATCAAGTTGAAAACAAGACCAACTTGGTATTAAAGAAAGATTTCCAAAACTGTACTCTTAATGCTTAAAATTTTAAAGTATAATCAATATTCTGTAGCCAATAGAGCATCTTCTGTTTCTCAATTTTGCAAAAACTCCCTTTCAAAAATATTTTGCAACAGTAAGATTATAAGTCTTATCCTTTAAATACAGTCACCCTCTCACACACATTCTTGGTAAAATGGGAAGAAAATCTTAAATGTACAAACTGAAAACATGGGCAATATGTGCTCTTAGCTTTGCTTTTGTTAATAGTTTTGCCTCAAGGTTAAGATCTTTCTGAGCTGAGTGATGTCTTACTTAAAGGACAGTGAATTTTACCACAGCAATGACAGCTAGAGGACAGTGTCTTTATTGCAAAGACTACATTTCAGTATTTTCAGGTATAGTTACAAAGTACTTGGGAGTACTGCATTAACACCTAATTAATCTCCTAATATAAATCTTTCTGAAAAAAAAATACAAAACTACAAATATTTTTCATGAAACACTGGTTCTAGGTACTCAAATGAAGATGATGAGAAGAGGTTAATTTTCAGAAATTACATGTTACCTAAAAGAAAACTTTAAAAAAGAGGGGAAAGAATTTTTAAAAAAAAATCAAACTTCCCAATTTTAATGGGTTAAATTCATCAAAACTGAAACATCAAATTACAACCTTGGTCAAAGGATAGTGACTCGCTCATTTTTTCCCTTCTGTCTACATATGTGTAGATATCGTTATACTCACTATAACAACCAATTATGGATCAATAACTATGTGGCCTCTGAGCAAAGAGAAAATCGATTTACCCATTTGACTTTTTTCTTTTACAAAGGTGACTCAATGATACAGTAGTACTGCATCCCAAAGAATACTGAAAGCACTTTATTACTGAAGTCAAAGCTCTGTGGTTTCATTTTCAAGGTAAAGCTGGTAACTGTTTAACAACACAAGTCACCAGTGGATTTAACTCTTCAGACTGCCTCAAATTTAAACTAAATAATCATTGCTATTTGCCATTCTCCTTAATAGTGTGAAGTACAGAAACAACCACCAAACCCTCAGCTGTGTCTGTGTGATTCATATGCTTCAGTCCTCTACGCTTCTTCCACTGATTTTAACGAACGTCTTAAGGCTTGTCTTAGAGCAAATAAACTGTGATATTTTTATGAATATGGTAATTGATACCTTCATCCTGGATGAAGCCTGGAAATTTTCAGGCTTCAAAGGGCAATGGAAGTCAGTTCCAACAACAGGATCTTTTTCTTTCTCCCCTCATGCCACAGCCAAAGCAAATCATCCTCGATTGAAGGAAGGTTTAAATGTTGTGTAATGAAAAAAGATGAACAGAAGGGGGACATGACAGGAAGCTTCTCTGCTGCTTTTTCCAAGAGAAAGGCAACAGAGTCTAGATATTGACATCGAGCTATTGAAAACATTTACGAAAACCTTTGATTTCTAAAGATACATACCCCTATAATACTCAAGCCTTTCAGGTACTCCTGGCGAGGTTGGGCTTGTGGTACACAGCCTGCTAGAACGATTTTCTTGTTGCCTTCTTGGGCTTTCCTAAAGGAGGACAAACACTGTGTCAGTATTTCTTGAAAATTATAATTTTCAATTTCAACATAGTCATATTATGTATGCGACAACAGAATCCAACCACAACGAAAACCTCACCAAATCAGAAGAAACTTATGCATGTTTGAGCCTCAGAAGCCAACCAAACCAACACACCAAAAGAACCCCATATGAAGATACAACACACCTGGTTCACTTTGGGGAGTATCTACAGAGAACAAAATCATTGCATATTCTTGGATAAAAACACAACCTTGAAAGTTCTAATGAAGTTCACTTACCTTTTATTTTCCAAAATGGTAGAAGAGAAACTGGCCAAGAATGATGGGACAGAGTAACTAACCTCGATTCAAGAAGTTACACAGAATGCAAGGGACAGAGGGACAGCCTAAGCAGGCAGGAACCCCTAGCTCAGAACAGACACATTTATGTAGTACCAGTCAGAACTGACCAGTTACATCAGTCTTTTACTTAAAGATGTTTACTTAAAATGTTAATTTACTTTGAAATATCTAGTTACTCTAAAATGTTTAAGTATTTAAGCATATTAAGCACTTCAAGCTTTAAGTACTTGCCTCTGGCAGAGAAACATTTGTCTGGATATTACCTGACATAATTCCTTAGCTCTAATGCTACCTTAGCATCAAGCAGGAAATCAAAACACTAAGATTAAATGGTTAACACCATTCATTTCATTAGGAACATTTTTACTCACTTTGATTTCAACAGTGAGTACCAAGCCAGCACTGAGTCTCGAAACTGGTGGAAAGCCTGCACAGAAATGGCAGCTGCACACAGTGAGATGCAAAACCAGCTAATGTTCATAAAACTTTGAAGATCATCCATTAGCACATTAATACAACACAACAACTATGTTACAATGTGCAAAACATGAAAGAAGAAAAGTGTTGAATAGTTTTATCAGATTTGCTAAGTCTAACATATTATGGGTTGCTCCAAGAACGATCTATCACAGTTGCACGTTGCATTGTGACCTCCTGGCAGGCTTCTGTCAAACTCAAACCTGGAATCTTTTATCCAGTAATGTATGAATTCGTGAAGTGTTTATTATTTTGCTGCAATAGGCTAAGACACGTCACAACACTTCCCAGAAAAAATATTCATAATGTACAGGTGCTTAGACAATTTTATACTCTTCAGCTTGCTTGAGCTGTCTCCAAGATGAATGCACTAAAGAAAGTGATGTTCAACAAGCACATGGCTGCTTCATGAGTATCTGTCGATCTCTAGCAAAGGCAATTTTAACAAAAAAAACCCCAAACCAACCCAGAGTGTACCACAGACTGTTTCCCTGCTCACAATTTTCACTTCTCATTTGTGATATGGACAAATCTATTTACAGTTTACAGCTCAAATGAAAGCTCATAATAACACACAACTTGTAATAATAAAGGAGATCACAGGCCATTTTGCCAAATACCTTGTGTTGGCCGGAGCACTAAAATCAGGTTTCTTAAAGAAAAGAAATAAATATCTTATACAAACACAAGAAAGAAATAACAGGAAAACCGATTATGACTGTTACTTCACATCCAACATCAATGCAGCAAATGTTTATAAAATATTTGATTTTGTTTTAGTGGGACTTTCAGGAAATGTTCAGATATTCATCATACAGGACTTTGTTGGTCCTCTACTTGCACACTAAGTGTATAATATAAATACAAATCTTTTCATCTCTTCCTTGATAATATTTCTGTGGATAAAGAACTATGATGAAATACTAATTTAGTATATTTCTTAGGCACAGAACATAGCAAAATGTCTCCAAAACCTGAAATCCCTCTTTTCTTTCAGTGGTAAATATTTACAGGTTTTGCAAAACTTCAATGGTAGTTACCTACTACATATCCAAGAAAAAAAGAACTTAAAAATAATACTTGATGCATTACCTAAAAATGTCACATAGCACCATGTGACACTCCACTAACTCAAAGGATAAAAACCACTACTTATATAGTCTAACAGACTCAACCTAATGCCTGGAGGCAAGACAATAAGCCCTGTCTCCAGCAAACAAAGCACACATCCCTAGGCAACTTGGCATCTGGTATAATCTGCTGCAAGCAACAGCCCTCTCCATCTACTTGAAAACCTGTGAGCACTACAGAAGAAAAAGCTTTTATTCACATCTTTTTATCCAAGAACAAAAAAATAAACAAAGTTTCCCTTGACACATTAAATGGCATTTTAATGTTATTTCACAGCTTTAACATTTTGCCATATCTTCTGGGACTATAACTAGAGCTAGGGGGAAAAAAGTTAAAATGAATATTCTTCATAATAAGCATTGCCTTCATTTAACTTTTTTAAAGTTGTACAGGTCTCTACAGAATAAAAAATTTTGTACACTGAGATTTTTTTCTTTAAAATGCAATTAAGTGGAAATGCCAGAACTAAATTTTCAATCATAGCCAATTTTCATTACCTTCATAATACACCACACAATACATAAAACCCACCATAAATGAAGAGCCATTGTAAGGAAATTATGATTTTTTTGGCCTCATTTTCAAGAAAGCACTTCTCAAAATATGCATTCCAGTGCTATATTGTCACCTCCTTTTATTATTGTTTAATGAGCCCTACTCATATTAACAAAAGGCTGCAAAAATTATTCTTCAGAAATCTAGTTAGCACGAGAACTGTATTAGAAGAGCCTTTATTCTTCAAAAACATGAATAGTAAGGAGAATAATACCTCGTGGAATCTAATAGGTGGCATGAATAAATACATCTTCTCTTTTAGAACCCTTTAGATTTTTAAGGTACGTGAACCTTACCTTGAACTTTCAATTTAATTGACTCATGAAATATCTTCTAGAAATACTCTTTTCTAAAAGCTACTTGCAAGATATATATCTGAGTAGAAATTTATTTAGAGCAATTTTTTTTTCTTTAAGAAAGGAATTATTCAAGCTACTTCCTAAGTAATGGGTGGGGAACAAAAAACAAGCTGGAAACAACAGGGGCGTGAAGTGCTGCATACAGCAGAGGACTCACACAAGATCACAGATTTATACTCTTGCAGAGATACAGCCATTGCAACTGTAAATGCACTGTCAGACTTGATGAAATATGTTCCATGTATTCTGCCTTTTAAAAAGCAAAACTGAGAATGTAACTGAAGAATTCCTGCCTTGCTCATGCGCACTTTTATTTATGTTAGGAACTTTCCCAAACTGGAATACTTTTCTCACATTTTTATGTAACTTGTTGCATGGTTCCTCTAATTTTTGTTTTTTAAGCTCCAACAAAATTTAGTCAGTGACACAACAAAGAAACACCTCCCACCCTCCAAAAAAGCTCCCCATAAGCATTTTCTACATCGGCACTGTGTGTATAGCAACACTGCTGGATACCATGGCAGCCAGTGCAGGAAGCTGTTCCACTCTTTCATGACTCACACAGCTGCTCGGGTGGAACCACCAAAAGGAAAAAGTTAGGGACATTGCCCTGAGGTTCAAATCTAAGGAAGGCAATCAAAAAGTGAAAGCAGAGAAGATGGGCCAAGTTCAACAGAAGACAATCTGTGATATTGAAAGTAATTGCTAACTTGCTCTTTGCTAGAGACAAGAGGAGCCAGACCACCACTGCTTGCTGCTCTTTCCATAAGCAGAGCCGCATACTGGATTTTTGTAAGCTGTGAATTCTTAAGTAACTCATAGCTTTGAGGGAGCCACCACTACTCCCCACCAAGGGACCCCAGCTGCACAGGAAGGCTTAATAGGCCTCTGAAATCAAAAGCAGTTTGGTCTGCAGGGAGGAAAGCTGATAAACTACAGACTTGTCAGCATGAAACATGCAATTTGCAAAGTGCTGCTCTAGTACCAAATATGTGAAACCAAGTATTACGCCTGCAAATCCCACATTTTTTTCCTCCAAAACCCATTGTTGGTGGAATTAAATACCAAAGAAGTGTATAAACAATGAGAAGAAGGTTGCCTGTGGCAGGACTAAGTAACAGTCAAATATAAGTAAGAGAAGAAGCAAGAGCAGAATTTTTAAACAAAAGCAAGAAATTAAGGGAGGAAGTGCTTTACAATGAGCTTCTTCAGCTTTCTATCAATAGCACTTGGGAAATGTTCATAAAATAAGAACTATTTCTAATGCTGAAGAACAACAGGAAGTAACTGTTATCTGAAATGAAAAAGTTAATTTCAACCTGAATCCTAGTAGGCAGATGACAACTGAACATCCATGAACTACTCCCACCAAACACAGCACTCACCTCCTCATTATTGTACCTGCACAAACCTGGCAACTTCCCCTAAGGTGTGTATACTTAAATTGAATTGTGTGATGCGTCACTGTAGTCTATTCACACCGTTCTCATGGCCTCTCATTACACAAAATCCACAACAGTCCTTATCACGTGTTTTAGAAAGGTGTGAAGCCATAAAAAAGGGGGAGCTTTGTGTCTAGAAGTGCCCAAAGAAGTGTCAGTACGCATGAAAAAGTGCTGCTACAGCAGCTCTAGCTAAATACAGTATTAGCTGGGTATATGATGAGATCAGGCTGCCAATGGTTATAAAAAGGTAAAATTGAGGAGACACTACTTCCCAGGCTGTAGAAATGGTGTTTGTGATGTCTCTGGGGAAAAAGAAATGCTATTTGGCTGAAGATGCAAATATGTGAAATATCTTCCAACTCTCTCATCTGCAGAATTAATCACCAGAAAGCCACAAGTATTAAAGAGAGCACAACATCCATGGAATGAAAAGATGGTGTCTGTATAGCATTTGAAATACATTAGTGAAAATCCATAAAACCACACAGCTATTTTCTGTTCGAAAAATTACAAATGGTAAGTTGAACCATGGCTTTACAGGCTTTGAGCCAATGCAATATCTCATTAGTACCCAAAAGCTCACTTCCCATCCTCTCTGTCTGCTGTTGTTGCTCTTACCTTTCTCCAACTTCAACGCCCCCTCTTTCTCACTTCTGGCCATCTGGTATCACTCCTCCTCTGCTCCAAGCTCTGCAGCTCACTGGGCCCTTCCACAGCCCCATTTAACTCACTGATAGAGGAGAAATTTATTGAGCCAAGATTGGGGGGTTTTAACCATTTTGTTCCATTAAGTTAGCTCATGGGAGAAGGGATGCAGCAGAGCCAAAACAGGATGAACAAAAGTTGTTGGGAAGGAAACAGAAAAAGAGAAGGACACGGGAACTCCGTGTTTTATCTCTGGTGAGCTTAACAAGTCTCATGAAACCTTTGAAGTCGCAATATGCTGAACAGAGTGGGTGAGTCAGAAAACTCATAAATGTTCTGCTTTCAAAATTAGGGACAGCCCCATAGACCAAGGCTTGTGGAAAACCTGAGGAAAGCTCGTCAACATTATTAATCAGAGCAGAATCACTCAAGCGTCTGCTTAGGCATGTCAGCTTCCTTGTGCATTTCCACAGCTCCCAAAGAATTACTGTAATTTATCTGTGAGGCATGTGAAGATGCAAAGTTCATTTGAGGATGCTGATGCTGATTATTGGAGTGTACTGAACTGCTCTTGAAGGACCAGTCTCTAGTGAAGTGGCTGCCTCACTGCCAAGCTGCATCTGCCAAACTTGTCAAATAGCATTTCCTGTGGCAAAAACCATCAGGTAACATGCAAATATTCCAGGGCAAAAATAAGTTGCATGTCTTCCTCCTGACAAAAGTAAGCATGTCTTCTCTGAAAATACTTCAAAAAGGTAAAAATGCTTGCTCCATCAAACTCCAAACTGAGGTTGTAAAGACATGCTCCAAGCAAAAACTAACAAATAAAAGCATAAAAATATCCTTCTCTAAGAGTTTTTTATAGCAGGTGAAATGTCAGCTCTCAGAATAACCCCACGACTCACATGCTACATACCAAATTACTCCCCAAGTTTCTGAGATGAATGGAAACTTCTCACCCAGCTACCTGGCATGCAAGTAAAGGGACTGCAGCTCTGTCTGCAAAAGGAAATCTGAATTGGAATTCTAGACCCAGTTAAATCAGTGCCTGAGTTTTACTCAAATTTTCTGTAAATGTAACTTTATAAGCAGCAATTAAAGATGCAACAGCTATTCCTGGGCAGTCATTACTCGCACAAATATAGCATGTTAGTGGTAATGATGGTCTTTTCTTCCTGCAAAGGCTTTCAAATTGATAGTTCAAAGATTTTATCAAACTGAAAAATCAGACCAGAATGTATTCAGGAAGAGGATGGGATGAAGGAATAAATCCTCAACCTCACCTTGGTCCTGGCTAGGAATTTTTGTAGCCCAAAGCAAGGCTGGATTGATCAACATGAGAGAGAAACTTCCAGGACTTGAAACTTCTTGACTTTTGGTCAAGATAGGCAAAAATGGTTACATGACAGTTCCTGTCCCTTCAGATGATTAAGAAAACAGATTTTTAAAAATCAATATATCATAACTTTAAAACGAATCTGCAAAATCCATAATTAGAAGTTACCAGCATTACAACTGTTTTTAAAAGGAAAGTGTAATTAATGACAATCTGCTCCTTAAAAAATTTCATCTTGGCTACTGGCAGACAGATTTTTACTTGTTGGCTGTGAAACAAGTAAATTTTAAATTTTTTCCTTGTAATTGCAAAGTTGTTGGTTTGGGTTTTTTTTTCTTTTTCTGTTTATTGAGGAGATTGAGGGACCTTGTAATGTAACAGAAAATACTAGAAATAGCATTTTTCCTCCCAAGACTGTTGAGCAGACTGGGGCCTGGCAATCTGCTCAGGGGGTGCCAAGACACCCACTCACCAGTTCAAACCTCCCCCAGCTCTTGTCAAGTGAACAGCACAGTCTGCCAGGACTTGTTAGACACTGACAAACCTTCACTGCCTAACACAGGCATTCATGCTTTGTAGAAAGTATTCGCTAAAACGTTCAGAGAAGATTTCTTTCTGTGGTATTGTTCAAGTGTTGAGGCTCCCACCATTCTCCAGATAAAATGGTCAAGTATTTGCCTTTGCTGCTCTACAGACATGGGGTTTTATGAGTTTCGGTTTCAAGCACATTGCTGGTAGGATACACTACCATGCTCCTCATGTCCTTTTCTTCCTCCCTCCTTTCAGTGCTCATCTTTAGCTCTCTGCTGACAGTTGAGTATCCTCAACTTCTCTGTTACACCGAGTACCAGATACACTGAAGTTCTGCCCACTCAGTCTTGCAAAACCAGAGGCTGCTGGAAGCCAAACCACCAGGGAACTGCTGCAGGTGGCAGAAACTGGAACTGCCTTTAGGAAAAAATTAGCAGTTTCTGAATATCCTTAAATCTTTATGTCATTTAGCCAGAGATGACACGTTGTAGCAGGGTTGTAAAAATATTTCACTGTCTTTCTACATCTCCAGTTTCATGCTAGCCTTTCTTCAACAAGAATCTAAGAAGCAACAATAGTGGGAGAATTCTCAGAAGCAGAAATAGCTCCAAAACTCCAGCAGCAATTCTGTCCTTTCTCTTTGCCCTCTGACACTACTTTCCTCCTTTAAGTGCAAGCATTTTCACTTATTTCAATTACTTCAAAAAAGCAAGACTTCATGATCCCCTTTCAAATATGAAAACTTAAACCTGTTCTAAATTTATTGTTGCGTATCTAGATGAACTGTTTAAAGGTACACTTGTTTCAAAAACAGTGAAAGGAAATCTCATATAAATTCACTAAACTTCTGACAGATTAAAGAAATGGAAGTCAAAATCCTAACAGTGAACTTTTATATCAAGCACAGAGCTTGATATATGCTATTCCTCTATTCTCTCAACATACATTCCTGTAGGAATGACAATATTCTATCATAGCATTTATAGCATATCTCTCCTTTATATTTAGTTAACTGACCATTTATTCTACTTCACCTTCCCAATCTTACCCCCCTCTTAGCTCTATTCATCTCTTAAAAAAAAAAAACAAGTGCAGTTTAGGGCACAGAATAATGATTGTAATTAATGTTTGAAATACTACACTGCCTCTCATGTTCAAAGTACAGGCAGGCTTCAAGTTACATGCATACATTGCCAATGGTTGTAATAGAAAACCCTGTTGATACAATGACTAAAAAATGAAATTAGTGTTGAATGAAAATTAAATAATCCTTTCCCCCCTGCCCCCCCTCAGAGGTATAGCATGCATCTCACTAACAGGCTACCTACAAAATCTTAAAAGGATTTGTTCTAGAAGCTGTTATGAGTAGTTCTCCAGGTTTTTTTGCTAAGTATAACACACCAGAAATCTTCTTCCATAGGGTAAGAATGGTGAAAATCCAGAAAAAGAAAGCAGAATTCACATGGACTAAACACACAGAGCAGTACATGGTATCAACAGTGTTGTTTTACCAAGTCATCAGAACAAAACCCCTGCACAATTCCATGGTGTGTCTGACATGGAACATTCTGATAATAAATCAAGGATAACAAAGGAACTAACAGCCAACTCATTTTTTCTTGGACTCCTCCAGGGCAGCTGAGGAAGCAAACCACAGACCTGAAAGGCAGCCAAAATTCTGAACATCCAGGCTTTTTTTTAGCTCAAAATCAGGTGGCTACAACTACTACATGAAAGAAACAAAAATAACTTCTTGAAAGCCACTAAATATAGTTTTCATCTTATGTGCACAGAAGACTGTCAGAAGTTATCCAACAAAGAAAAGGATACAAAATTCAGTGAAGTAATTTTTCGGAACAGTAAGCTACATGTTCTTTTTCCCTTATGGAAATGCTATGCGAGCAGCCTCACTGTGCCTAGCTTTTGTCAGGAATTATGAAATAGATAAGGACTATAATACAGCGTGATAAAACAGGGGGAAAAAAGCAACAAAGAACAGAGCAGAAAATTTAAAAAAGAAAAAGAGATTTCACTCCCCAACACTGGAACCTTCGTTCTGTCCAAATTGCACTGTATCACATTTTTATTAACCTTTGGGTTTTTATTTGCTTCAAATTCTTCCCATAAAGCCCAGCAAGCTCTTCCTAATCAAAATAGATAAGAACTGATCACAGGACCTGAACAGCAACAGAAATTATCCACTAGCCTCCTACATGCCAGGTTCATGACAGCCTGACCATTTTAGCAGTTCTCCAATGGGCCTGCTCCAGTTTTCTTATATCCCTCGACTGCCTCTGCTACACTCAAAACACAGTAATCCAGGTGGAAAAATTCTCCACTCAGTTGTTGTCACTGATGCTTAAGCAAGGGAAGGGAGACGATGCTGTTAGAAAGGTGGAAGCTCAAAAGTGCATCAAGCAGTGTAAGATGGCTTTAGTGCACTCCCACGGTGAGGTGGGACTGATCAGACTAGCTACATCTGCTCCTTGCTTACAATTTATGCAGCATGCTTCCTTCCATTCTGGTTTAGGCTTTTTGATGTCTGTGGTTGCGAAAACATTTCCTGGGTGGTTGCTGAGAGGAAGAGACAAGTCCTAGAAGTAGCTCTGAGAAATTACCAGTTTAGACATCTAAATCTAGTTCAAAATGTATTACTTAGAGAGCTAAAAATTGTAACTTCTATCAGAGCTGAAGGGGTAATTTCTCTAAGCATATGAGCTTGTCTAAGAATGTTTCCTAAAATAACCAAGATATCATTCTAGTAGTTTTCACAATAAATGATCTTCTAGAAGTTTAATACACCACCAGGCATTTTACAAGGATAATAATAAATGTATGGGTTCATGAAAGTTTTAGGTCACGTGCACATCTGAAAGGTCAGAACAATTTAAAGGATTCTAGAAACAAAACTTTTAATTTCTACCAGACAGCAATTCAATGTGTATTGAATACAGCACCAAGCCTGACAGAGTTCAAAGAGCATTTGGACAATGCTCTCAGGCACATGGTGTGATTCTTGGGGATGGTAATATGCAGGGCTGGGAGTTCAATTTGATGATCCTTACAGATCCCTTCCAAATCAGCATAATCTGTGTCATTCTCTGTGTGTGAGTGAACATAAATATATGCATGTGACAACAGCTACTTCACTCCCAAAGCTTCATTTCCTTTTTTCCCCTCCAAATTTCCATAAAATTTAATTCTATTCAGATTATAATATAGATTCATAATAAAGATTCATACCACAATCTTTACAGTGCCCCTTTACCTGCACAGAGATGGAATATTCTATTTTTGAAGAATAAGCAGGCTCACACAGCACTAAGTATGCAGTCTATAACCAGCAGCAGTAACTCTCTGAGCACAGTAAACCACATGTAACACTTCACCAGGATTTCACAGCTTTATCACCCATCCCAGTGATCAGGAAGGTCAGGACAAAGGCCTCAGTGCAGTATGTTATTGATCTCTTTAGAGATAATAATTGATCATAACAGTAATGAATCATTTTTAAAGGTTACTTTGCAAGTCCTAGGCAAAATGAGCTAGGTGCTTTACAGATAAAGTTTCTGTAACCATCTCTAACCTTTCTCTCAGTCTTGTTTCTGATGCATGATCACCCACAGATGAGTACAGGAAATGGAGCCAGACTCCAGCTGCATGTTTGTAGGGCTCCCAAACTTTCCTGGTGTAATGGATTCGTGTTCGTATTAAAGCTCTAATGAAAAAGGCCCTCATCATTAAAGCTCCTTCCGTGGACTTCAGACACATAGTGTATTCATACCAAAGTTGTAACATATAATCATTGTTATGAACTGTTTATATCAACACTTAAATACCTCTAAGAAATACGAATTCCTTAAACAGCACTTCCTATGGAACTGCTTCATAGTAGCTCATTTCTATTTTTAATACAACACACATCTCTGCAGACTTAAGACACCTCACACCAGGAAACTATACTAAATAATGCAGGACTCTGCATCAAGCTCACTTAGCTCAAAATTCTACTGAATCTCACTGGAAATTGTCATCCTGTTATGAAACTCCAGAAAAGAAATCCCTCTGCATGCACCAGTGCTGATGGTTGAGGGGAAGCAAGACGCAACGACCCAATGAGTGATAAGCAAGCTTCCACTTTATTAGTGTTACACACGGCTTATATCCCTTTAGGGTTAATTATGCCTACTAGTCACCACACCATTGGCTGATTCTATAAAGTTTCATTTACATTTCCCTCCTACATTCCATTCTTGTTATCATTCTATTCTTGTTCTCAAGGATCTTCTTCATTCTGTTATCTACAACTCCCGTACTTTACCAGAGCTCAAGGGCAACATGCCCCTCAGCTTACAGGAGGCTTACACTTTGTTTTGCTCACACAAGGCTTCCAAAGATTCATGGCCTTGTTCTCGGAGCCATTCTGCAACACACCAGAAATTTCACAGAAATTCTGTTCTATGGCTCCCAAACACTGCAGAATTTGAGAGGGTGCGAGAAGCGCTAACTGCAGAACTTATGCCTTTGAAATTTGCTCTAAAAGATTTCCCACATCTTTCTTCTAAATTTTTCTAGCAATTCTGTTGGTTAGTTAGCAACAGAAGAAACATGCGGGTCACGGAGCAGCAGTGGTTTTACTAGGTAGGACCGATCAAAAAGTTTTGTTCTTTTTTATTTACCTATTTTTATAGGGTTCTAAGGACAGTCAAAGATTGGTGAAAGGGGTCAACACCCCTGAAGGTTTACAGGACAAAGACATGGTCAATTATCTTTCTCCACCCCAGGGAAAGGAATGAAAAACAATTTCACAAGTGTAAAACAATCCTAGTTGGTTAAGAAAAACAAAGACCATGTTTACAGAACAAGCATGGGAAACTACAACTACAGTGTTACAACTTATAAGGCCCTGTAAAACCAGGGCAACACAATTCAAGTACATTTTTCAGACTTTGATTGCACTAAGTGTATATATTTTTTCTTTGAAATACTACTTCATTAATAAACATCATGATTTTTTCCTACCATAGCCTCTGTACAAAGATTCAAAGTATTAAATAGGCAATTGAGCCTTTTTTTCTGAATAGTCTGCACACAGGAGAATCTTCGCCTGTCAGCAAGTAGAAATTTGTCTTTAAAACAGGTGCCTGAGGAAGCCAGAACTTTTCTTCTGAATAAAACTCAAATTAGGAAACTGAGCACCACACTTTCTGAAACATCCTTCAAAATCTGTGCCTCATTCATCAACTTTTCACATCTCTTGTATCAGACAACACACTCAAGGTTTTCCCAGAATTCAGGGGAGCAAAGTGTGTCTTAACCTTATTTAAGATGATGCAAAATGCCGAATGTGTAAGATACAGGCCTACCTGTATCAGCAGAAGGCAGCTTAATTCTTCAGTAAGGGACAGGATACATGAGCTTACATGCAAACTTGTACTTCAAAATACACTACAAATTTACAGAAGCAAAAGGTAAGTTCTGCATTGCTGTTATACCAGCAGCTAAACCTGATTTTTTAAGGTGTCTTAGATTTAACAGTATAAAACAGCGAGGAGCAACCATACTAGGCTCCTAACCTGGTTTTAATAATACCCTTTACATGGAGCTAAGCAGTGCTGAACTGCTCACTTGTATTTTCTTTTTTTTTCCCCTCAAATTAAAGCTTTTACCCTGTTTTGTGCCCTGATCATGGGTCAAGCGAAGGCCAGATCGACTCTGATGACCTTCAGAAGGCTTGAGAGCCTTCATTCCCCATGCACTCTCCTTAAAACGTTGTTACAGCTCCATTCTCCCTCCCTACTCCCATGAGTGTGCCAAAAATTACTCTTACTTTCCGCCTCCATTCACAATATATATCAATTTATTTCTGCCAGTATATGCCACTTTCTGAAAAAGCTATCAGATGTTCCATGCAAGAGCGTCTTCCCTCTAACGGGAATTAGGCAGGCCCAGACAAGACCCTATGATTAAAGCAAGGTTACCTTGAAGAGACACCATGTTACTATCTTCATCCTGCTCTGTGGAAACGGTTGTATCTAAAATAACAGAGATGGATAAACTGTGTATCCATCCAGTTTGAAATGTCATCAGTATCAGAAAATCACGTTGTCAATAATAGGGATACCAAATTAGAAAACACAAAGACAACAAGAATTATTTGCTGCAGCAAGCTTCTACCAAACTGTGCCTCTAACAACTTCTGCTTTAAAAAGTAACCCAGGAGAAAACACAGATAAATATTTTTAAATATTCATACACTGGCTTTATCAATTTTAAAGCACAAAATCAGAGCATGTGCGGTGTTCACAATGAGTTATAACATTCAACAGGACTGCTCAAGCTCTGAAAGTACATGAATAATTTGGGAGTTTGCACATAACTCTCAAAAGTTATAGATTTTAACAAGCCAACTCCTTAACTTCATGTTCTGTATTCTAAAATACATGCACTTGACCTTGACATCAGAATGAGCAATGACATTCTCCACATTTTCAACTTACATACAGTTTAATTAATATGTTACCAACCATTCTCACTCTTGGGATTCTACATCCTGGTTTTAGAAAATCTACAACACATCTACTTCATTTAATACTGCCCAATACAATACGAAGTATTTTTATTTTTACTATGATTTTTCTTTATGCAAAACCGGACGTAATTAAAGGAATGCATAAATTGAAAGGAACTGCTCAAGATGCCAATGTTTTTCTGAAAACAGTACTTGCTGACTATTACTACAGAAAAGAAGTCACATAATGCTAATTTAAAGAAACCACTGCTGAGGCTATGGTCTGCAGTCAGTGTCTATCCACCTATCATCTTCCAGAATGTATCCAATCAGCAAAACACACATTTCAATTCCTATTTGTACCACAGAAAGTGCTTGGGAGCTGTTGGAAAATCTATATTTTCTCTCCTGTTCTTCTCAGATTCCCCAGCTGTACATATCCTTCCTTCTATAAATGCAGCACTCCATTTGCCACGTGATCATCAGCCAACATCCCAAGAAAGAGCACAAATACCAGACTGGCAGTTCTGTACAAGCCCAAGCATCACCGGATGCCTTTTCCATGGTTATCAACAATAGTTTTCTCTATGGACTATAAATGATGCTCTCCTATGTTTTGCTTAACTTACACGTCTCTCTCGGACAAAGAGAGCTTGTGAGTAAATCAACAATCTGGAGCATCTTGCTTTCCTGTTGTTATTGTTTATTATTAACCCAATATTAGTATTGCCCTTGTCTAATGGAACTTTCTCAGCATTGTGAGGGAACTTGTTCAATTTAACATCCATCAATTACTACCACAGCCGATGGCATTTTAGAAAGGTAGTACTTGCATGCTTTCTATAAATTTGTACAGGAAATACTAAAGATATATAATAAATATACATCTCTTAACACCTCTTCAAAACTGGTAGGCTCTCTCTTATTTTTTCTAATGCACATAGCCTTTCACTTATTCTGAGAGCTCTCCACCATATATATTCCCTTAATAACATTAGAGTCTCTTTGCCAGAAATCTAGGTTTTTTGTCCTCCACCTTGTAACTTTTTTCCACTTTCCTGTAGATATCTAAAAAAGCTGCCTTAATATCATCCAATTAAACCTTTATTCTAAATTCCTCACTCTTCTTGATTACAGAATTGTGGATTAGCTAAGGAACTGTTCTTACATAAAACTCAATGTAGCCTAAACTTCTCTGACAATTTTACTGGCTTCTTTATTTCTTTCCAAATGACAAACACATTATTTACTGAGATAATCCCCACTGAAGATAATCAGTTTCATAAAGTCCCTAATCCTTCTCAATCTATCAGTTTGAAATTCATTTATGATTTCATCTTCACCTGACTGAGTTCAAAAATAGTTATCACCTTCTTCTAGGTAGAAAAATATTTACGGTAAAAATATAGACATAATTAAATGTGATGGTTTAAGGTTTCTGAAAACCACTGTTGAGTTCAGGAACCACATGAACACACCAAACAGGTCTGGGGGACAAATAGTTGTGTTGGAAGGCACCTTGAAACACTGAACTTGTATTTGTCAAGCAAATCTCACTCCAGCAGAAGTTGCCCATCTGTTGCATATAAAAATAGCAAAACCAGTTTGTTTGCATTCCCAGTAAAAGCTAATCAGTGTGGGGGAGCAAGGCACATCTCTGCTTACAAACAGGCTTCCTGGAAGGGTGATGTAGAAGTTACTACTGACAAGGACTCCTCGTTAGTGATAGCGGGAGGGATGGAGAGCTTCCCAGTTTTACAGAAAATCACCACTGTTAGCTATGATAACGGGATGAAAACAGTGAAGGTCTTAAGAAATTCAGTAAAACAACAACCTCAAAGTAAAATTGTTTGGGTTTATAGTATGAATTTCAGAAACTCTCATAACATCATCACAGATCATGGTTTTACTTGGGGAGAGAAGAAAAACTCTCTCTTTAGGAAGCTGAGGAAACTACTGCTTGTTCAAGGTTAAAAAAAAGAGAAAAGTACGCTTGGTAAATAACAAAACTAATGAAATTACAGACTGATAGTTAAGTAGGTGTTTTCCCATTATATAACAAATCATTTGCTCCCAAGAAAAATCTGATTTTTGCCTCAAAAATTATGTGCCTGAGAAGCTGACTGGCTTACACATCTAAGAAATTATGTTTAGAAAATATTCCAAAGATAGTAAATAATTCGAGAAGAAACACAAACACCACTGTATGGTATCAAGTATTTTTAAACGCCACCTGCAGCAAAGGGAAGCAGCAGAGCAGCAAAGTTTCTAATTACATGCTGTAACAAAAACCACACAACACTTGAAATTATCATGGGTAAGTGAGCCCTAATAGAAAAAGTTCATCTTTTTGATACATCTGTTATTCCAAACCACAGTTTTGATTAATAATTTAACATACTTGAATGGTTAACACAACATTTATTACTCCATATTCTGAATAATCAACGACCTCTCCTAAAGGAGGGCAATTACCAACCATCAACTATCTGAACATTTTAAGTTCATTCTATTCCTCTCAGAAGCCTGTGGTCATTGATGCAGCATCTCAGACACCATTACTTTCACAGGGATTTTGGAAAGAAAGAACTTTTTTCAACCAGCAGCAGTAAAAGCTACAAAGCCAGTTGACACAAAACACAGAAATCTAACTTGCACATGTGAGCCTCTGGAAAATTTGGTCTCATTTCTAGCAAAGCAGTATTTAGAATAAAATGAAAGCGCTGAATAGGCTGAATACTCATGATAGATACCAGATGATTTTAAACTTTGGTTATGAAGGGTCAACATCTGATCTTGAACATTAGAAGTCATCATTAGCAAAACAAAAGCTCCCAAGTACCAAAACAACTGACATTCACTAACAACTACTGCTCACTAAATAAGAATTAAACTGAACTCTGAGAACTCTAGGATACTACCACACTAAAGAACAATTCATGGCATATATAAAATTTTAGATATAGAATGGTTTGGGTTGGAAGTGACCTTGAAGATTACCTAGTTGCAACTCCCCTATCATGTGCAGAGACAGCTTTCACTGGACCAGACTGTTCAGAGCCCCATCCAACCTGGCCTTGAACACTTCCAGGGATGAGGTATCCACAGATTCTCTTAGCAACTTGTTCCAGTCCCTCACCACCCTCACAGTCAGGATTTCTTCCTACCCACTCTTAGTTTGAATCCATTCCCCCTTGTCTTGTAGGAATGCCCTTGTAGATGGTGTCTCTGCATCTTCCTTGTATAAAAGATACCAGATAAAAAAAATTTTCCTTTTGCAGTATTTATTATGTGCACACATACTTCTGTGAGTGTAAACAGTGAAAAAGTGAGGGGGAAAGGCAACTTCTTCACATAAACATTATTATTCAATTCTAAAATAATATAGTATGCCAAGTACCTGGGTAATACCACAAGATAAATGCAGAAGCTGAATTAAGAATTTCTAGTTTGCCAGAAAGATCTTGTAAACAAACAGCAATCAATATTTTTATTATTCTGAATGCAAAATCTCAACACTTGGGTTCTTTTTCCCTGAGACCTGGGATACATTAGGATTGCATTGTTGTGGAAACTATTTCATGACAATTTGATTTAGAACTGAGGTCTCTCATCTGTGGTCTCTGACTGATGGGGTCTTGGCTGAATAGTTCACCTAACTGGGGTGAGAATTCCTTGTCTCACATCAAGGTGGATCTGTCCATGTTAAAAAGTTTGGCAATTTAAAGTAGCAAGATGGAGGGGAGTAGCCCCGTATCTTGGCTGCAGGGATGGATAGCTGCTGGAATGTTGCTTTCCAGCTCAGACCTGGCAGTGTTTACATTTGAAACTCACTATGAGTTAGGAACCCTTTTATCGCACTACAGATAAACCAAGAATAAAGCTACAATGTAGAGTAGAAGAGTGTGGTGGGGTAGCCTTGCTTGGGATTTCCGGTGCAGAAGGAAGGAGGTGGAGCCAGAAATGAAGTACCCAAAAGGAGGTATTGCAGTTTCCACCTCCAGAACTCATAAAACCAAGAGAGTATCTAAAGACTGCCTCTTTTAGACTTCCGGCTGACTGAGAGAAGACGTCGCTCTCTCCCCTCCGCACCATCTGGTGAGGCTCGGCCAAGCCATGCGGCTGAGCTGTCAGCCAAGATGGTGCGGAAGGGGAGGGGGAATGGGAGGACCCAGCCCGGACTTCCGGCAGAGGCAGTTCAGCCGGGCCAACACGCCAGCCACTGTGGGCAGGGGCCGGGCCCTGCAGCTCCGGGCCCCGCTCTGTTACCCCGGGCCCAGGCCAGCCGTCAGTCCTCGCAGCAGCTGTAGGCAGGGGAGCCAGGTCGGCTCTGCTCGGCTCTGGCCAAGCCGAGAAAGGCTTCGTTCTGCTGCCCCAGGCCAAGCTGACTCAGCCTCTGCCAGCCCTGCCTGGCTGGGCTGGCCTGGCTCCGTGCGCAGCCCAGCGTGGCAGAGGGCTCGGGCCGGCCCCCTGCAGCTCGGACGTGGCCCCACCGGCCCCCTGCAGCTCAGACACGGCTTGGATGGAGAATGGCACAGACGAACTCCTCTCCCTCAGCTCAGATGATGAGAATGCTACACTCAAACAGCACGGGCAGAGGTCATGTGACCATCGCCTGACTGAGAGACAAATTAACCTTTTCAATGTCAGGATGGGACTTGAGAACATCCGTTTCCCCCTGCACAGAAAGAGTGAAGACACCTGCAAAAGGTATAACATAAAGACTCCAAGTTAATGAATGAAGCAAAACCTATATCCAAAGAGGGGGAAGATGAGGAGTGTCCCAACTTTGAGGCTGAAATTTCTCTTGTAAAGACATGTTGATAAAGTCGGCTATAATATGCCCTGTAATATATGAACAATGGTCTAAAAGAGTGAAAAGGGGGGATGTAATGTTCTAGCTACAGCCAGTGGACTGAGGCTCCTTTGTAAAGATTCCTTGCCCTGGGAATAATAGAAGAAGACTTATGTTGTCAATAATGAGAAAAGGGGATTTTGTTGCCACTGTAACAGAAATGTTCATCCTCAAAAGAGTACCTCAACATCCATCATATGCCCACTGTAGTGGTCCTGGGAAAACTACTAGAGTGGGAGGGGTTTTCCAGAACAAACAGATCTTTTCCTTCCGGGCGGCTGCTTGTTGTGAGGCTGAAAAAGAACCACAAGAACTGTATTTCTTATGGGGAAATCAACATAGTAAAGTAAGAGAAAACTTCTCTCCCTACATGAACTGAGAAATTACTATTCCAGAGGCAGTAAACTGACTAAAAGTCGAAGCGTTGTCTTTTTGTATGGTCAGTGGGAAAGAAATTGAGAGGTGGGGGGGAAGAAGGGGGTTCTAAAGATTTTGTTCTGATTCCTGATCTTTATTATTCCTTTTTTAAGTCTGTTAATAAATTCTCTCTATATTCCTTAACATTTGATCCTACTTTGCCTACTATTAATCCTTATCTCACAACAAAAATCAGGTAAATTTGGTAAGTGTGCTGGCGTTTAGCCAGAAACTCAAACAGACGAATTGAAACCATGACAAAGAGCAATTTGTAAACTCTTACATGAAAACAAAACCACTACCCCTCAGACACCTTCTCAACAATACTGGATGCAAGAGCTAGCCTCAGAGAAAAAATTCTCATATCAACCTCAACTTGTAAAACAAAGTAAGAGGTCATGTCAGTTGTATTTGCATGTTTAGTATGTTGTTAAACATACTTAAGATTTATTATCTCAAGTTTATTAGACAAATTTAAGAGACCTTGAACTCCTCTTGCACTAACTGAGGACACCCACTTTATTTGACTTGTGTTGTTTCTCACATGATCTCCTGCCCATTAAAAAATGGGGTCTTGGAACTGACAAACAAAAAACCCACAGTAAGCAAGCAGCACAAATGAAGAGCTTTGTAACTCTGTACAGAAACTATCTACATGGATATAGGCAGCACAGCTACCAAGCACCTTCTCCAATAGTGTATTTATACCCTCAACATCCTAAAAAAAAGGGAGGGGTGGACAAGCACCAGGACCATTAGAATATTCATTTTCCAGTGGTGTAATACAGTGTGTTTAAGTAATACACAATTATCTTTCACTTAAATCTTCAAGTGTTCTTTTAAACACTGAATCCCCTCATACCTATCCGGTTAGTTATTATCCACGTATCTGTACGACTGAAATGGGCTGAAGGGGCAGTAAAAGAAGAATTATTGTTCCTGAAGTCTTTACTGTGAATCCTGTAACCTAAGTCAACAGCATTCTCTGTTAACACACCTGATCTCCATTCCAGCTCTTGAAACATTTCATCCACTTTTACCCTGAAGGAAGAGTAGGAGGAAAAAAATCTCAAACTTCCATCCAAGTAAGTTACTGCTCTAAATTAATCAAGGATTACTGATAGAAAACAAAACACATCATTTCAGCACACAATTACTGAGTAAAAAGTAAGATTAAACGAAACCTTAAACTAGGAGGGGGCTTCTCATTCAACCATTTTTCATCGAAACTCCATATTTAAAAAGACATCAGCATTTAAAGTCGCTCATTCTGGGTTGTCTTCCCTCTATGTTCCCCATTCCAACAGAAGAGATTGCATGAACATTTCCAAAGAACACTTTGAAGATTAATTCACATGCTTTTGCTGGAAGCTCCCCATTTCACTCTTTCACTTCTGAATTGCTTGGCATAGCTAGAAAGCTCATCACTCACCCTTGCTATCAGTGTGCCAGATACAAAGAGCAGCTGATACAGGGAAGGGTAGAGCAGCAAGGATGCAAAGGGTGGCCAAGGCAAGATACGAGGGATTAAGCATATTACAGGAGATGTTTAGTGATTTACCAATGCCTAATGAGATCTGTCATCCTGCCTTCAAGTTTCACAGGTGCTACTGGAATCCATTCCCCCCAGGCTGACAATCTGGAATGACTCAAGGCAACGCAATTACAATGCTGTACAGGATGCGTTCCTAAATGCTCTCCCAAAAGAGCTTGAAGATGCTTTCCACCTTTACAGAGTACCATCATAAGCTTTTAGCCTAATGCCAAAATCCAGAACAAGCAGTTGTTACACTGTTTAAAAAAAAGAAAGAAAAAGGCAGAAATATCACAACTTTTCACCTGAAGTAAAATATTTGGGGAAACAACATATTTCAACAGTAGTACACAAAATCACCTACAGACACATTAAAAGACTACAGGCAAGTAATGGGTTACTGCTAATTTACTACCACTGTGACATTTAGCAATGTGTAAAATAAGTGAAAAGTGCAACAAGTAGTGTAACATTATTTCCTGGAGAGCAGGGCAGTCGTCCTCCACACAAAACCAAGCTGTATCTCACGCATTCATTTAGACTGCTGTGTAATAGCTGCACTTAACTAAGCCCCCAAACTGGATGGAGCTCTCAGAACGCACACATGCGACTCAGAACAACAAGTGCTCTACATTTCACAGTCCAACCAGTACAGAAGACCTAACATTTTCTTAAAACTGCGGTATGCAGAACTGCAATTATCATCGGCAAGACTTTTAAGACCCCATCTATGTTATTTCAGATTCAGCTTGATTTAAAACATTTTCATTCAGGATGTTTGTGTTTTCACTGAGTGGTTATCTGGTCTGTATCTGTCAGCAGTTACTTCTCACCGGCTTAGTACTGCAAGTAACTTCAAACAAAAGACAATGTCCAACCAAGTTACATATCAAAGCAAGAAAAAAACCAAAATGTGTGATAAGGGACGATTCTCATGAACTAAAGTCAAGAAAGTATGACTTTTCATGTATCTAATAAGGCACTTACATTCTATAGAAATTTTGTTTGCTACAAAAAAGCAGTGCTGCTAGAAGAATACTATGCCCTGCAATAATTGTAAATAATATTTTACAGAACAATAAAATTACTATGTATTTGTTCATCTCAAAGCATAAACACACTGTAAAGGTTATGAACTTCTCAAAATGCATTTTTCCTGTAACTACTGAATAAAGGAACTGTCCAGTACTGCCCAGATACTTGTATTCTAATGCTGCCTATACAATAAGGCAACCAAAAGCAGTGCCTACTTCATTCCTGCAATTCATTACTGTTTCCCAGAGAGCACACTGCCTAAAAGCCCAGTTCTTCCCACCTTACTGCTTACTTTCCTTCACTCCAGCTTTTTGACTTTCACTACCTTGGCTAAATTTTGGCACTCCAGCCCCAGAAAATGGTGAGACTCAGACTGAAACACAGACACGTAGAAGGTGTGAACAGATGCCCAGTGAGGAAGTCTACTGAAAGGAGAAGAGTAAGTTGCCAAAACTCACAAAAAGGGTGGCCAGAATTACTTCCTTTAGACCCCATCATCAGGCAGAAATGCAGCATTTTTATCTATTCGGTAGCATCTCTCTGTCATACATTTGCCTTCTACATTCTCTTCATTCCCACTCAAAAATGGACAGAATTTCTAATTATAGTATGATGTAGCTAAGCAATTAAAAACAAGAGAATCTAGGATCGCAGTTGTATTAAGTCAACATGCAACCAGTGTATATGCAAAACCAAAATTTCCAGTGGGACCAGCTGCTGAGCGTTCTACCCAGTGACCATTTTCAAATGGATCATGTTTGTTACTTGTGTTGCTTGAAAACAAATCCATAAAAAAAAAATATTCATCATCATCACCGTGAAAACCTGTGCCTAAAGGGGAATTTTAAGTGCCTAAATTTAGTCTTGCAGATTTGAAAAGCTGGTCTCTAGAGAACTGTATTTCTAGAGTTTGTGGGTTACCATTAAGGAGAAGGCAGATGACAGAAAAAAAGATCCTTCAGATTACTTCTATAAAGCATGGTCTTTGTCTTTCCTTCCTGGTGGTCAGTTGAATGAGTTATTGCGATAAGACCCACCAAGCAACATGGATGAGATGAAGAGAGGACATAAGTGGAACAGGAAAGAATGCATTTCTCAACCAAAAGCAAATCTGGCTTGCAAAATGGAAGGGTGACCAACAGATCACTGGTCAGCTCACATGTCCAGCTATGCAGGGATGGGTCATTCCTGGATGCATTCGCATTTACACAATTCAGGAACTGCCAAGTCAAAACCTTAAATTCAGTTCAAAAAGAATCTGCTCTTCTTATCTGTAAGTTTGTCTGAAGCTCTAGCTAGAAGCCCTGCAAAGTGTTAAAAGTATTAGTGAGTAAAAAAGCACAAGTAATCATAATAACTTAAAATTACTAAAATTGTTTGCAATGTAAATCATATAACCACTGAATGGTTTGGGTTGGAAGGGATCTTAATGAACCCAACTCCCTCGCCAGGGGCAGGGACGCCTTTCACTGGACCAGGTTGCTCAGAGCCCCATCCAATCTGGCCTTAAACACTTGTAGGGATGGGGAATCTACAGCTGCTCTGGGCAACCTATGCCAGTGCCTCACTACCCTCACAGTCAATTTTTTTCTAATACATAATCTAAATCTACCCTATTTCAGTTTGAAGCCATTTCCCCTTGTCCTGTCACTACAAGCTCTTGTAAGTAGTCTCTCTCCATCTTTGTTGTAGGCTCCTTCTGGGAGCTGCAATTTTCGCCAGATCTACCTACACACACAGAGAATACACATAGCTAATTTTGATACAAAAATCCTTACTTTCTCTGCCCCATTTGATAGTTCAGCATTAGAGAATACAGCCATAATAATGGAAGCTATGAACTTTTTATTTTGGAAGTTAAAAAATTCAAATTTGAACAGTGGGACAGATGGGGAAACTGCTAAGCTTACATAAAATTGCATATTTCAAAGGCTGTTTCCTGGCATGATAATAAAAAAATATAAATTTCCTAGAAACCATGCCAGAGGCAAGTGGAAATATAATCAAATCAGTGCCTGTAAAGCCCACCTTCTGAAGACTATTTGCTCTGTTCCCAAGCAGAAGACTGTAATTATCTTCTCAAATACCTGCACAGCAGGCTGTTAAGTTTAATGAATTTCACTGTTTGCAAAAGAGTTAACTGCATCACAGTAAGAGTTAATACATCCCCTGTTATAAATAAATAACCATCTCTTGAAACATCCCTTTAAAAAGTCATAATATCTAGGAATAACCTGGTAGCCCACTGGCTCAGTAAGACCGCTACGAAAAGGCTCTACTTTAACATCACTATGAATATTTGAAAGCTTGCTTGGTAACCATACACAGCAGAGAGATATTTCAGCATGTCATGATATGCTAGAGCTGACTATTCCATTGCATACTAGAATAATCTTGTAACTTCAGGGGGGAAAAAAAGGGTCAGAATCGTGCTGCTTTGCATTTTATGTATCAGCTTTCATCTGAGGATCATAAATCCTTTCTTTGTCCAAGAAACATTTTTCCAGCCTCATATCCACAAGGTGGATATCCTTCTTTATCGCAATTTTACAACCCTGAAAAGTAAAGACTGACTTGTTCAAAGTCACTCAAGCAGTAAAACCAAAAACATGTTCCAAAATCCAGACCATCATCCTGTTGTCAAAATTAAGCCAGCCTCGATTGGTGCGAAACAAGAGACAGACTGGCTGCTACTTTTTCCAGTTCAGCGGACAAAGCTTTCCCTTTAAGTGTGTTACAACATCGGAGCCAGCGGAGCCAAAAAACTGCCTAACATAAAATGAACCACATTCAGACTTTCACTGCCCAAGTGGTGCACAAAGCTTCCATCTCAGAAAGACGACTGGCACACGTTCAAAGTGATGAGTAAACCTATCTCCTTCAATATGCCATTTCTGATATGGTGCGAGGGACAAACAAAACCCTTTGTGCTTACAAGGGAGTGAGTTTGGGTTCTAATAACTCAGACTTCATTTTACCTACCTCACATGACTGATTTAACTTTACAAGGTTAAATCAAATAAACCTTTTAGGAAATAAGACAGTGTCAGGGACATTCTCTTTTACAGAAAGATATACAAAAAAATGCATGAGAGACCAAATGACAAGCTGTTAGTTGTCTGGCTCCAGCCAGCTGGCAAACTTGTAACCCCGAGGCCAGGCCTCAGGCTCAACCCATTGGGTCTGAGAAGAACTCACAATCACCTGAGAAATAACTCTGGGATGCACCCAGAAAACAAACGGGCATGCTCTCCTTCCCAAGTCCATGCTTGGCAACAGCTTCATGGAGCTTATTCACAATGTTTACACACCAAAACAGTTTAGCTGAGCCCAGCCACATTTCCTGTGCTCTGCCATGTATTTTAGATAAACTGACACTGGGCTCTCAATGGCAAAACGTCCTGAGAGACAACGAGCACATATCAAGCCTCCAGGCTACGCACATACACTGGTCCAGTGAAGACTGTAGATTTAACTGCACACAAGCACTTTCAAGATGGCAGTATCAACCAAAAGGAAGAGTTTTCAAAATTGTTTCTTTTTCCTCAAAATAATCAGGATGACATTTTTAAACTAGAGTTACAGTTCAGCACTAGATAACCGTGGTGTGGGCCTCTTTGTTATCAAACTGTTAGTAATTTTTGTGTTATCAAGTACTTGTAGTGAATGTAAAGCACCATTTTTCATATCCACCCCGCACTTCAAGTGCATTTGATGGATTTCTCCAACAAAATAATGGTTGGTACACAGGGTTTTTTTCAATATGTAACTTAAGAAAATTATCAGTTTTTCTGTCAACAGAAATGTTAGCTGCCCACATCTTAAAATGTATCTCACCCCTACTATGCTTCTACTGTCACCAACCATACTCATGGTTTACAAAAACAAAACGAAACTACTACCACACAAATTTTTTTCTTGTTTGAACATTTTCTCAGTTTTCTCTTGAAGGAAAACTGACGTGTTCAGGCTATGAGAAAGGAAGTTCAGCTGGTATTTATTTCCACAACAATGTTTAGCTGCCTTTGGAACTCAAGTTCCTGTTGTGAAACTCCATCCTTCAAAGCACAGGGGCTGCAGAGGCCATGCTAGACTGGCTAGAAAAAGCAAAGTGGTGTGGCTTTGAAGGGGCTACACCAGGTAGGGGAAGCAGCCCCCCAGCCATGCCATCAATACACTCCACATATGCTGGATTACTGTGAGAAGACAAGCAGGATTTTGATGTAGATAATTGCTTCCAGTTTGCAAGTTAATACGCTTTGAAACAAGCTGAAGTACCACTGGCTACACCACCTCATGTTCCAAAAATGGCCCTACAGAGTGACTGAGTTAGCAGCTGATAAGCTGTTATGATTCAAGGTATAGTATTTCTACCAGAGAAATGGCTGTAACACTTCCAGTACTGAAGCTTCCCAAGGCTAGGAAATGGGGTTCACAGCAGGAACACAGGAATGGGACAAAATCAGGAACACAGGAAAGAGACAAGATCTGATCTAACTAACAAATGTGATACTCCTAAACCTCTAATTTCTAAACAAGGCTATTTATGAAATGCCTTGACATCCCATCCAAGCCTAAAACATTGTTTGTTTATAAATCCATATCCACATGAGAACTGAAAGCTATTTAAATGCCTACCAGTTTGGTGCAGACAGAACTGACTCAAGCAGCTTCCAGGATGTGTCAAATAATGTTGGAAACAAGAATACAAAAGGCCACCATTTGTCAGTTAACAAGCTGACACAGGAATGCATTTGCGATAGTTACTCAACACATGATTGTTTAATTTGGTTTTTGTAAGCATCTAATTTGGGTCTCTGTAAGCAAGAACTTCTAAAAAAACAAGAAAAACCCTACAAAAAACAGAACTAAACCCCTGAAACTAGAAAAAATCCCATATAAACCACAACAAAAAGCACACTACACTAGCTTTCTGCTGATATTAAAATTACAGACATCTGCCAATAACGCTCCTTTAAAAATCACAACAGGCAAGTGCAAAGAAGTTCCAAATAGCAACAGGAATATATACTGTACTGTCTTCCTCATTATTTCTGACTGTACTTCCTAGGAAAAGAATATTAGCCTTGATAATCAAAACCCACATTGTTTCTGTAGCCTAAAGAAACAAGTACATGAAGACAACTGATTTGAAATTATCAGGATCTAAGTACAGGCTACAAAATACTGCCAATGTTTTTCAAAACAAAAACAGTAGGTAGAAACTAATTGTGTTATTTGTTGCATTGAAAGGATTTCAGGTGTCTGTGATCCTTTAGAGCTTATTTTACATTAAATACCTTCTCCATTCTTATATAAATTTAAACATAGCAGACTAAAAAACTCGTAATATACATGTGGTGCTTTATGGTAAAGGTTTCAGCAAATTACACAAACAGGTGATTCTTGCCCTTTGACTTACTAATCAGTATCCAAACTCAAAAAAGTCACCAGAATGTAATGGTAAAAAAAATCACACACCCATTACTATTTAAATAATTCCCACGTTCATTTCCCACATTCCTGGGAGCACCAAATTGTCCCTGTGAAAGAATCAAATGAGAGGAACGTGAGGGTTACACCAGCAGACCACAGCTGCCAAATCTAGACTGGGGGTTTTTATCCAAATGGGTTTGATGGCGAAGAGTGTTACATGCTTCCTCTGAAGGACAGATCATAAATACTAAAGTTACAAAAACAAAAAAAAAAAAAAACAAAAAAACCCGAACAAAAACCAAACACACAAAAAAACCCCCAACTAAACAAAAAACAACAAACCTCATGTCAAGAGCTGTGTCTTGCCTCTTGAGCTGAGCCCACTCTCCAAAAGAATCCAGCACCTCCCTGGTGAACTGGAACCTCCCTGAGGGCATGAGGTTCCATGAGGGCATAAGCAGCAGGTGTTGGGACAGCACTGGCAACTATGTTACCTGAGAGTAGTGCAGTCCTTCTTATTTTAATGATTAGCAAAAGGAAATAAGTTAACCTATGATGAAGTTATAATTTACCTATATGTGACAGAAACACAGTGATGCATTTTGTGATCACAGAAAGAAACCTTAGCAGTTTGGAGTTCTGTTTGTACTCAAAGGGCCAGTGACCAGCACTCTCCCAGCCTGTGCCAGCCCAGTCAGCCTGCAGCTCTCCTGGATGAACCTTAACATACCCGACAAATAAAAGCACCAAAATAGTGCAGCCACTTGCCAGATAGCCATAAGAACAGAAGTACAGCAGGTGGCCATCCACAACTCCAAATTAAATCAGATGCTGCTCAGAACTTTATATCAATCCCTGTGTACTGTTGTATCTGTTTAATGTTATTCTTCATCCTCAATTTTCAAAATTAAAAGAAAACGGGTTTTAGTGACACACGAACCATGGCAGGAGACAACGATCCAAATGGTCTCATTCAGCATTCAATAAAACAGAGAACAACTATGGCATCTTTCCCCCCTTCATGCTCCTTTTTTTTCCCTTTCAGTATTTATTAAGTAAACCAGTGCTTATCTGGGCTAAATCCCCAGGCTCAGAGAAACACCAGGTGGTAGACTGGGGTAGTTTTTCTAGCAACAGATGGCTCAAACATTTTACGACAAACGGACACGGGACTATTGCTCGTCAGCCCATCTTTCAGTTACTTCTTTATGTAACAGCAGCAACTCACCCGGGGAGCTCAAGCAGCTGCTCACCTGCACCAGGGCCCCCCTCCGGGACCAGCCAGGGCTGTGGGAGCCTCCCTGCCTGCAGCTCAGGTGACTGGCACCCGGCAGGAAACCCAGTGCTTGCCATCTCAGACAAGAAACTTGGGCGACGCTGGTCCTAGAGAAAAGCTACAAAGAGCAGCCCATGACTCTCATGTTAAACTGTATTATTTCTCAATTATTTTACTTGCTGAGTGTCTTATCTGCCCGCATCCAAAGCAATTGTCGAGCAGCTACTTTCAGCCTTAAACAGGAAAGGAATTTACTGCCTTTCACACTTTGCTGTGCACCATAAAGGAAGGTTACTTAGTTCACCAGGAGAGAAGAAAAACATCCCGTCATTACAATTATGCCAGTCTGAATAAACAGAAAGAGAGAACAAACCATAAAAAGCAGCACTGAATACGCCATTAATTCAATTCATTTCTCACTGGTAATTTAAGTCCAGTAGGTTTGTACCTGAAATGCATACTGTAATACTCCCTCTCAAGTCATTCAAGGGGGATGGGGACAGTACAGAAGCCACCCCTCTAGGCACTACTACACTTCACATGCCCCCTTCTCCCTCCAGGATTTCTCAGACAGAGACATGGGAAAAACATCTGCCAGTCTCATGCTGGCATTATCTCAAAATTTGAAATACCATTTGCATTTATTTAGCAAAGGTTAATAGTATGCTTGTAATATTTTTAGTGATATAACATTGCTAAACTGATGTGACAGAAGTAAGATATGCCCAAAAATAATCTCAACCCTCAGTACTGCCTGCTCTGGGATTTCTTGGTTTCACTTATTTATTTATTTTAAAATAAAGGACATCACCACTTGTAGAAGTGAAAAGTCTATGAACTAAAAAGTTTACAACCTAGGAGAAAGGACTAAGGCATAGAAAATCAGAAGCAGAAGCCTAAAGACTCTTTACAGCCCTAAAAAGACATTAAGGGTTTGTTGGTGCTTTTTTCCTAAAATAAATTTAGTAAGCTGAGACTGAACGAAACTTGTGTTACATGCAGAAGCACTAAAATAACATAAAACTACATGCCATGAGAAAAAGAACATTGCTACCCATATTTTGTATTAGTTTTGATGTCTTCAGTCTGTGGCTTTCCTCTCGCAATACTATTAAATTCCATTCTGCTTACTGCAGTAGTTATCCATCTCAGTCAAGGAGGCATCAGCCCAGAAGGAGATTTTAAAAAACAGTTGCATAATCTACTTGTTATTTAATAAATGGAAGTGTATAATACATGAATACTGTTGGAATAATGAATTAGCCTACTAAATCAGATTATATTCTTCAATTCCTCACTGGTTCCAGATAAAATATTTATCAATGTTTCAATTGTTATTAAAATAAGAAATTTGGACCCCAGTTCATCCAGGCCCATGCCACAGCATTTTAAACACTGCAGTATCATAAAATGGAACATTATAAAACGTTTGTTACATCAAGACACTACCACACTACTCTGATCAGATACACAAAGCAAGTCCAAATAAGACCATTCAATTCAAATAGCACTTCTCTTTTTTCAAGAAAAAACCCAAGCCAAGGGAATACCCACTTGTTTCTTCCTGTCAAGAAATAAATATCTCCATGTTGAATGAGTATATCTAGATTAGATAGTAACTTCTGGGCAAACAGGAGAAATTGTGTAAGATAGTCTCTAAATCTAGGGTTGCAATAGGAATGTGGTAAGTAAATGACCATATTTCTACAGCCCTAACTACGCACCCTGCAGTAGTCCTAGTCTAACCTCCACAACCCCCCGTCTGGGTAAGACGAGGAGGACCTATAACAACAATGAAAGGAAAATGCTTTGAGGACACATTGCCTTTGTGAACGTGTAATGCTGAGGTGGTAGGAGGGAGGCAACAATCATATGCTCACACCTTCCAGTAATAACTAGCTCATCCCAACCTCACTCCTTTCACAAACCTGATGAAAACCAGAAAGGTACCCCTTCTGTGAAGCCAACAGTGACACTCAACTGCAATGTATTTACACACTGGCCATGGCTAGTACACAGCATTTATCAAACTTTATCTACAACAATGCAATTCTTGCATTTCGTAAGCCAAAGCAAGGGTCATTCTTCCCCAGGGCCACTAGTCAAAGTATTGAAAGCAAGACAAAATTCCAGTGGAAACAGTATATGCACTGGTGTTTATTCCATGTATGTTTTTTCAGTCCTATATTGAGGTGGAGAGGTTTTGCAGTTCATTAGCTAGCTAGTCTCCCTGGCCAAAAAAATCAGCCCTTTTGCTCCCAGTGACCAGCCTGCCTACCTATTATACAGTATTTTATGTGGTGTTATACATGCTACAATACAATGCAGTTTTCCAAGGAAAACAAATACTTTGAGTAGTGAAGGATTCAGATTGCAGCAAACAGAGTAAGCAAACATTGTGTTTGCACACCTGTGCAGCTTCGGCCCAACGTTGCCTTTTATCACCTGCAGCTGTAAGGCCAGACAGGCACTCGTTCAACAAAGAACAGGAGGACACTTGCTTACAAGACACAGGGCTTAAAATTGCTTGTCTAGATTGTAGTTTGAGGTGCATGCAAATATCTTTCTTTGATACTGAAGAGTCATTTTTAACTGTGCACTGCAGATACATTTTAGTAAGTGATACAAAGGTCCAGAGACACTATAGCAAAGCATTGTCATGTACAACGATATAGAGGAGGAAAAAGTGAGAAATATGGTCATGCCTTTAACAGTATTAGTCCAGACAGAAAAAAAGCAAGAACCTGTACTACATGCTCTCTACTCTTGTCAAGTGACTGGTATCCCTGCATCTCTCAGAGAGGTGTATGTGTAGCTAATTAAATACCTGCTCACTCCAAAGTGGGTCTGGGACACAGCTGCAGGCTGATGGTGCTTACAAGGAAAGGGAGGTGGGAGCCCAGCTTTCAGTTTTGAGCCTCAGGTCAAGACTAGCAGGATTTCTAAATCATTAAATGCATGTCAGATCAGATCAGCCACCTGTCCTTGCAGGCTGGATACACAAATACACTCCAACTTTTTTCTGAGTCATATTTTTAAGCACCAAAAAATGGCAAAGGAACAGGCCAAAATCTAAGCTGTTCTTGAGTAAGTCTCTACTCAGACATCAATCCATAATAAATGATTCAACACCAATAGCTGACTATATTCCAGGCACACAGGAGCTTCCCTTGAGACAAAGACAGAAGACAGGATGCCACAATCCTTGACTCAGAAAAGAGAAGCAAATGGCTATCATAAAATGCACCACCTTCATGGACTAAGAGGATTCATTTCTGCTAACATTTCAGGAAACAAATTCTCTAGCCACAGAGGCAGAAACAAGTTTATAAAAAGTCAAAGATGTATTGACTATTTTATAATAGTTCAGTTGGAAGGGACCTGCAATGTCCAACTAGTCATCTAGTCCAACTGTCACCTCCGTACCTACCCTTACCTCTACCCAAAATCAGGATGGCAAGAACTTAACACATTCAAGGTGCAAAAATCCTAAATCAATAAATTGAAAAATTAATCTCTGAAATTCCTGCTTCAAGGAGTAAGCAATTTCATTTTAGAAACTGTATTTTTAGGAAGACAATGCCTGTAAACGGTTAAAAATTGTCTCGTTTATTTTTCTAAATTTTTCCATCGTGCCTCCTAGCCACCATTACAAACATGGTACTCCAGCCTTACTTGATAATGAGGCCATTTGAAAGTGTATATGCTCCTATGTTCCTACCTTCTTTCCTAAGGAAAAGGATAAAGACTGCATTTACAAATATCTGGACTTCTGAACATTAACAAGGGAACAGCAGTGCTCTGGACTAGCTGTGTAAGCAAACAACTAGTTTGTCACTGAGAGAATTTCTATTTGTAAGAATATTGCTTTGCAGCTCTTTTTGGCTCTGCTCGTTGACAGTGATGTTGTTTTCTAAAGATGCCAAAAGAAAACACCCCCACCCTTGTTCATAATCAACTAAGCTCTTTCCCCCCCAAAAAAAGCAAACTTGAAATTACATATACATAAACACACTCTAGAGCTAAACTAGTACAGACTCCTGGCCTCAAAAACCAAGGTTCTGTTACATGTGCCTTGAATAAGACAGGTTAATACAATTATATAGCAAGATGTCTTTGAAAACCTTCATCAACAAGAGAGCTGTACAGGACCATAGAAAAACTATGATTAGATGGGATCTTTAGAGTCCCCTTCAACCTCCCATCTAGTTTCAACACCTGCTTAAAACTGAGCTAATTCCAGTGTTAAATAATGAAACCCAAAATTGTCCAGTTGAGCTTTGAGAATATCTGATGTGACAGATCAACACTCCATGTGCGTCCCTCCCAAAGCTGCACCCTCAGTCAAACAAGACAACCTCCCTCAGAGAGATGGTCCCATTCTATGGTCTCAGGATGGAGACTCCCAAAGAAGGATACAAGGTTCTCCAGGCAACCTGTTCTTTCTATTTTATTCCCTGTTGCCACAATAATTTTTTTCTTTGTAACCAATCAGAATTACAATGAAATCATTACTCCTGTTGTCCCCCTTACTACACCAAGGTCTTGCTGCTAAGAGCACTGTTTCCAGTCCTATCACTGGGCTCCTCTGAGAAAAATTCAGGTTCTACTTTCTCTGTAGCTACGAATCAGGCAGTTGAAAACAGCTGTGAGATCTTATCTCCAGGTCACTGATACTCATTTTATCTTCAGAAGTCCTGTGCTGGGCAGTTTTCCAGCTCCATAGTTCCAAGTGGTAAACAAGAGTAATCCTGTTCACCAGTTTGCTGACTACATTCTTGCTGATGCAGCTGAGACCTTGGCCTTCAACATTACAAGGGCACAGAGCTGACTCAGGCTAGTGTCCACAAGTTTGTCTTTAAAAAAAACAAAACCAAACAAAAACAAAACCAGACACACACACCCCCCAAAAAAATCCCAAAACAACCACAAATATAACTCACACATGAAGCTGCTCCCAGCCCACACTGTTATCTGGAGGCTGTTCTAATCGATGCGTATGTGTCTTCACTGAACCTCATGAAGTTCTGTTTGCCCATTCCTCCTGTTTGCTGAGGTCCCACCTAATCAGAGGCTGCTGTGCCATCAAACACTCTCCTCCCTTTGGTGGCATCTGCAGACCTGGTAAGGATGAGCTTCATCCCATCATCCACATCAACAAAAAAAGCATTGAGTAGGATGAACACCCAAGAAGCCCCCCCGACACATGCATTATGACCATGCACCTTCAAAGAATCACTTAGAGTGTCCAGGCTGCCACTATTAAGTAAAAAATGAGCAAACAGAATACACTTTACAGTACATAATACATCTTTGTCTAAGAACACAGAGTTGGAAGGTCCTACACTATTACAGGTATGAAAGATTAAGACTAGCTGACTATCATGGTAAATTCTCTGTGTGAAAAACAAGTAGGAAACAACCAAACATGAAATGTTCAATACCATAAATTCAAAATTAATAACTAACTGCTATTTTTTATCTGCATAACCAAAAATTGTGAGTTGGTGCAGTGAAATGGCCAGGGTACAGGCAAGGCTGCATATTACTATTATAACATAGGAAAGGTGCACACAGGCCACTCAGTCTTCAGGAATGAGGAGAGAAAAAAAACTTACCCATATCTAACTGAAAGTAAGGTCCTAGACCCAGATAAACTACTTGGCACTGAAATACTAAATTTTTGGAAAAAGGGCACAATTTTGGGCCACCTGTGAGTTCTTCAACACAACAATAGTAAAAGTCAATGAAGAATTATGAGATTGGGAGTGACGGGGCTTCACACCTCACTTCATTGCATTGAGACACCTAGCAACAGCAGCAATGCAGAGCAGCACTGCAGCATTCTTGAACTGCATGAACATATTGAAACACAGCATCCCCATCCTACAGGTGAAGAAAAGACAGTAATCTGACTTAAAACAGCAAGAAGAAACAGAGGATGTAAGTGCCAGCAGCCACAGAGGCACGTGGCTGCACAGAACGGCAAGAGCACAAGCTTCTGTGCTCTTCTGTGTACATGGAGCTTTTTGTATCTCTTCAACTCCCAGTTTATCAAGACACACAAGATTAGCACAAAAACAAACACTAGGCAAGCAAGCCTTTAACCTGCAGTAAAAAGACAATGGCTTTTTGTTAGCATGAGGCAAATTCAAGTTCCTTCAATACAGGTTAGCAAAGACAAATTTCCCATGTGTTTCTGTTTTTCTTTCAAAACAAGAATAAACAATACAATTCAGAGTCTTAAAAACATGACTGAATTTGGCTGTAAGCTCTGGCACACACAAGAGCAGAAAAACCTTAATGGTACTGGATAATGAATTGCAGTGAGACTCTACTAAAGCAGTTTGATTTTCTACCTCTGCCACCAACTTCCTATGAGAATCTTGTCAGTTCCTCTAATGACTTCATTCTCTTAAAACAAAACTGATTGTACTTTCCTTCCTCACATAGATTAATTTCATTAATATTTGTTAGATGATGATTAAACAAAAAGCAATTAAGTACATAAGAACATTTTTATTTCTCAAGGTTCTCTCAGTGTTCTCATTCCTAAAACTCATGCTAGTTCCAAAGATCAACTACTCCATGGAAGATGCTCCAAGGAGCCTAGCAAACAAAGCTATAGCCAGGCACCAGGATACTGGGAATTTTCACAGTCTTCAACATTTGCCTTGTTCCCAAATAACCTATAGCTGGATCAGTTACAGCTAAAAACCCTTTAGAGAGCACACCTGCCCTTTTTCTCACCTCCTGTCACAAAACCTGAAACACAGTTTCCCTTCTTTTTGTCCATCCTAGAAGTCAGGCTTTCCAAGATACAGTACAAAACTCCACATGGAGAGCCACTATTTATTGAGGCACCTCAGTTTAGGGGTCCAGGCATTCACAGACTATCTAAATAAATCATGTTTGATCGTTTACTAAAATACTGTAATTTTACATAGGAAGGAAAAAAGAAAACAAGCCCTAGTGGAGGTAGGGGGACTAACAGCTGATTTCTATGTTAAACCTTGATGCAGGTTACTACTGCCTTGTTTAGTATAAGCAAGTACATCAGATTTATTAGACAATTTCACTTTTTGGTTTCCTTAAACAATGAAAAGTACAAGCATCCTCCAATTACCTGTACTGACCAAGAAAATGAGCCTCACAAGAAGCTTAATATCAAAATGAATTAGGATAAAGCTAAAGCTGCTGCAAACACATGCCTTAACTAAGGAATTCAGCTTTCATCCCATCACCTGTAAATTATTACAAGTGCCACCATTTTAAGTTTTAGATTTTCCCTCACTACTAATGGGTTACTCCAACTGACACAGAAATGTCTGGCAATCACAAAAAAATCCCTTTCTATCTTTAAAAACTTCATCAATTAGGGTTGAATTAAACCATGAGCAGCAATCCAATTCTATCTGCACCTTTTTTATCCCCTCCAGATTTTGAAGTGCTCAATAATGGATTTCTAGTAATAAAAGAGCCACATGGCTCATTAATTTTAGCAAAACAAGGGTACCAACTCATGTCTACAAAGGAGTATTAGGGTGTAATGCTCTCATTCCTGGTACATGGGAGTGGAGAAAACCTTTCCTAACGTGGCTCATGAGTGTGGAGCGTGGCTACACCTCTAACCTGAAGACATAACCGAGGGAGGGTCCACGAGGGGAGAGGCTTCCTGCCTGTTACAAGATGGTTGGAAAAACACTTTGAGTCATATTCAACTCAAGTTGCAGCCAGGCTTTCCCTACCTCCCACCTGAGTGCAAATTCCCTTCGTGACTACTTGGCCATACTCTCCTGAGCAAACACCTCACCTGTATCCCATGGTTTCCACACAACAAAACACATCTCAACTCCGCGCACCAAAAGCTCTGCTTCCTCAACCTGCTTAGCCCAGGTACCTGCATATACCCACACTCTGAGCTTGGCAGCTGCTGTGCAGCTTGTGTTTAGGGTTTTTTGCTTTAAAACAGCAATTATTTGCAGCATTTGACAGGTGCAAAGCTAAGAAACTGCCTTTGTTTCTCCTGGTCTGTAGATAGTTAACTCCTATTGTTTAAACTTTAACTCGTGAAAGGTGAGACAGATTTTTCTTTCATTGTTCAAGTTCAGTGAGCCTTCCACACTGACATGCAACTGAAGCAGAAAAAGCCCAAAACATATTAAAGGTTGTCCTTACAGCTACTGAGGTAAGTGTATCAAGTAGTAGTTAATTTTTCTGATTAAAGCTAAGCCATTACCATCATCTCCATCTGCAAAGCAGCAGCAATGCATGACTGGGGGTGTTTCTCAATTTCATCCTTAAAAATAATATGACTGTTTTAAAAGTTCAAGGAACACCCAGAATCTATTGCACTTTCTTTAACCATTTTATAATCTTCAAGGACCAAAAAAACCTAGCTTTACAAACACACTTCAAGGCACTGTGGCTATATCTGCTCCTGAGCAATTGCGAGTTGCCCAGCCTACTCATTAGTTATAATGAAACACCATTTTAAAATGCCATTTGTCGAGCTTAAACTATTCCACTCAGTTATGAAACTGCCCCAGAAGGCACAGAGTTATTTCCTCAAGAAGCCATTAACATTTGGTAAACAAAGTGTATCTGTTAACTACATCTCCATCTGCAAGAACACATACAATCCCCCACTATCTCCCTCCACCACCTGTCAAACCTTTGGGTTCACAGGTCACTGCGGTGTGGATATGGAGCAAGAGAGGCCAGAGAGGCTCTGACATCTCTTCACCTCTTGGCCTTCTTCCTCACAAAAATATAATTATTCTATTAGTGGTCATTTTGGTTTGGATAACCAAACTCAAATCAAGTATGACTCAGCTGCTGGATTTTTCAGATTGCTTACAAACAGTATTCTACCAGTTGGCCAATATCTTATTTTTCAGCTCAAAACCCTCCGCCCTCCAGTAGACTGTAATTTCTAGAGTATGTAATTAGTTCTGGAAACTCCAGCATGAAATCCTAGCTCTCTCACAACTGTGAAATCACAGTTCTCTTTCAAGAGTAAGACTGAAGACCCAGCAGAGACTGACTGTACTGAGTACAGCCAGGTAAGACAGCTTTCCCCCCAAACACAGGATTCAGCAGGCTGCAGCCCAACCACCCAGTCAGCAGCGAGCCTCTGCTGCCTCTGCTTTCAGTGATTCTAAACTGTTCAAGCAATAGCTGAACTGCACAGCATAAATGCAGAATAGAGGTGAACCAGGGAGCGGTATTGGGGGGAACAGAGACCAGCCTCGCAGCCTGGAAAAGACATTCCAGTGATGCATGGAGTGCAGCATTATGTAACAAATTGCTGTTGGTTTGTTTTCTAACTCTGAATGCAATGCACACAAAACTGTGGGCAAAACACACCAGTTAGGTTGCAAAGTCAAGCACTCAAAATGCAAAAATGCCTGAAGTGAGGCTGCCCCCACACATTAATACTGCCAGCTGGTACACTTGCATCACAATTATTTATACAGGTTCATAAATTTCTGCAGGACTCCCATCTCATCCCATGCTGGATAAGATCAATTTCCACTGTTTGTCTAATGAGGGCAACTGTACTTTCTGTGATCTTTTTAACAGTCATGGCAAACATGATTTACTTGTCTCCAGAAGGAGAAAATATGGTGTCCCAGTGAAGATCCCTGATTACCCTAAAAAAAACCCCAATTCCCAAAATCAACAAAACCAGAAACCCACCCACAACCCAGTTTTGAAGGATGTTCCCTCTACAGAATTCATTTACACTTGCAAATTGTACCTATATTCCTTTTAGAACATAGTGCCCTGGGTGGAGTCTGTCTGACAGGCACAAGCAGCTTTCACCACAAGGCATTGGGCATGGAAGGTCACAGCTACAGCTTAAGGTTCAAAAGCATGAAACCTGTGAGAGTCACACATCAGATGACTAAGCTTGGGATACTTTTGACCCTATTCTGACTCACTAACTCTCCAAACACTAAGTAACAAGGAATACCATGAAGCCCTGACAACAAAGAATATTGTGAAAATAAATTAAACCATTTGTGTAAAGTACTAGCTTATTACAGACATGGGAAGTATGGAGAAAACATAAGAACATTAAAAATCATGCCCTCTGCCAGAGTTTGCAAGTTTTAAAAGGTATTAGATACCAACAAATAGCACCTGAGCATGTGCCATGGAAGTTGCATCACAGCACTGAAAATGGCAGCAACCTTTAGTAAACACCAGCAAGTAATCACTGAGTAAGATTTATCACAAGGTACAAAAACAAGGCTGCATAGCTGTTCTTCATATTGATCTTAATTTCTGAGCACTTGATTCTGGAAATTCAGTAATATTCGTTATAGCTGTACATCATCTGCAGCCATGAGAGAAAAGAATTGTCACCAATATAGAGTGAAGGCTGCAGAGATAGCTACTGACCAAAGCTTTAGGTCTGAAATTATAAAACAGACTTCTATTTATGACATCTACAGAGTGAACTCAGTCCTTCACTATACAGACTTTCTTTCCCTTTATTGTGTTTCATAGAAGCCTAAAGAACTGCTTGAAAGAAAATTGACCACAGATTTTTCCTCCGCTAAATCTGATGTGGGTGCAGTAACAGGTCTTAAACCATCAGAAATGTTTTTGTTGAGCCAGGAGCAGGGTAGTTTTCAGCTCAACAGACTCCAGGCAAAAGGGTGGTTCCACAGTAAAACACTTCAAGAGTAAAACACAATTACTTTAGTTTAGGATTTTTCTCTCCCCCCCCAGTCAATCTCTGTCTGACAAAGCAGCCATTCACATTCCTATTTCAAATTTACTCCCCTGTTTTTCTGTATTTTTACATGCTGTTTTATGCTCCTTAAATAGCTCCCCCATGAGGCAACAGAAGGCATGAAATATGAAGAGGAAAGAAACACTTTTAGTAAAATGTTTGCCCACGCTCGATTTTTTAAAAACTATTAGATATTAGATAATTTAGATATTAAAGATCTGGTAAAAACCTGCCTTTTAAACCTGCCTTTAAAAAATGCATTTTATGGGAAGAGTTACAAGGAAAATCACCTGCTCCCAACTAGAACCATTTGTGGTCCCACACACACACACACAAAAATCTCTCTTACTAATACATAAAAGTAAAAACCAGTTCTTATTCTGATATCCATCATATCTGAAGAAACTTATCCTCAAAGAATGCATAGAAGTTTGCAGATTTACTACATTCCATGTACAGCAAAATTCTGTCCTTCTCTAAGCCCACCATACATAAAAAATTTACCAAAAAAATTGTGCAATTACTAACAAGACAGAGCAAATTACATGAGATTTGCAAGAAAATCTAAAACTTTCCTAAATAATTGGTACCACAGAAGAAACTACCACTATCTCCTTAGTACTTCTGATAAAACACATGGTTTTATGTTGCCATTTACATAAAGTAACTCAGTGTTAGTAAAGAACATCGCAGACAATGGACACCTGACATTTTTCACATAAATATATTCCTGGAATCAGCTGACATCCATCACCTTGGCATGAGATAAACACCAATAAACGAGTGTGCCTGCTTCACCTTCCACAAACCAACAAAAAAAAATTCTGCTTTTAATTTGACAGGACAGTTTAAGGCTAATTTTAGCAGTGTTTCTGAATTACTAACAGTCATGGGAACTTATGAGTTAAGGAGAAGAAGGTTTGTTAAGTCTGCATCTTTTAAGGAAATTTTACCTTGAGACCAGGAATGGAGTTGTTAAGTACAGCAGCAATGTACCCTGAGATCACATTATGTCGGGAAATAAGGTTGTATCAAACATACCAGGCCTCTCTAAAGGTGACTGAATGGGGATTTTTCAGTGTCTTGCTTCCAGTCTTTACTAAGGAACATCTGTAAGCTATCTGGGATTCCTTTGCATAAGTGAGCAAACAGGATGGAAAAGCTCAGTGTCAGGAAGTTTCATTAGCAGTTTTCAAGTATTAACATCAAAGATTAGATCAACACAGAGAAACAACTTCAACATTAGGGGATAGGTGTAGTACTTCCTAGTGGACTTTGTATACACCTTATCAGTATTCCTTCCCCTCTATTTTGAATATATTTTCAATTGAGAGTTAAACAAGGATGCAAATTTCATAATGACTCCCAAGGCAGTAACCCCTATCAACAAAAATCATGTATATGTTTATGGGAAAATATTTTGCGTATGATTTTGACCTGCAATTTGTGTTTCACACATGACTTCTCTGGAAATTGCCATAACAAAGTGCTAATTGTAACTGCTGACAAAGCTACCCATGTTTCCTACTCCTGTGGCTCTTATCACCCCTGTATCTCCTTTCTAAGGCCACCCTGTAAGTCTGGAAGGCGCAGTGGGAAGGTCCTTGGTCTCTTCAGTAGTAGCTCCTTAGAGTTAGAGTTAGTCACATAACTTCCACAGAATAAAGCTTGCTCTACATCCATAAGGAAGTGGAAGCCAGACACAACCAATCTGCTTAAGAATGTAATGCCTTAATCCTTCCCAATGATACCACTTTTGATTAAAAGAGTAAAATTTTGCACTCAAAGAGACATACAACAATATACTTAGGTGATATAAAGCTAGCACATAATCAGGAACCTTTACCGAAATAGATATACACATACAGAGACATGTTTTTTTTTTATATTACATAAAAAAACATTTTTACATAATATAAAAATGTGCAGTGCTTGATGTAGCAGTGTTTATTCTAATTGCGATGTTACAAGTACAGAAGAACTTGAGGATTGGAACCAGGCAATCTTGAAGTTCTCTTTTAACAGAGGCCATTCATGATTCATTCTAAGGGAGTGGTTTGTTTGTTGGTCCTGGTTTGTTTGGGTTCAGGGTTTTTCTGGGTTCTCCACTCTACAACTGCCAAATGCTGTATTTCTCTGCAGACAGCTATGGACATTATGAATGCACAGATCAGCATGACCAGCCCATGCTTATGTGCAGAGAGACTAAAGCAACAAATAAAGTCTACTTAAATTACATGGGGACCTACTATTATTTGCACACACAACAGCAACAAGGAAGTTGGATAAGCTACAACAGTGAAGAGGGACTATTTCTGTTAGCCATTGCTTGGCTGTGGGGGACTGCTCAGAACACAACCAGCTCAGATAGGGAAAACAGACAAGAGACCTTAGGAATTACTGATCCACACTCGTATGCTCCGGTTGTACTTATTTAGCTTCTCAACCTGCATGGATGCTAATATCGCTGAACAAAATAATTCAACATAATTATATCAGATATCAAAAAGCATAAACAAACATTTTTGGCTTAAGTTAATTTTAAAGAAATATTTAAACAGTTTCAGGAATTTAATTAAAGCAGTTTATTTAAACACCCTAGAGAAAGCAAGGGTCCTATGCTATTTTTGAGTATTTTCTTGTTCTCCATCTATGATACAAACTCCTTACAATCCAGAATTAACCTAAGCCTTCCTAATACCTGGGTTCATCTTGTAAAGCCTTGGGATTCCTAGGAGACAAAGTACCAGAAACAATGTTAAGGTATTTAATACGGCACAGCTGCCTGTGAACTATCTATGTTCTCAGCACTCCTTTCAATCTTAAGGACAGGTGAGATATGATGACAGATCAATGGCCTTGCAGAACAGCTCTGTAAGGAGAGGTCCAGAAGCAGAGCTGTTCATCTGTGAGCATGGAGAGCTGTTCTAACTGAAGATGGCTGCTTTATTTCAATACCTGTCTCAGCATTCTTGGACTGTTAATAGATATGCACACACAGAGATACAAGATACAGACAAAAGCACAATCATTTTCGCTGCTGGTGCAACTCAATTTCACCAACTCCAGCTAATAATAAACCTTTTCCCTTCCCTCACCTGCAGGGATATCCTGGAAAACAGCCCTACTTGTGAGTATGCAGCTATGAAACAGTATAAGTTTTTCCAAAATATAATCACTTTCCCCAGAAGATCTTTCATCAGGTTTTGTTGCACTATTATTTACCACACTGTGCCATTCCTGTGTGGGATCCAGTGTATTAGTCAAAGAAAGTGAAATCACATATCCAGTAAGATGTTCTGCAAATAGACTCAACTTGGATTTCAGGTTCCAATTCAGATAGAGTCTTCCCTGTCTCTTAAAAAAAAAAAAAAAAAACACCAAGAGACACATGCTACAGCTCTAATAAATCAGCTTGTAATAGCTACTAGCCATGCTCACCTTTTGTATGCATTCACATAGCAATATATATTTTTCCTCAGAAATCCAAACTGAACCCCTGTACAGTTGAATAAATGATGATTGGGCTAACGGTTCAGTGTGTCCACATCACTGCTATAGATAAATGTCCTTATAAAAAAATAAAGCCTACCAAAGCAAAAACAACAAGAAGAACATAATCCAAATTTACTGTGGACCAGTAACAAAACTTCTTATTCTGTAACTTCAGATCTCAATGCCGAGAAAAAGGCAACCTTGTCTAAACATACTCAAAGCTTCTCATTACCATTCAATTCAAAGCAAGAAAAAAATATTCTTATTGAAAAGGTTTGCCTCTTCCTATTACAAACATATCAAAATTAGAAACCAAGAAGAAAAGCATTACAAATCAGCACTGGAGAAGTAAAAAAAACCCTCAAACAGTGATGTAATGATTTTCTAACTCTATTTCAAATCCTCAGGACAGTAGGCAAAGGTTAATAAAAGAGCACCAAGACTGCAAACAGGTGCATGTCCCTGTCAGGGAAGACAAAGGTGGGAAAGGAACATGTAGCAACACCACAACTAAAGCTACTTGAAGCATATTTTGAGAAGACAAAATAAAGCTGCTCCATCTCTTCATCCTGCTACCTGCCATCTGCCCATGAGGCCACAAAGCAAAGCCACATCTTTGGCAAGGGGTGAAGCTGGTAGCAGCTGCGTCACCACAACAGCTTCAGCAGGGAGCAGGGAAAGAGAAGAGAAATGGGGCAACTCTGTGTTCTCTTTGCATGGAAATATTGCATCAAGCAGTGATTCCCAGCTGGAAACCTCGTAATGTAAGTAATATCATTTAGGACATTAGAGGAAATCAGTTACAGCCCATTCTCTTCAATCCAAACATACTCCCTGACCATTTTCTTAGAATATGTCATCTTAGCGTGTGGTTTCTGAGCAACAGTCACAAGAAATTCAAGATCAGCTCACTGCATCTCAACCACAGCACCAGTAAAGAATCACAACAACAGAGTGTGCAATACCTGGCGTAATCTCATTAAATGTCCTTCCTATAATAATTGTAATATATTAAGTAGCATTTCACAATAGCTTGACTTTTTTTTGCAACAAGCATGCTTATCTGGTGTCTTTTGTGAAATACACAAAACCAAGGGCATGAACTGCTTGATGTAAAAACTGTGAACTGTTGACTTAAAAAGCATGTTGCTCAAGAGATATTTTAACACTGCATTATGCCATTAACACTGAAAACCAATGTATTTCAAATACGAAGAAAATAATCCTTTTCCTCATGAGAGGAAGCCAAGAGGGCCTTGGCGGTGCTGCTGGATGAAATACTGAACTTCAGCCATCAATGTGCTCTTGCCACCCAGAAAGCCAATTGTATCCTGGGCTGCATCCAAAGCAGCATGGGCTTCAGGGCAAGGGAGGCAATTCTGCCCCTCTGCTCTGGTGAGAGCCCACCTGCAGTGCTGCAACCAGCTCTGGGGTCCCAGCACAGGAAGGACAGGACCTGTTGAAGTGAGTTCAGAGGAGGCGACAAAGATGATCAAGGCACCTCTCTCATGAGGAAAGGCTGAGACAGTTGGCGTTGTTAAGCCCAGAAAAAGAAGGCCCTAGGGAGGCCTTTCAGTACATAGTGAGGGCTTATAGGATGGAGACAGATTGTATTAGGGCCTGTTGCGACAGGACAAAGGGTAATGGCTTTAAGTTAAAGAGGTTGTCTAGAGACGTGGTGGATGATCCATCCCTGGAAACATTCAAGGCCAGGCTGGACAGGACTCTAAGCAATCTGATCTAGTGTAAGACGTTCCTGTTCATTGCAGGGGGTTGGACAACATGACCTTTAAAGGTCCCTTCCAACCAGACCATTCTGTAATTTTGTGATAGTGAATTCCACTAAGTTATCACATTCTGAAGCTCCAGGTTTACTATATGTTGAATTTATATTAGTTCAGGACTAAATTAGAAGCAACTCTGCTGAGCCATAGAGGGAAGGTCAAAGCAAAGCTTGTGCAAAAACACATCTGACCTGTTTTCTAGAATGCTTGAGTATATATGTGTTACATCCATGTATACGTAAACAGTCAAATTCACAGGTTATAAATGCCATTACAAGCTGTAGGACCAAAAGAGGCCACATAAATTTCATATGTATAAAAACAAAATAACCACAGCTTCTACTTCTCATGTAAAAGTTCATCCATTTCAAAAATCTTTCCATTTTTCATCTTTCCCTTTGAACAGCTTAAATGTCTTTGCTGGTTCAGTCCAGTGCTGTTCATATGACAAGGCTAGCAAATGTGTCCAATACTGGCTAAACAAGAGAGCTCCTACTAATAGCAAGAAATACAATACGAGAAGAAGAAATATCTGAAAAAATAATTTCAAGTTCAGATATTACATATTAAAAAGGCAGTATCAAAAGCTAAGAGCAATCTGAAGTAAAAATTCTATTTCCTTCAGCTTTCCTTGTATAAGAAGTTTTACAATCTGGATTCAGGATTCTAATTAAACATGGTATTCTTTTCTGAAAGGATGTGAAAGAAAATACTTCATTGTATTTAGGATACATCCATCCTTACATCTTTTCTGTCTCTAAACAACATTTTTCACTCATCTTCATTTTTTGGAGTTGCAGGTTATCAGTTTGACAGCTCCAAAAAGTAAATGCTCCTATTTGATGACTAGTATAAGATAAAAGCATACAAACTAGACATCTATTAAGAAAATGTGCTACATTAAAATAGCACAGGGAGAGACAAAAACTGGAAGCACATGAGGTATTTAGGAAAAAAAAAAATCCATGCTACCCAAATGGATTGAGGTAATCACAGATTGCTTTTACAATGAGTTTGACTATATTTTAGACAGTTTTATTTAACACAGTACTTTTTATAAAAAAAAGAGCCTCTGCCTCTTCACTATTGAGTTTCCCTTGAGATTATGCTAATAAAGAATAATAGACCCAAGGAAAACAATATATTTTTTCCTACTTGGAGTAAACACATATAAAATTTCTTGGTGAGTATTTGTGTTATGTTGGTAGCTGGAGGCACTAACAAGTGTCAGTTGCCATTGTGCTGTGAGCTGTAAAACCAATACATGAAAAAAAGGTCACTATTTATCCTGTTAAAAGTAGTTACCAGACATTATCTCTTAGGAAAGTTTCAAATTCAAATACATACTTGAAATGAAATAATTCTGTGGTCAACTGTGTCTTGGTGCTGGCCTGTGTTTCTGCCTTTTTTTTTTCATTGAAAGTTAAAAAGAAAATCCTACAACTGAAGAAAAAATTTTGGATAAGAAGTTAAGTCCAAAAGGAACAGTTGTCTATGCTCCTGTCCCTCCCAAAAGTGGTGCACCAAGGGTCAAGTCAGCAGCTGAGGAGTACAATGCCAAACGTGAAATGCTGTCCTGCACTGGTAGTATCCCAACTTGTCTTGACTAAATAGGCCACAACAAAACCTCAGTGTACCACCAATCTTTGCAGATGCATGTTAAATGGACACAGGAATTACAATGGAACTCAGTGTAAAAAACAACAGCATTGTTGAATACAGACAAGACAGAAAAATCACCAACACTATTTTTGCTCCTTGTGGGTTAGCATCTAACAACGACAGGACAAACCCTTTCAGAAGTATGAGAGAAGTGCTTTTGACACTCACTTGAACAAGCAATCATCCTCTGTTTTACAACAAACACCCATAAAGTATTAGTAGATAATATTTTGAACCAAAAACAAAATCATACTTGTTAGTAAGGACAAGTTTAGATCGTGTTGATTTTTGCTTTAGTCCTGCTACACCAAGTTTCTGCATGTTTTCCTATGCTCCCTCCCTAGGAAAAGTCAGGCCTGCTAGGAAAACAGCCAACATGCAGCTAATTAGACAAATTGTCAAAGCTACCTACCACCTGCTTCCAGCACTTGAAGCATTAACCTTTTCTGCCCAATTCATCTGTCTGAAATGGTAAAACAAAACACCTGTTAACACAGGGGGACTCACAATATGTGAAACACTAGTTCTGTAAAGGTCATATAACCCATCCAAAAACCAGCTAACAATTCGTATTACTGAATCACCCTTTCATCATTCTATGGTATTTCATATATTTTGATCTACTGGTTAAAAGCTCCAAAGAGCTTTTTCTTTTTGTCCTGATCCTGTCCCACATTATTTCAATGGATGCCCATTAATACCATGTCCTCTCTCAGTAATGCTATTGCTTATTTGAGATAAATCTAAAACCTCTAAAGTTTCTATCTCCTGTACTTTTTAGTGCTGGAGCAAGTAATTTGGTTACCTCTCAAGATGAGAAAGAAACAAGAAATTCCCCAGCAGATGGGAGGTGAATGTCACATGGCAGAAGCAGCAAGAATTCCAACTGTACATCCCCAAATTAATTGCAACACAAAGTTCAGCTTCAGTGGTCCACTACTGGGCACAGTCTGCTTGGATAAGTCATAAATATTGTTCCAAGGACAAGAAAATATACACAGCCTACTGTTTGAAGTAATAAAAAACCACACTACAGTGTCTCAGCCTGCTGCTGTTTCCAGCAGTTGTCCTCTATCTCACCACTGCTTGAATCACAAGCTCCTCAGGAATTGTCACCCACTCATTGCTTTGGCAAACTCCACAGGGGCATTTTCCACCTGAAGGCATGCTGACTTACAAACTGTTAATATTCTGATTCCATTCACATTCCTTAAAATCATGTACACAGTGGTGGATTTTATTCTTTTGTACACCACAACCCAAACTAGACTTTTAAAGTCTTTATTTAGTAGCCTATTTTTTGAACTGCGAACAGAAAACCTTCCAATCCAGTAAGGATGAGCTAGAGGCTAATCTGAAGTGTGAGTTAATTCAAGGAAGGAACTTGGTCCCCATCCTGTTAAAACAGGCAAGACCTTTCAAATAGATTTCAACATGTTTTTTATGTACATGCCTATAATAGGAAACCAAGCACAATTTTGCTCAAATGTCTCCAATCCCTCAAAAGGCCTCTTCTTTAAAGAGCCCTTGATTAAGCAACAAAACAAACCTGAAACTTCTGGCCCAAAACAGTGCCTCCATCTTCCTGACAGTTTCTGCTGTGTCTGTCCCTAGTCTGGAGAAAGAGGCGCTCATCAGCACTAAGTGCCCAAAAGAACACCCCATCCCCAAGGCAGGCATATGGCAGAACAGCATGAGAAACACTAGGGAAGCCCATTACTTACTTTTGCTGATTATATTAACTCTGTCTGGAGAGGTTTCCTAAAATTATGTATTATGACCAACTCTGAGAGGAGGAGGAAGAACTGTTTTGGTTTTTAACTGAAGACAACATCAGCAATGCAGTCTGAAGAGAATTAGATGTCCTTTTCGGTGTTGCTCATTTCCTTAAAACAGGTTTCACATGCTTATACATGCATGCAAGTTCTTGTTTTAAATGCTGAAAAAAGACCAAGTGATAGGAACCAAGGCAATGGCATGGAATTGTGTCAGGGGAGGTTTAGGTTGGATATTATTAAAAAGTTCTCCACCCAGAGGGTGGTTGGGCACTGGAACCAGGCTCCCCAGGGAAGTGGTCACAGCACCAAACCTGAGAGACCTCAAAAAGCATTTGAACAATGCTCTCAGGCACACGGTGTGACTCTTGGAGTGTCCTGTGCAGGGCCAGGACTTGATGATTCTTATGGATCCATTCCAGCTCTGGATATTCTACAGTTCTGTGATACCTGTGCCCCCATTTTGGTTGACAAGGAGAAAGGTGAAATCATTACTCCTTGAACTACCAGGAGAGCTATACCTTTTAAATCAGAAGTCTTCCTTGTTTACCCATATCACTGAAGTGTAATGGTTGATTGCATTTGTTTGCAAAGGAAAGTGTATCTTGTATGTTTAGCAATGAACTTAACAGATATTCAATGTCTGTAAACACTGTCTGTGAAGCACCAGTGTTCCTGGAGCCTACATAACTGGGGACCTGAAACTACAGCCTCATCAAAAAGTTCAAATACAGATATATGAAGTAATGAAATAGACTTGGCCTCTCATGTCCTGGCAATATTTTCTTCTCTGGCTCAAGACATAAAGAGTATCTAGAAGCTAATCAGCCCTCTAAAGCATCTGAGGCTTAATCAGCACTGCACTAACATCTCAAAGCATCAATATCATGGAGTACTTAAATTAGTCCCAAATGCATTCCTATCAGAAGAGAAAATATTTCTAGAATCACATTTAGAAGTTGATTTTAACAGGTGCTGTTCTTGTACTTTTTTTTAAACCTTTCAAAATATTAAACTAAAGTGCACACAAGTTTATAACCCAGGCTTTTGCAAATCTCTGCAAAATGTGGCCATGTAACACATGCAATCACAGCAGTCCATAATCCTTTTATCTTCTAAATACTATGCAATGGAAAGCACTCAGTTCTAGATGGTGTGCTTTTTCTCTGTGTTTTATAACATCATGTCAACCAGCTTTTAACATTCTCTTTTACAGCAGACCTGAGTGCAAGAAGAAGAACACACTCAAATGCAGCTAAAAAACTTCCACTAACAAACATAATTTAAATCACAGAATTCTTCACCAACAGCTATGTCTTCCATCAGCTTAAGACACTAAAAGCATGGATGACAACATTCAGTAAGTGTAAGGAGAAGAAAAAATACTAGATTGGTAAGGTTTTAAATAAAGACTTCAGTTTAATAACATTTTTGTTCTAAGTCTATAAAATCCTTCTGCAGCATTTGGAAGCCAGAGAGCATTTGGAGTCAGCTATGCTCCTTGGTAGATCTTGACCAAATATATAACTGTGAAACTGGTATTGCTTAAGCTGAGAAATGTTAACTAGGAGAATGAACAAAAAAAACAACAACATTGTTTTGTAATATGAATGGGCACAGCTGTACAAAAAACAAAATCTCAAATGCTAAAGTAGAAAACCGTTCTATAAATTTTTGCCAGGAAAATGCAGAAGCAACGAAAAAAATCTGTTGAAGATAAGAGAAATATTCACTGTTTTCAACTAATTAATTTGTACACATTACATCAAAGATTAGAGCTTTTTACATAACGGAATGAGCTCCAAAACTAATTTTAAAATTAATTTCGGTTAATGGTATGTGATTGCTGAGACCTTAATAGATCTCTTGCATCTGTAAACATGTAAATGTTGTGCCTAAATCTATTCCAGTCAAGGTTTTGATGAAGCAACTTCAGCAGTCACCCAAGCTGCTCTGATTATTCTTAGAAAATAACTGTGATTTTAAATTCTAGTTAAATGATTTACAGCTTCCACCCAAACCCAAGTAACTCCTATTGTCTGGGGAAAGAGTCTCTTTTGCGCTGTTAATATAGATATAAGCACTTCATCAATCTCTAAGTGCGCAAGTCTTTCATCCTGGCAAAAGGCAAGGTTTTCAACAACATTATCTGGACTAGTTTAGAGAGTCTGAGCAAGGAGTATTATTGGCAACAGTCTTAGGGGGAAAAGAAATCAAGTGTCAAACTTCCTCCCACCCAATGAAGTTTGTTTTGTAGGCATTTTTAGATCAGAGAATTCAGCTCTTCCTCAGATTTCTTCAATACAAATGGAAAACAGCAGGACCCCTACCTACAAGTCTCAGTACAGCCCTGTTACCTTAAGTACTCCAACACCAACACTGAAAGTCATGGCAACACACTATTTCTGTAAAATGTAACAAATAGCCAGGCTATGACACTCAGCTCAGAAACTGACACCTGGTGGAAATTATCTTTGTATGCTAACAGGATGCATACAATAAAGAGCTTTGCAACACTTATGTTTCCTCCTCTGGAAGTACATCACAGCTTAGATTTTATTGCATGAATGGTATAAACAACTGTAAATCAGTGTACTTCTACACTGGAAATGTATTAATAACAGTGAAAGGACTAATGCTGCGTTAAAGAAAGTGATAACCCTGCACAGTGTGCAATTTTTCATTTTGCTCAATTTGCAAAATGCATCATATAAATTACATTCATGAATGTTGAAAAAAAACCCAAAAAACCTTTCAGGGTAATTTTCATTTGCAAAGATTTCAAGCTGCAGACAATTATTCTTATCTCTGAACAAGCTTTTGTATTTCTTAAAGAATAACTTCCTTCTGTATTTAACATCAAGACATTTGCATTTGGTGAGCAGAAATCTTGTAGCATCCAAAAGCAGTCATGCCTTTTACTCTTCAATTTAATCCACTGAGAGCTTTAAACAATTTGCAAGGTCTACAATCAGAGTCCTCTTAAACTAACATTTCCACAAATTCTGCGGTTTTTGATGCTCCTTCTAGCGTAAAAGTGAGATCCCACACACAGTGTTTATTCATAAATTGGTGAAACCTAAAGCAAGGACAGAACTGGAAGCCACACGGTACTACTTCAGTGCTAAAAGCCCTCACATCTCTGTCACAACTCATAGCTATCAGAAAGAAAAGGGTTGAACACACACTGGAGTGTGCCTTAAAGTAAATGAAGTGAATGCAGCAACAAATGCATCAGAGAATGTGTGTTAATGCTACATGTAAATTATATATAGCAACAAAGATGATTATTTATAGTGGTCAAACTTATTCTATACCATGAGACAAGCCATGAACACCTTAACAGCATAACTACATCATTCCTCCCCTACAATATCATTCTGGCTATTTTGATAAGTGAAACACCAGATTCCTGTTCCATTATACTTCAACCAGTAGAAGAACTCCTTAAGGAAAAGCCAAAGTCCCCGAACACATGAGTAACTTATACCAGCCCTCAGGAATGGGATCAAGCAAGGGAAAAGATTGCTAGCTAGAAACACTCACGAGTCTCTGAATCTTCAGAGGTCATCAGGAAAACTGGGTTGCATATCTGAGATGTAACAGTCAAGAAAAAGTATCAGAGCACACAGAAATTAATGGAGCATGAAACTGAGGAGTAAAATTACTTTATTTTGAAGGAAGCAAGTTCCTCTAGCACATGCTCTTGGGCTTAATTCTCTTCATCAGTCTTACCAGATTTACTGTGGTTTACACAAGTTAAGGTTAGTAACTTACTTCTTGAGCATCTATTCTTGCTATTACTAACAGCTAAGACTTAAGAAAGCTACTTTTGACTAAAATAAATGATAGCAGAAAATGCTACCTGATAACCATCTGCAAATGAGAAAAAAAAATCAAAACAAAACACAAACACAATAAGCAGAGGCACATAAATGAACCACCAAAAAACTACCCAAGATCCCCAAAACAAATAGTGACATCTCTCTGAAAGAACTTAATGATATTTTACTTATTTGTTATTATTTATACAGTTTATAAAACACATATATACCTATACAGTTAACTCATCCAGGTTGGTCACACTGACAGATGATCAGGTCCAGAATAAAAATATCATACTGAAACATTAGCAGCAAAAAGAGGATGTGACTTTTAAATAAATAGATTATTTTTTAAGTATTACTTCATTTTAAATTCTAACACAAAATAAAGTCAACTTCAAAAAACTGAACTTTCCAAAAGCTGCTAATTTCCTGGAATGCCCAGCAACTACTCCACTAAAGCACAAGAGGTAGATCCATCACTAATCAAAACAGAAGCCTTAATAATTATTTTTTTAAACTCCACCTGCTTAATTATAGTGGGAACTCTTTACTGCTATTGCCTAACTCTACTTTAATCTTATTTTAAGATTAATCAACTGAGAATATAATCTGCCCAGGAAACTCTCTTAATTCCCATCCATAAACTCATGTCTTTAAACAACTCTTTGCCCTCCATACCATCACTCTGTTTCAGCAAGTTCAACTTTATTGGTACTGAAGAACAGAAGACTATTCCTAAGAGCTATAAGGAAAAAAAAACCAGCATAAAGATTATACTGTCAGTCAGCTTTTATCAGCTGTATACACATCTGCAAAGGCTCAGGATGTCTGGGAGTGGTTTTGTTCCTTTTTTAGAAGAAAATCAAACCAAAAAAAGGTTGAACCTACAGGACTTGTTGGGTTCTGGCACATCCTTTGACCCATGGTATTAGTGAAGGATCAGCTTTTCACAGTCCTTCTTTAACCACCAGTGTGAACACACTACCACTAGTTTGAATCAGTGCATTTTGAAGTCATATATGCAAGCAATATAGCAGGACCTGTTGCAGTGGGCAGAGAATAAACAAATACTTTTCCCACATAACATGCATAATACTATGTAACACTTTCAGACTGATTCTTTTTTTTTATTTTAAAGAAGAATTTTACAGTGCTGAGTATTAATTTATTTTTCCACTCCAAGCACGTTTGCTTTGACAACACACACACACTACAAGTTTATTTTGTTACTCAATTGAGAAAAACAAAGATTTCCATAGTTACCAACAAGCTGCTGTGACAGGATATAATGGCAGTTCATTTTGTATCACTCGAACTTCATGTATTGGGTTTTTGCTGTAACAAATTAAGAACTATTTGGGAGAAGTTGTGTTCTTTGGAGAGACAAGCTTTCCTCCTGATTGTAAAACTCAAAAGCAGGAGTAGTTACATTTTTCTCAGAGTGAAGATGTTTAATTTTTCAGTTCCAAGTCCCACAAATGTACACTCACACATGGTTCTTTCCCCTGTGTTTAATGAACCTTATGAAAAATGGTCAGAAACAACTACAGAAGTTGTCATTCTCCACGGCTGGGAACTGCCAGGATGCGAGATTAGAGAATGAATGATGCATGCTACAGGAAAAGAGCAAGTATAGGGAGATGGAAGGATAAAAAAGAATAAATCCAAGCTACAAGTAACAGCAGGTTCATGAACAGAGCAGCAACAGAAATGTGTTCTTCAAAGAAATATTTCTAATCACTTGCTTTCAGTTAGGCCCTCATTCTTAACCAACTCTATTCTCCTGGCTAGGACACACACCATACCACATCATTTCTGGCACAGGATTAGTAAAAAGAAGGATGGCCACAACTGAACTGGAAACTATCTTGTCATCAGTTCTGTTGGCCAACACACACTAACTGCTGGAAGTATTCTGGGAATAGTTTGCTTTTTTGTTTTTTTTGGTTTTTTTTTTTTTTGGCAACAGAGAAGAAAAGGCACAAGCCATTCTGGTCACCAAGTGCAGCACCAGCAGCCAGAAAGTGAAGCACTTTGAGGCATGGAGGAAATTTCTGCTGTGCCACCTACAGTAGGCAAGTGGTTTTGGTTTCTGTTCCAGGTTACAGGCCTGAGAGCCTGTTAGTAACTCCAGCATTGCAAGCAGGCAGCTTCCCTCTCCTCTCTCCCTTCCCAAGAACTATGTTTTTCTAACCAAAAAGGATTTCAACAGCCAGTCCATCCCCAGTGCACCACACTAAACAAAAGACTGTACAAATAGCCAAACCTGTTTACTAAAGATAAAATCTGCAAGACACGTACCACAACATTTCTTTATACTGGGCAATGACATACAATGTACACGTAGGGGTTTTCTAGTTACTCTCATCACAGCTACACTTCTGCAGAAATTGGAGGCAAAAGTCACTACCATGTCATTTTTTTTTTACATCATTGGAATGGTGCTGAGTAACAAAACACATTCTTCACAGGACTTCTACTACAAGCTATTTTAAGAAAATGTATAGTAAAATAGCTGGTTTTAAGTATACACCTGATACCCTTCTCAAAGAATCACAGAATTAGCAGGGTTGGAAGGTTCTTCTGGACATCATCTTGTCCAACCCCCTGCTAAGGCAGGATAACCCAGAGTAGGTGACACAGGGACATGGGTGACACAGGGACACGGACACACCCTGGTGGGTTTGGAATGTCTCCAGAGAGGGACACTCCACAACCCCCCTAGGCAGCCTGCTCCAGTGCTCTGCCACCCTCAACATAAAGAAGTTCTTCCTCATGTTAAGGTACTTCTTGTCATTCAATTTATGGCCATTGCTGGGCACCACTGAAAATAAGGTCCCAGTTAGGTCATATTTAAGTAGATGAAAAATGAAACAACCTTACAATTCACAGATTAAAAATATCCAAACCAAAAGCACAATCAACTCTTCAGAAGACTATTACAACACTGTCTTGAAAAGTGATATAAAAGCCTCTATCTAAATGGGTCAGCAGTTCTCCTAAATAAGTGTAGTGATAATCACTTGAAAGTTATTGCTAATTTTAAAAAATCCACTCTACCTTATAAATCCATTCTAGAGAATTCACCATTGTAACACTCAAACTCAGCACATTTCTTGCTCTAAACCACAAAACTACTTCTAGATTGAAAACACAAAGTTTTAAGACATGCAATATTCATTGACAGTTAAATATCTTTGTAAGGAAACAGCTTACTTGATTGAGTTTCTGAAGTGGTCCTCAGCAGGATTTTTTACTGTACAACTGTTCAGTAACCATAAATCTGCTTCAGCAGAGTTGTCTACAAAACAGAAAGAAACAAACCTGTGTTAAGATTAATTTAACCTGTCAACTCCCAATTCGTATAATAGAAAAAAAATCCCAAACTGAGCCATTAATAATAAATTGGCTATTTGCAAGATTACTTTATATTCAATTACATTCTTGGAAGGGTTTTTTTGTTCTTCTTTGTTTTGTGTTTTAGAAAAAAAAAGGCACATGAACATTTCCACCGTAATTTCTTTTTAATTTTTTTGTCAATGGCGAATGAATCGTTACCTCATTTACCAGCTGAGATGCCATTAGGTTGCACATTATGGAAAACAAAGTTAAAAAGAATGGTCACTACTCCCAGAAATGCATACTCCCACAAAGATTTTGCCTAGACAAAGGCTAAAATTAACTGGTCAACAAAAGCAGGTTTCACTAAGAAAACCAACTCCCTGCTTTAGCTCTTCTGTGAATTAATACTACAAAAGAAACAAATCACAATTTATAAAATATGAACCTCTACTAAAGAGAAAAGTCAATGTAGCTGATTTGGAAAGAAATATACATACTTCTAGTTTTGATTGTATTTTAGTTATGGTATAATTATAGCTCAGCAATTTTCAGACAAAATATATTCATGCAACCAATATCTGCCTCCATTTAGATAAGGATACTATTTTCTTCAGGATCCAAACCTTTCTGTATGTTCAGAGCCTACTGATATCTAAATTCATTAACAGAACTGAATCCCAGAATTACCTGCAGAAGCACATATATAAAATCTAATCCTGCAAATCAAGGCCTATAGTATAGAATTACTAGCACAGTCATTATCCTTGTGGAGTTAGAGCATTTTTTGAACCAAAGAATCAAGATAATCTATCACAAATACTTTAGTGCTTTAGCATTCATCAGATTAGCTTGTATCAGTTTGAATAAGAAAATTCATGTCACTTGCTACTATTCAGTACATTGAACATTGAAGTGTTGACTGACATGTCTTTAAATAACATAAGCCAGTGAGCAATGAACACAGGTAAAACGTAATTTTTAGGATGCCTTACTCTAATTGACATCCTGCTAAAGCAGGAGAAAGCCTGCCAAGACTTAGATATATTTACATATGCACTCATCGTGAATGTATCCATACAGGCATGTACATCCTTTCCTCCACCACACACTTATGACGAAATGCTAAAACTGAAAAAGCTCTCCTCTCATTGACATTTTTTTCATAGAAATCATCATTTACAATTAACTATCGGTCACTTAATGTATGAAACAGGTAAACTGAAAATAATACATAAAAATGCAACTAATGCTAAATAAGTGGAGACATTCAGGGGGGTTCTAATCATTGCTGACCAAGATTAAACTATTAATTTGGCTAAAACACAACTTCCTTTCACAACAGGGAAATGCCACAAAGCAGTCATCAAAATGACATTCAGACCTTCTACTAGTTTAAACAAAACAAAAAACTGACCCTGTCAGGCTGGGAAAGAGCACTCAGTTCAATTTTAGCCTACAGAGAAGTCAAAATAAAAATGAAACAAGACAAAGAATCTCTCCTCCAACCCAGGCTGCATGAAAACTACATTTTTAGATTAATGAACAGACTCATTTACTATTAGAAAGACAGTGAGAGGTAAAAAAAAAAATTGATTAGGAATTATGTACACAAAAGCAAAGAAACAGAGTTTCAATGTCAGAAAAAGAGAGATCTCTTGGCCTAGTCAGATATACGAAGTCTAAAAACAAACACATTTTAAAAGTAGCTTTCCAGTCATACTGCCAAAACTTTGTATTTCTTATTCTTTTCAGCAGCATAAAATATTTATAAATTCAGCTCCACACCCATAGCACACCCACCTGAGATTTAGGGGTGGGACACACACACACACAGAGTAAATAGCATGAGGCCAACATTTAAGTGAGACATTACAGGGGTGAACGAGTGCTGCTGCAACTGTTGTCTGTTAAATGTAAAGCACAACCACTTTCAAGAGATGTCTTTATTCAGAGGAGAGATGCCTTGAGACAGAGAACACCAGTTCTGGGCTTGGTTTCAGTCCCTCCTTGTACCGTGGTTTCCAGGTATGCAGAAGAGACAACACTACGGCAATACTTCTCCCCTAAAGCCAAAATCAAACTCCTCTCTTCAAAACAGCCTTGGAAAAAGTAACACATTTAAGTTTAGAAAGACCTTACATACTAAGCCAACAGGAATCATTTCATACATTGGTTCCCAGGCTATTAATATACTGCCTCCTTGACTGACAGTCTGAGGGACAACTGCAACACTTTATATATTTTACACATATAAAAATTCCCCCAAATACATGTCAATTCATTCTTTAACAGGTTTCAAGCTCTGCAGAATAAAAGATGCAAAGTAAAGGCTTTTACAGAATAAAATCTCCTGAGCAGTTTTGGGAAAAGGAGTCTTATTCATGTACACATCTAAAAATCAATTAAGGAAAGTAAAAGTGTAGCTGAGGTTTGCCCTCCTCTTACATTAACAGTATTGTTTTATATATAGTTGTTCTATTTCTGCATTTATTTTTAAATCTTTTTTCTAATTCATTTTCATAGTCTTTCATACGAATATATGAACATAAAAGTTTTGATTATGCATCTATATAAATATATAGACACACAATTATGAGTTCTATTCATTTATTGAAGAAGAGTTCATATCACAACCCTTCAAAATGATAGCAGAATTTTCTTAGTACTTTACTGCCCTATTCATACTTAAAATAATTGCATGCACTGGTGTAAACTCACCACAATCTACAGCATTTTCTCAAGAAAATTTGAGTTAAAAAGAAAAAAATAGCCAACAGGGCCTTTTTATATCAGGTTGCAGGAAGATCTGAACATTTTTGCAACATTGTGGGAATAACTTGTCAGTGGTCACATTTCGCTGTGCAAGGCCTTGATGGATGTGTGGAAACAAACATGAACCAAAACAGCAGACTGGGCTTGGCATTATAAACAACATCTTCTGGCTTCATAATTACTAAATATTAAGCAACACCGGGGTAACAATTATTTCTTCAGGGCACAAAGACTGGAGCAAATGACTACCTATAAGTACATAGGTATATGTGTGTGTATATATATATATATCTATATGTGTATATACATCTGTAAGTGCTCTGACATGAGTAGTTGCTACTGTTCAGCGCTGTCCCCAAATAAAGAGTCAAACAGCTCTGACAAATAAGCTCAGGCTTCTAAATACATGCCTACAGGGGCAGGGGCAGACAGCCCTGAGGATTCCCTGTTTATGCTCCAGGCAGACAGATGAAGGGTTTAGGTCTGGATGGGAAGCACCACATGAATGTGGTGCTGCATCCATGACGGCAGCCCGTGCACCCTTCCTTGGGAAGTCTCTACCTGACACATTCTCCAACTTCGTAAGTAAGGTTTTTGAGAAACCTCCAACATTGCAGTGAAGGACAGAGGTTTGTGTTTGGGAGCTCACACCAATCTGGGTGAACAGGACAATCCAAACTTTACAGAAGGTGTTCCAGCAAGTCATAGAGACGGACAGGTAAAACTGAAGCAAGAACCACAAGTACAGCAAACATCAATTACGGGAGTGAATCTGATCTAGGTGCATATATCCTGCAACTATCTTTTCTAAGAGGATCTTTTTCAACTTATTTTTGCAATATATTCAGCCTAATGATACTTTTTTAATTATGATATTTTGCTGCTGATGGTTTTTTTATGAGCTACTTAAACAGTTTCCTCTATAAGACAAGACATTTTTAGGAAAACAAAAAAAGGATATGTCAAATCAGCCTTGTACTAAATGCTCAAAACATGGTCTTCTTGCATTGTGACATCTTTTCCATAAAAAAAAAAATAGGCTACACTGGAAGTAAACCACAAAGTCTATCATACTCTCTGAAAAACAACATAGAGTACAAAGGAACCTAAAGGTCATGGAAACTTCTGAACACTTAAGTTAATTGGGAAACTCTGGAAAACATGAACTGGCTGCATTATGCAATACTAAGATGATAAAATGGCAAGAGTCTGAAACATCAGTATACCTACAGAAGAAAATAATATTTACAATTCTTTTCTAACTAGCACTGTCAGGTTTGTTATCATTACAGAAATCATAAATCAGCAGAATTTCTTAACAAGATTGTAGTAATACTATCAGCTGAAAATTAAACAATTGACTTGGGTTTGCCTGGTCTCTTAACTTTTAGTCTTTTTTTCTTTCAATTCTTTCTCCAAAACTTTGTTTTCTTCCAAACCCCCCCAAACCACATGTCCTTGAAAATCAAAACACTCACAAAGCAAAAAAGTAGAAGAAACAAAGCTAGTGAAGCCCTAAAAGAACAGCCCTTCTTTACTTTCTGCAGCACATCACACCTCTCTGCACTGAAACCACTACCAGATTTGCTCAGCACTGTTTGCTCAAAAAATATGACTCATAACTAGTATGACTTCCTTTTAAATACTGTATATCAATCTGAGAAATTCAAGCTGAAAGCAGATCTTTCTCTGTAATCACTGAAGGCTCTTCCAGGGCCTTTCCCTTCAGCTGTCCTCATCCTGTTCCTAATCTCTCTGCAAGTCTTCCTTCTCATCATTTTTTATGATTTTCTTACTTCTAACCCTCTTACACAACAGATATACCTTCAGGTTCTCTGTTTCCACATGCTGTATTCTAGCCTCTGTTCCCATTTATGGACCTCCCCATTAAATGCTTCGTCCTGTGCATGTGTTCTTCCAAAACAGCTCTGCTCCCTCTCTTGATACCCTGGTTGCCATTTCATGCTCTGGAGCCAGATCCAGTAACATCCAAAGCATCTGGAATGTGCCCGCAATTGTACTCCATGCGAATCATCTGCCCCCAAAAGACACAAATATCTAAGCATGGGGACACCTCACAGCCAGTTACAGAAGTCATGGAGCATCTTGACTGGAACAAAGTTGCCAAACTAATTCCTTTCTTTCAACATCCCTGTGTCACAGTAACCCACTGTCACTCAAATTAGGTTACTGAAATTAGGTGTTGGTTAATTTAATGATTTCTTGGACCACTGGGCATTGAGAGGCCTCAAAAAGTATTGGGAAAGAATCTCCTCATAAATACTAGCTCAGAAATGCTGTGAATCATCAGTGCAGGAGGAAGGTACATCTTCCTCTGGGGACATGGAGTTTGGTTATTTGTTTGCAGACAATAGGCTTTGCTTGGCAGAAGAAAAAAGCACAACAAAGTTGAGAACAACAAGTTTGTGTGCCTGTCCTTGGCACACAAAATGCTTAGCTACCATTTGCTAGTTCTCAGTGTTTTATCAGATACAGTTAACTATCAACTTTCATGCAATTTGTCCTACAGAAAAGATTCCAAGCAAACAAGCTCTTTCCTTGTGTCTGCACCCCCAACAGCAACTACAAATCAAAACCACAAGTTATCATGAGTTTCCAGATGGTACTTGTTTGAAATCTCAGAGACATATTATCAGTTCCCACCTCTGAAGACGTACCATGCACTTGCCAATGATACGAAACACTCAAAGGCATGCTGAAAATAACAACTTTGCAGATTGCAAATGTCTTTCAAAGCAATCTCACTCCTCTCTTATCAACACTATCAGGATGTAAAATATAAAAGGATCAACTTGATTGCAACATGACTTCTGTTTTCTCATTAAATTTCTGAGATACTCTGGACATAACAAATTCACATACTTCATTCACAAGTAATGAAAACATGATTTGGTTCACCCTGCATATATGTTATTTCAAGTTCCAAAAGGAAAGCCAGGCTGCTTATCAAATCAGGTATTGCAGACAAGCCTTCATGAAAAAAATAATTCTCCCATAATGCCTCTTGCCCTGATTGAAGCTGCAAACTTGTGATTTTTATTCTCCATTAACATTTCCATTACTGAGCTAATAGTGCAAGTAAGTTTTCTTGGGGTTTCTGGTTTTCAAGAAATTGAGAATTTTTACTAAATTTTCTTGAGCAGGCAGACATTTCAACAGCAGCTACTGCTGGACTATAAACAGGTTTTATAAAATCTTCCAGATCAGGATGCTATGTCTGCTATCAAAGGATATTTCTCACTGTCCAGCACCAAAACAGAGGTGACAGGGACTGTCCACTGAACACATCAAATAAGTAGAAACTGAGCACATTTAAACACACAAGATCTAGCCAGTTAAAATCCAGTAATACACTGCTGGATTCAAGATATAACATGTTACATCATTGCCTCTCTTCATTTCAGTATAACAGACAAATAATTCAATTTTATTTACTCATGCATACTTTCAGGACTGAAAGTTTTCTGAAAAATACTGGTTTATTTCCAGTCACCTTTGAAAACCCATCCCAAAAAGAGAAGCACGTACACCTGCCTTTTCAGCTGTTTAGGGTGTATCGTGCAGTTACTGAGACAAACTACTAAGCTCTCGGTTGATGTCCATGCAATCTGTTCATGACCTGGAACTTTGCCTTACCACTCCTTCCCAACAACAAACTCCTTCAAAATATATTTAGTTTGCTGAAGTTTACCAAGGCCAGCAGAACAGCTCATGGCTTCTGCCACCATCACGAAAACTAAAGGGTAACTTTGAGATCACTGAGAACATGAAACTGGAACTTGAAAAATTACAATGGGCAAACACCTGAACTAACATTAATATATTTATAAATATAAAACAGACTAAAGATTCTGTATTTCAGAGCATGCCCATTAACAGAATACTTCAGGCCTGACATGGGAGTACTGAACACCACACAGCACAGTAGTAAATGAAAGAATAAATTTAGCTTCAAATCATCGACGATGATAAACTTTACTTCCCACTTCTACACTGCAACTGCAATCAGCAGCACTTACTCTTATTTATACTGGGATTTTGAAGCGAGCAATCCGTTCTCTAAGCACTTTTCATCACTGCTCTAGACACAGCACAGGCTACAGTCTGAGTCTGGGATGATCCTTGGAGTAAGCCACCTTTTTCTCCCACTTTCACACACTTATGTCAGACCAGCAGGACACCCCAGCTATACTGCTTGCTGCAGCACAGGGTCTGCACAGCAGCACCCAGACACACAGAGCTGGCTAGGAAGGCTTCAGCACATCCACCCTTAGCAACCCCTATGATCCACAAAGTAAAGATCAGGAGAGTTAAACATACTTTAAAGGCCTACCTTTTAACAATGTCAAAAATACAGTTAGGTTATTACTTCTATTTTCACTCCTGCAACGTCCAGCTGATTCTTCTGCCTCTGCACCCAGCACAGACAACATTAATTAACAAATAACTTTGGTATTTTGTTCATCTTACTCTTCACTATGTTTTCCATGCATTAAGGCACCTGAGGGTAACTTGAAGTTGCAAAATTATTTATGTTTAAAAAGGATAAACCTAAAAATGTTTCTTTCTGAAAAGCAGCAGATAATTACACTCTAAAATTGCAGTACCTGTAAGATATTTCAATAATTCCTTCCTATGAATGAGAACTTTCCCAAGCCCAGAGCCATTGAACAACTCATACTTGTTCCAATCAAGAAAGGGACTGATCATTTCCACATCTTATCTGCTTGCTATCTTTGTTGATCAGGATAAAAAATACACTTCAGTTCAACTCTGGGTACAGTTTTCTGTTCCATAATCTGCTGCATTTTAGTCTACATTCCACAGTTCCACTTGTCTTGTCAAACAGCTCCCAGACAGACATTTTAAAGGACATCTTTAAATCCTTTTTTAAAGGAAACCCCTCTTACAGGTATACAACCATGACTATGTTCTAAAGGAAGCTTACTCCAACATGATAGAACTTTAATGGGCTACCTTTTTCTCATGGCTCTATTTTGATATAAAATTATCAAAGCTCACTCTGCACTCTGCACTCTGGTATTATAGTCCAAAGGTGGAAAATTTAGGCTGAATTTTAGCTCATTCTTTCAAAACAAAGACTCCACTACTTTGAGAAAGGTGGATTATGCAACTATTTCTTGAACAAAACAAGACCTTAAAACAAGAGAGAATAAATGTCACTTCCTAAGCTAAGGGGTGTGTTGGCAGGAAACCTAAGCACAATCAACGGCTGTTCAGCACAGCAACACCTAATGTTAAGGTACCCAATTTACCCTGGCAGCAGCACACGCAGGTGCCATAGCATGGTGTTCTAAAGTGGGCATTTCACCCTGCTCTTGAGCACAGGCATAATCTCGAGGCATTCCAAGAGTCAACTCCTCCTTTCACTGCACTGGAAACTTAATGATCAGTGTAAATAATTTCAATATGCAAAGCAGTGATGAGTGATTTATCGGTCTCTCGGGAAAAGTCCCATTACATTAGGAACAAGGTCAAGTAGCCTGTTTCAGCCAGGCTATGCTACAACAACACACAACTCCAACTCATTCTGATGATTAATGCGGGTAGAATTTGTTTTGTTGACAGAATTTGGAAAAATCCCAGAAACTCCTCCTCCTCTGAGTCTTAAGGCTGCTTGATATTCCAGAAATAGTGCACACAGTACGACTCAGTGCTCTTCTGTCCCTGCAAACAGCTTCATACGCAAAACATGAGTTATTCAAATGAGCAAATACAGACTGATTGCTTGTCTTAGTCATTCACAGCCCAAAGCCAACCATCAACAAAACGTCTTGCACAACACCGTGCAACTGAAGTTTCAAAGCATGCTGCTGATTTACCTTTATACCCACATATTAAATATGCACCCTTCCCTACACCAATTTCTTTTCATCTTATAAATGTAGACAAGTAGTTTCAGAGTTTACATAACTTGGTCAAGCCACACAGGATGTCTATGCAAACAAGCCAAGATCCTAGACAAGTAGTCCCTGCCTTCAGGCCTGTACCTGAACACAAAGCCATTGCCTAGATTCATATGCACAAACCATTTCAGTTTACAACCTTTAGAGGCTAGATCAGGGATATCCAATAAATTTTTGACAAGTTTAAAGGCAATCAAAAAACCCAACTTTCAGTAACTTGTGTTGCACAGCAAATCAACTGAACAGCAGATCAAATTTACTCCTTTCTATGGGAAAAGGTTAAAAAGAATTTTTAAATCCCCCCCCAAAAAACTGACCCAAACAGATTACAATAGCTCTAACTCCCCATGTGCACTCAAACACTGCTCTTGTAGATGTGTTACAAACTGTCTCCAAGCATCTATTGAAATCTAACTACAGCCGTAGAAGGATGACAGCTGATGTGTGAGCTCCAAAAGAAACTCCAGATTTCACAGGGCTCGCTGAAAAACAACTGTGTTCTCATCTTTGATACAATACTTCAGAAATCTCCACTTGCTTTACCGGTAGTCTCAGAATTAGACTTACCTGGTAAAAATTAAGAGGATTCAACTGTTTTGCAGATCAGAGTTTCTAAAAAATGGCTAAAATTTAAATGCAACTGCTGATGTTGAGACCCGCAAGACATAAACTGCAAGTCAGAAATGTCATCTAAACTATTTATTTGAAAATATCACATACTGTGATGTTTAAGGTACAAAAAAAACACTGCAGTCAGGCATAAGCTGGTATTTCATACAATGATAGCAAAGACATGGGTAAATGAAATATGAAAAGTTCATATTTTCTACTATACATCGTATGATTCCATATGAATTTGCTGTAAACAGCAATAAGTATTCCAGAATCAAGAAGGATTGACTGGAAACCCGCCCCAGGAATATAATTTTAATCTCCTTGAGGTGTAATGCTCTGACAAATCTCACTTATATAAATGCTTCTATCTGCAGAGCTATTGGAATGTCAACGGCTCTTCCTCACCATGTCTATGGGACAGAATAAAGGAAATACAAATTGAGGGCTGTTCAGTCCTGTCATACACCCAAGTACAACCTGTTGGGCTAGGCAAAGAAAAGAGAAACCAAGGGTCTTCATAAAATGCAATTGCATCACTTGAAATTACCTACCCAGAGGAGCCTCTTGTACTTCTAGTCCCTGTAAGCCAGAAGTAAATCCAACAACAGGAAACTCAGAGCAGTGTACAACACAATTCCAAAGCAAATGGGAAAAAAAATCTTTGCTTCATTTCCAGTGTAATACAAAATAGATCTTAGGTAATTAACATTATTCATTTATGGTCTCAATGCATATAGAGAGCAGCTTTACTCCGCAGATTTCTTACTTTTTCAGTACATCTAATTCTGTACAAGTTGGTCCATGGCACTAAACTTCCACATTTCCACAACTTTCTAATCTCCACTCATTTTCACAACAGCCAGAATTAGGACTTTGCTATAGTCTGCAAAATAAACCTAAATTTTATTCCTGTATCTGTTTCACAATCTTTTTTCTCTAAATTCTGTCTGCATTAAGTTGTACCTAGAAGCCATTTATTGATTTCAAATGCCTTGCTTCCACTTATTTCTCCTGATACCTAATGCCACAGGGAATATGGATTTAGGTTTTATCTCTCTCTTTTAAAAGAGTTAAAATTATAAGCTATTTGAGCCAGATATGTCTAAACACTTATTAAATTGTAGCTTCCAGCTACTTATTGACTTTTTCAGAACTACCTTCACACCTCATCTATTTTCTACTTTATCAGTTTTCTGAAAAGCAGGAGATATGGGCTTAAGGTACCATACCCAGCAGCCAGATAAGCCTCTGCTGTGCTTAATTCCCAACCATCATCCCTAGTTCAGACTATCAGCAGAATTTAGTGCTTGTGAAAGCTCCAGACTGAGCACAGCAGAAATTAAAGCTCTCTCTTTACACACACAACCAGTAAATGTAGGACAGCAATCAGCAGTGCAAGCTTCTTCACAAAATCCCACCAACAGGTGCGGAATAAGCTTCATCTGGGAACATTTAGGACAAAGTAGCAGATTACTTCTCTGCCCCTTTTGCCAGAATAGTAGGGAACCTGTTCACGGCAGAGGAGTAGAGATGCACTGGGAAAGAAAAGCAAAGCCAGCATAGGCAGGTGTGCAAAGGTGTATCGCAGCCCCTCCTGCCCTTTCAACATGCCCTGACTCACACTGAGCAGACACACCAGCCCATGCAGCTGCTACAGAGCCATGCCTTAGAGACTGAAGAGTTCTGTACCAATACTGAGATACCCATTACAGCCTCACACATTTTTTCTCTATTCTGTCTCCTCTCAATCTTGATTGCAAGTTTGATATCCCTGTTAGAGACAATTTTGTTAGATTACTATCATCTGTACAAAAAAAAGCCAGAAAATATTCTTCCAGTACTAATAAGGCTGCATGCAATAAGACAAGCCTACTTTGAAACTTTCAGCAGCACTTACAAGTGCCAGAAGTTAAAATGTGCCAGTTTTGCATAGAAAAATGTAGCTTTATGGCCTCAGAGTGGTTCCATTTCATCACGCACAAAGCAGTTCAAACATTAGTTTGAGGCACATATTATTTGATGTAACAGCAGTTCCCAAAAATAAAAAGAACATTTTGACAAACAAGAGAAGGTGGGTGAGGATTTGTTATCTTATTTGGAAGTCACATTTGAAGATTTCAAGGACTGTCACAGGGAGTGATGGTGTATTACAGCAAGGAGAGCTGCACTTTCAGAGTGCACAGTGCTGTCTCGCAGTTCACCATCTCCTTCAAGGAAAAGGCAGAAGATTTGCTCCATAGGAATAGCTCCACAGGTCAATGACAGAAGGAGTCAAAATTTTTTGGGTTGTTATCATCTCTGTGCCCCCAACTCCACAATCGGAGTATCTTCCTTTGGCTGGATTTACCTCTGTCTTTCCTACTTTGAAGGCAAGGTAAAGAGTAACAACAGAAAACCTATATTTCATTACACAGCTCAAGGTATTGAAGAAGCCATTTTGACATTTCTCCTTTCCAAAAACTGAGGATACTTCACTTCCTTACTTTTAAGATTTCAAGGCCTGTAGTTATACACAATTTAATTTATATTTCCTGATGTGAGAGGGATCTTTATGCAAACTCCTCTTTTTTCTTTGTCAGTGACTGAAGCTTGATTTGGTATCTCCCACAATCACTCTCTTTCTTTGCATATTTATATCTTATGACTTCATAGCCTTTACAGATGTTTTCAGTTAGCACATTTTCTGATTTACCTTTTCCTTGCTTTCTAAGATGAATTTTAAAAAAGAAGATATCAAGTTCTACAAGTCACATAACCCATCCCACTCTTGCATATAATCTGCCCAACTGCTTCATACTGACATTACTTTTTAGAAAGGTTTTGGTGAGCTCTAGTGGTAAAAAAAAAAAAGTCAAAAAACAAAAGCAACAAAAGCAAACTACTTTTTATTTAATGCATACTTTGCAGGAGTACAAATGCTTATGGTTATAAACTCCCTTGGCTAAAGCGTTATGGTCACTTCCAGCAGGAAAAGACATTATCTGTTTCTTGTGCCTCACCTTTAGTCTTTTAAACATTTTAGAAGAGGAAAGCCCAACAGTAATTAATCAAAAGTTACTAGATAGAAGGGGAAGTGGAACAGTTACAACAGAGGACACCAGGAGGTCCATGACTACATGGAACGCCTAGACCACCTACTTTCAGTCCGTAAAGTTATTGATTTGTATAACCAATGGTATTGGTTTGTAATTGGTCTTCATTAATTTCAACTAGCCTTGAAACCATAACCCTGAAAAACAGTACAACCTCTAAGTGCATTAATAGACCCCTTTAGGTAAAGAAATTTTAAAAACAGTTATCTGTGAGTGCCACTCTGTCAGGATGCATCCAGCAAGAGAAACAAATACTAACTCAGCTTAAGGGTCATCAGCACAGCTGAGCACGATCTAATTTGAAAACAGCTGGTAGTCCAGCCTATCAACACAGCATGGCTCACACAGCAGAGTCCCAGCAAAAAACAACATGGAATGATCAAGTTCTCTCACAAATACAGGCAGAGCAGATGGTTTCCTGTCTTTGAAATCACTTCATCTCCAATTCAGGTTCATCCACACATTCAACCTTTATAAAGTACAGAAGTTAGCTGCCACAAAGTGCTTAACACTTTGCACTTAACTAAAGGTCCTGCTCTAAGGTCTTCCAACTAAAACTAGTAGAAGTATCTCCTACTGTTCTAAAACCAGGAAAATAAAGATACCATGAGACAAACACAATAAAGTCACATTTTCACACTGTCCTCTTCCTCAGTCACACCAGCTCTCTGCTAGCATCTCTTTAAAGTTCTGTCAACATAGGTATTTAGCCAACAAGGCTGCAATTTAGATTGAATTTAACCTCCATATACTTAAGCTCTATAAAGCTAAGTTACTTTAATGCTTAGTACATAAGATAATATATGGCACCCTGCCTACTGCTCCAATGGCCCTTCTCTTACAGAAAATCAGTTATCACCATAAATAAACAAGTACTTCAAATACACAGCATCTACTTGTAACTGTGGAAAAAAAATGTGCTGTGGCATTACTTTCTTTCAAAGGTTTGATGCCTGAAGGATTTTTTGCTTTTTCTTCTATATACTTTTTACACAGTTCTCCGTATCCACAAGTATTAGCATGCAGAATTGTAATGTTTTAGTCCTGATAATTTAGCCAGGTTTCTTGGTGTCTGGTAGGTCGGGAGACTAAACACCCCAGAACTGTAGAGCCAGGAAGTTCAAACATTCTACTATCAGAAGAACTCAAGATCCCCTAGCAGGACAGATTCTGTAAACTAGAAGTTAGACCAACTCAGCCTTATTGGGCCCTCTTGTCAGATATGCTAATGTGTAAGGTCTTTAATTGTATACTTGACTGGGGGGGTGGGAGAAGAAAGGGCTTTTGCAACGCATTCTACCTGGACAGCAGAAACCATTGAATGAGATCCTATTAAAATACTGAGGTAAACAACTCCCAACCCTCTAACTGCGTCTGGGCTATTTCTTTCTAAGACCAGGAAAAGGTATCATCAGGTTGAGTGCAGAGAACAAAAAGTACGTGCCTGATGTAAACAAAAATTAAAATTAAATGTCTTCCAAATGCCAGAGATGAGAACACTCTTTAGTTTGATTTAAATCAGATTCATAAGAATACTATCATATGAAAATCCTTTACAGTTACTGTCACATTCCATCTGACTCCAGGAAACACTGTTATGCTTTCCAACAGATAAGAGAACATTTCTCCTCTCCTGGATGAGGAATCACAGGGGCCAGAATGAGCGTGTGTGCAGTGTATGGACAATTGACTAATATCCACATAAAAAGAAGTAGTCTAACGGTAGCTTGAAAGTGTTAACCACAGTCTTCCATCAAGAGATGCTTACAGCCATTTTCAATAATTTATTTCACAAACCAAACAGCATTAGCACTGACCTGCACAGTTTAAAATGATGCCATGAGGGGGAGAGAGGGTTTATACATGAAATGGTAGTGGTGAAGAGGCAAGTGTAATGGAGGGGGAACAAGGGCAGTATACAGACTGACAGAAAAAATATCAGGAAATAAAAACACTAAAAGCACTACCACTCCAGGACAATTTTCAACTGTATTTTTTCATGTTTGAAAGCAAAGTATTTGTTACATCTCGGAGACAATCTGCCAATTTGTTTGCTAAAAATCACAGACATTTTATCACCAAAAAAAAAAAGGAAAAAAAATAATAAAAATAGTAAAGTTTGCTTGTTGTTTCCATCAAGTCTGGATTTAAAAAAAAGAAAATATCTGTACTCAAACCTACATTAATATATTCAGAAAACAAGCACCACAGCACTTTCATAGAATCATTTAGGTTGGAAAGGAAGGACCTCTAAGATCTCAGAGGTCCTAGCACAGCCAAATCCATCACTAAATTATATCCCTTAGTGCCACAACTACAGACCTTTTAAATGCCTCCAGGGATGGTGGCTCAATCACTTCCCTGGGCAGCCTGGTCCAGTGCTTGTCTTTCTGTGAAGAAATCCTTCCTAGTATCTAATCTAACCCTCCTCTGGTACAACCTAAGACCATTTTGTCTTGTCTTGTTGCTACTTGTCTGGGAGAAGAGACCTTCCCCCAGCTCACTACACTCTCCTTTCAGGCAGTTTTAGAGGGTGAAAAGGTCCATTCCAAGCCTCCTTTTCTCCAGTATAAACACACTCAGCTCCCTCAGCTGCTCCTCATCAGACTTATGCTCCTGACCCTTCACCAGCTCCACTGCCCTTCTCTGAACATGCTCCAGCCCCTCAATGCCTTTCTTGCGGCAAGGAACACAAAACTGGTCACAGGACTTGAGGCACACCCTCACCAGTGCTGAGTAGAGAGGGACAATCCCTGTCCGGGTCCTGCTGTCCAGGACCAGGATGCCATTGGCCTTCTTGGCCACCTGGGCACACACTGGCTCATGTTAAGCCACTGCTGACCAGCACCCCCAGGTCCTTCTCCACTGGGCAGCCTTCCAGCCACTGCCCTCAGCCTGACGCACTGCCTGGGGTTGTTGTGATCCAAGTGCACGACCTGGCACTTGGCCTAGTTGAACCTTCATACAACTTGCCTCAGCCCATCGATCCAGCCTGTCCAGGTGCCTCAGCAGAGCCTTCCTACCCTGCAGCAGACACTCCCACATAGCTTGGTCCTCAAACTGACTGAGGATGCACTTGATCCACTTGTTCAGATCATTGATAAAGGTATTTCACAGGACTGGACCCAACACTTAGCCCTTTGGGAACAGCACTTGTGACCAGCCTCCAGAAGGATCAAACTCCCTTCACCACCAGTCTCCAGGCAGACAGCTTTTAATCTAGCAAACAATGCATTCATCTCAACCATGAGCAGTCAGTTTCTCCAGGGGAATGCTATGGGAGACAGCATCCAAGGTTTTACTGCAGTCCAGAAAGACAGCATCCACAGCCTTTCCCTCACCCGCTAAGGGGGTCACTCGGTCACAGAAGGCAAGCACCTCTGCCAGCTCCTTCAGTACCTTCAGATGGATCCCACCCAACCCAACAGACTTATATCTACACGGCATAGCAGGTCACTGACTATTTCTCCTTGGATTATGGGGGCTTCATTCTGCTCTCTGTCCCTATTTTCCCACTCAGGAGGCTGGGTATGCTAAGATCAACTGGTCTGACTGCTAAAAGACTAAGCAAAGAAAGCATTAAATACCTCAGCCTTCTCCTCATCCTTTGTTTGTTTACAGGCTTTATTTGTTACAAGCTTTTAGTACCTATAAATCACCACTGGGCCCTGCAAGCACACACAGTGAATTTTCCATTAATCATCTGGCACTTAATACACAATGTGGCTTTGAACAGACATATTTTGCCAATACTTCCTAGTTGTAAAAACAACAAAGTATCCACTTCATTGCAGAGCTTCCTGCACTTGCCACGCCTGAAGTTCCTTTTTCAGGCCCCCCACCTGCAACCCAGGTGTTTTCAGTGTCCACCCCCCTAACAACCCATCCATGCCAGGACTCACATCATCTCTCAGTACAAAAACCAACTTTCAGCTCCAAGAACATCAGCAGACTTTTGTCCAAGCTCCACCAGAGCCCTGAGATGAGCCCCAATTGTTTGTACCTCTCAGACTGCCCCATAAGGGGTAACTTCAGTTCTTCTGGACTCTCCAGCCCTGCCCTTGCCTGTACCCCCAGGCAGCAGGTAAAAACACCAGCTGCACTCAAATCCAAAAGCCCGGCACAGCCTGGTATTCCTGATGCTGAGTAATGTATTTCTGTCACATTCTGTGTAATCCTTAAATTCACAATTGTTATGGGATCATCAAAATAATTATTACAATTGCTGAATTTGATTTTAAAATGTACACACAGTCCAAACTCCCCAACAAATGTGAACTCTTAACACACAAAGCACAGTTACATCCTCAGATTCAAGCAAACACTCAAGATAACAGGTGTGATTTCCTCAAAAATGTCCTGCACAAAAGGACATGAATTATTCACAACTTAGCCCATGTTATTAAGTAGAAACAAGATTGATCTACAGTAGACGGATTGAAGAAATTAATTTTTGAGCACTGCAGAAAAAAAAAACTAACTTAAAATCAAATGTTTGCAGCTTCGAATACCATCAAGGCTCTTGTAAGGTCCTCATTTTTTGCTGAGGTTATTTGAGATCCAGCATTACATTTAGTTTCAAAAGCAATATTCAGCACTTTCGACAAACAGATTATTAGCCCCTTTTCAAAACTTTGAGTGACTTCCTCTCCTTCTGTTCCCCACTATCTTTTTACAGTACGAATATATAGTTAACTTTTTTCCTTAAAAATAGAAGTTAATACTAGAGGTAAAGCCTTACTTAAGTGTCATAAAATAAACAGCTAATTCATTTTTCTTACACTTTCTGATATGTTTCAGCATTTGTTGAAGACCTAACTGAAGATGTTTAATGAAGGTCTCTATTCCTTCAGGCAGGGTCTAACTTCAAGAAATTCTGGCAAGGCTTAAAACTATTCAAAAGGTTAAGGTACGCACTAAAAAGGTACAAATCAGTCAACATTAAGCTCAGGCTGAAGATTTAAATTAAGTAGGGGCAATAACCGTGCATCACAAATACAAGAAAGATGACACCAACTGCCTCTGAATTTTCACAGGGCTTCTGAAATTAGGAAGGAAGCAGACTCAGGTTAAGACCATGTTTAGGAACCACCTTTAGAAGGTTATGAACCCTTCTAAAATCACAGAAGGGTACATTTTTTCAACATATCCACAACAAAAGCCATACAAAATTAACGACTGGAAAAAGTGCCACTAGCATATATAAACAGGTATGTTTACTGACCCATCCATTTGAAACAGATGGTTAGTGAAATAAATAATTAAGTGGTAGAATTTAATTGCTAAAAGCCATTTACGAAAGCAAGTAAAAGCCACACATAGCATTCCCATTCCACTGGCACACAGGAGTATTCTGAGAAGTATGAAGAATTGAGTATCTGCTAGAAAACAAACTCGTAAAATCTCTGCCAAATGCAGATATTCTACATATTCCCACCCTTGATTTCACAGGAAGATTTCAGTTTCAACACAGCCATTTAAGGGTTTTCTATTGTACTGCAGAAGCAAATTTGATATACACTATTAGGATCACTGCTTCAAAGAGGAAAACATATTACACTTGTTTCAAGCAGGTGTATATTTAACACCTGTACCTCTGAAAAAGTGGGCATTATTCCTTTAAAAAGTCACTATTCATAGATGGTTTTTACTTCACGTTAGTAATACACTGCAAATAATATGGTAACAAATTCTTCAAGTTGCTTTTGTTCCCTTATTTATTTCCTAATTGTACATCCAGTGTCTTTTTTACTATGCATGAAAATATTAAAGGAATCTTATCAGCAGAAGTAATCCTAGATGGTAATTGTATTTGTTACCCACACATGAAAAAAAAATGTACAAATAATCAACACGTATCAGTCTAGAGGTAAAGTCCAATATGAGCTATAAGGTCGTTTGGGTTTGGCAGGTTTTTAATCCCTTCAAAGAAATTGCCATTGCATTTAAAAGAAAAATTCTATATCAAGTCCTTAAATCCTTTATTTTTATGTATGTATTACCACAAGAGAGAGTCATTAGCCAGAATAATGTCTTCAGTGCATTTTGTATTATTTTCTGATGCATTAAATAAAGTCTCAATATACAAGTATCTTCTGTTTTTCAAGACACTGGTTTTGCTCAAAGTGTATCCAAACATGCCATGTGAAGTTCAGTGTCCCCAGCCTCACAACACAAAGCGCTACCAGAAATACTTTGCAGAGCTACACCTCAAGTATTTGGACAACTAGAGGAGTCTTGCAAGAAATGTATTCTCACTGTGATTAAGAACTAATGATGAAAAATTGAAAGTGGTAGCATTTAAATTGTGCCAGACTGGCAGTGACTTTGACCTGAAAGATAAATAAATGTTTATTTATGAAAATGATTGTGACATTCAGGGTATAGTAAGGTCCACAAGCAAATGGTAAACTGATTTTTTGCCCACCAAACTTCTCAGGAAATTGAATTAACACAAACTAATATAAAGGATATGGGTTTCAGAAATATAAGCACCATCTTATTAGGGGGAATATTTCATAGACAAATGAGAAAGTATGAATTACTTCCCTCAGGAAGAAAGCAAGTTCCTGACAGATCTTTAGAACTAAGGACTCTTAGAAATCCTAAGGACTAGCAGACTCATCCAATAATGCCTACAACTTTATTTTGTTAGCACTCTGAGCTACTCAGCATACAGCAGTATTTCCAGACATTTAACAGAGGGACACTGGCCAGCAATGCTTACCTAACAGCATCCTTGCACACACCGGAAAAGCCAAAAGAGCCATCATGCTAAACCTTGTAATCACCCAAATGAGACAATTCATCAGCTTTGGAAGTCAGATCAGCTACCACACATCCCACAGAAACCAAGCCTCTGTGCCTTCTTCTCCTAAAGAGAATCCTTCTATCAGCCCTTATCATTGGCCACAACATAAGTTTTACTGTTCTTTTTTCTTCAGGGATATGTGACTGAGCAGCAGTTCTCAGCCTTTATTTAGTTTTGAAGTCAACTGCTTTTATTTCAGACCTTAAGTCTGTGTTTCTAGAAGCACATCGACTTCTTCAATACTTGTATAGTGAAACAGAATCAGCCTTACCCATAAATGTTCTACAGATTATAAAAGACTTTTACGGGGTGTATGTTCCAAATCTTGTGTTAGTACTTTCAAAGGTAATTAACCACCTTGGAAAGAAAATAAAAACAGGAACAGCCACCATGACTCCTCACAAAAGATGTAGTCCAATCTGGTGGGGCACTCATCAAATCATAAAGCATCCCAAAAAGATACAGTAACTTTTAAAAATTTACAAAATATGATTAGTTAGAAACCAGTGTCTAGCTACTATTACCTGAAAACACTGAATTCTCTCAGACACAACGTTAAAACCTTATTCCTATTCTATGGCTTTTCTGCCATATGAAATTAGCATTGTAAGATCCTAGAAGGTTGCTGAGCTATGAATATGTAGTTCTGAAAGTTAATGAACCAGTTCACAAATGTCAAGAACAGGTTACTATTTGCTCCAGATAGTCTGCCTCCTGCCTTCCAAATGTCTGACATTACATCAGTTTATAACACATTGTGGAACATTATGTCGCAAGTCAAGTACACACAAGCTGTGAAACACATTACAATTCAACTAGATATTGCTTCTGACAACATCAATTGATTCTTGAATCCTAAAACATCCCATTCTGACCCCAACAAACTCAAAAGCTGATGGACAGCAGACAATGAGTGTATTCTTGGGTTTAAATGGAAAGATTTCTAAGCCACATATACTGACCTTGTGTCACACAAATGCACACCAACTCTACAGCAAACTACAAAAATTGATTTGGACCAAAAGTATATTGAATACTAAAAATCAAGTTACCTTTCACTAGATAAATATTCATCAGTCTTCTTTCTTCCTTATACTAATCATATACACATAGTGTATTCCTGCTTTAGACCCTTACCAAAAAGGGGTAGGATAGGCTTATCACACTAAAAATACAACAAAACATATGGTAGGTACTTAAGAGCCTCCCTGCTGACTGGTTTTTTTCTTTGTGGGAAAAGTACACAAATACACACAATACTTGGGCAGGGTTAAGGTTGTTCCCTTGATGCAGCACAAACACATCCTCCAATCTGAATTCTGTATAAGGAAGCAATGCATGGAAGACACAGCACAAGAGTTTCCCCCATAGCTAAAAATCAACAGAAAGTTTGACTTGAAAGGGACTTTTAGAGGTCATCTGGTCCAAATCCTTTGATCCAGAAGGGTCACCCATAGCCAACTGCCCAGGACCATGTCCAGATGGCTTTTGAATATCTACAGGCATGGAGACTCCACCACCACCCTGGGCAACCTGTGCCCATGTTCAGTCACCTTCACAGCAGAAGAAGTGTCTCCTGGTGCTCAGAAGGAAGCTGCTGTGTGCCACTGCATGCCCACTGGCTCCTGGCCTGTCACTGGGCACCACTGAAGAGAGCTTGGCTCCAGTCTCGTTGTTCCCTTCCTTAAGGTATTTAATGCACACTGATGAGATTCCTCCAAGCCTTCTCTTCTCCGTGTTGAATAATCCCAGCTCTCTCAGCTTCTCCTCATAGGAGAGATGCTTCAGTCCCTTAATCATCTCCATGGTCCTTCACTGGACTGTCTCCATTATGTCCATGTCTCTCTGTTGGGGAGCCTAGAACTGGACCCAGCACTCCAGGTGTGCCCTCACCAGTGCTGAGGAGGGGGAGGATCCACTTAAGAAGCTACACATTTTGAAATCAAGTTCATTACCTACACAGTGCTTTCAATTACATCTCTACAGTGTAAAACAAGCCTTACAAGCTTTAGCAATAATTAAAATATAGTTGTAATCATATACCTATAATGAAAAATGGAACTGCTACTTACGCTCAAGGAGCAGATGCTAAACACCACAGTAAAAGTAATCTCAATTACAGAGCTCTGACTGAAAGAGGTAACTTTATTAGACAGTTTTCAAGGGTACTGTTACCCTCTTCCTACAGTCTGGATATCCAAGTTTTTGTAAAATAGATCCCAGGCAGCCCAGTGTTTTAAAATGAAACTAGCCACTAACTAAACAAAATGCAACACAAGTTGTCCCTGCTCTTTTACCAGAGTCCTCAGTGAAAAAACAGATACTCTTAAGTAGACCAAGGTGTCTGAAATGCCCACAAAGCCACATTCAGCCACAGCAGGTAATGGGAGATGATTATTTTTATCTTTTTCGCTCTCCAGAAGAGATGAGCTGTAACGCTAAAATACACAATACAGGTTTGGTCTACATAGTGATTAATTTAAATACCCTGCTCAGCTTCTCTTCCAGAAGATTTTACATTGTACACAGTGCAGAGGATAAAAGCAAGCAGTAACACCTTTTAAAAAGTCAGATAACAATTTTTATTTTGTAGGACAGTATTCAGACAAGAAAGAATATGGGACAGACTAGAACAGGGTCTTCAACCATAATCTTCTGTTGACACTTTGCACCACTATCGAATGAATTCAAAAATGCCAAGATGACAGCACATGTTAGGAAGCACAAACCAGCTCCCAAAACACTGCCTGACTACAGGTGTGATGTCCAGAGCTTTAAACACAAAGTGTTTAGGCATTTGAGGAGAAGAAATTTAAACCAAGGTCTATCCCAAAGAATACCCTCCCTACAAGACAAAGTTTTGTGCTTACCCTAATCCAATTGTTACCAAATTTTGCCTCCTATGACACCATTCTATATATCGCTATTTAAATATACTTTGTAAATGTAACAATCACAAACTACACAAATAATTAAATGAAATACCTAGAACCCAGCTCTTTTGGTTTTGGCACTTCTCCCATGCTCACAGAATGGCAAGCAAAGCAGCCTGGTCACAGTTAACTAATAGGAGTCAGTTGAGAAAATCAGTAGAAAAAACAAACAAACAAGAAGGTTCTGATGATTTTTGGTCAGCTTTCTCATTCACTGCTGCTATTATTTTTAGTACAATCAAGATAATAAAGCATTTTTAAACTCCCTTTTTAAATAACATTTTTTACATGTATTGTGCTCATGTGCCCTGAAACTTTGCTACCTATTCACTAAAAATGGCTATCAATCTGTACAACAGCAATTCTTAAATCTCAGTAGTTAATTCCCAAAGCATTTGTACTACAGATATGAAAATTATTTCTGGAATCACTAACAATGACTTTCAGATACAAAAGTTAAAGAACATTTCTTGGAAAAAATGCATATTTATGTGTTTTGTAATAAGTTTCAAAACACATTTCCCCTTCAAGGTACACCGATAGACTACATAATATACTTTCTCCTGCATAATCAGATCTACTTTGAAATTCTGACATTCATACAGTGTTGACATCAACCAATGTAATGAAAAAGTTATTATTTTTTCCTGTTAATCACTAAATAGAGAAAATAAATTAGTATTTCAAGATCAGCATGAGCATGTGAAAAAAGAAAAGTTACTTTCTTTGAACTTAGTCTTATGAACTCCAAGTATGTATTCAAAGATAAAATATGCAAACTGCAGGCAAAGCTCAGGCTTTCAAACACAGCTTATTGTTCTGCCTAGTGCAGAGTGTGAAGCTAAAGAAATATACAGCCATCAGCAACAGCAGTACATCATTGTTAAACACCAGCCATTTCATTCCTTACAGAAATTCTTTGGTCCTCTCTCCTACTAGCAGGCCAGTTCTGGCCCATGCACACTATTTACAGTTAATTTACACACTGACCAGACCTGGGGCTCAGCTTTACAAAACTCCCCTTTAGTAGCAGCTCAAGCTCTAGCAGCTTTCCTCTTTCCCATGCCACCCTTTCACGGGAATGATACAATTGTCAGATTAGCCGGGTACCTGATCTGGGATAAAAAAAGATGCACCAGGCCAAAGGACAGCCTCTGCTGGCAGCGAAGTGTGTGATGCAGCATATCTGCACCAGCCGAGCTGGGCAGGCAAGGGAACATAACAGCAGCTGCTCACACCAGCATTGCTGCCTACAGCAGGAGAAGTGCAGCCAAAGCAGGGGAAATCACTTTCCAACGCCATGAAGGTGCAAGTAAGGGCACTATAACCTATGAAAATGTTTTTAAAAGTTGACTGTCCTACATGAATGTGCTAATATGCAAATTAGTTACTGTTTAGCAAGCGTACTTGGAATTACCAAAGTAATAAAGTTACCACCATTTAGAAATTACTGAAAGCAAAATAAAGCTCAAAAAGAACTAGCCACACACACGTGGCTGGATTATTTTGACATGCAGAGGTAGGATTTTTACACATATTGTGGAACTACAGAGTACCACACAGTAAAATTTGTTAATGACTTGACAGTCAGGTTTCAAGTACAATTATTTTCCTCCAGTCTTTGAAAAAGTGTACGATTTTAGTAAGTTTTCAAAGATTTGAGAAATATCAATTCAAGCCTGCAGATCTGAAAGAACAATGAATATTGATTACGATTCAAAAGGAAGCCAAAATTAACTAGGAAATATTCCGAACACAAATGGCAATTTACTGTCAAGAACACAACAAATCGACAGCTCATGCTATCAATCATGAACATGACAATGAATCAGCACTTCTGCAACAAATGAATGGATGAACTGAGGGAGAAAAAAAAAGAAAACTACAACAAAACTCACACACACAAACAACACAAACAATCTATCCCCTATATCTAATTTTCTGCATCTGCTATGAAGAACAAGCTTCAAATTTGAGTCCTTGGTAAGGTACAAACATAATTAAATGGAAATGTGTCACTCAGCACATGGATGTGCTCCTGAAAGGTATTACTGATGGAAACACTTCATACTCATGTTGCCCTTTTAAATCTTTTGTTTGTTACAAAATGCTAGGTAGTACCAGATTTTTTTCAAGTGCCTTCCACCCAGTAATAGGTCATGCATAAAAAGAGTTAATGCCCTGAATTCTGTGTAAAGCTTATTTCACTCAACAGAAAGCAAATCATATGCAAATTTTTTAACTGCAAGTATAGAGTGGGGCTAATAAGCACATGAATGCTTCACTATGCAAAATCCATGCAAATGCCTACAAAAGTTTTTAACCTGGGAATATTCAATATTCAAAATGCATGCAAATATCTATGAATGATTTTAATCTGGCAACACTGCCTGTCACACTACCTTTCTGTGTTTTGTGCACATTGCAATATTTTTCATAACCATAACATCCGCACTCCTGATAGTACAAAATACCAACTCAAGTGATTAGGCAAATTCCAAAATAAACCACATTGAGAAACATCAAACAATAAAGGAGGTCATATTTATATAACACACAGACTGTTTGCATATGAACACAAGTTCGCACAGGTTGGGTCAAACTGAAACATTCAGAAAGGATGCTTCCTCCATGAGGACATACTAATGCTGGATTAAGAAAGGTTTGTTAGACTGTTTTCAATGAACACAATTTTTCTCCAAATGAAGCACATGTAATGACACCTCCTAAATTCCTTTTAAAAAATGCAACTTGAGTACATAGTGCAGTAAGAAAAAATCAGTGCAAAACAGTGCAAGAAAAAAAATATTCCTCAAATGCCATGCAAACCTCAAATTAGGAGATTTCAGGTAGCACTGCAGATTTACTGAGACATCATAATGACTAATTTTCTCAAATGCCTTTTTTTTTTAGGTAAATTAACTCAATCTATAGTTTTTTAATCAAGCAGTGGGATCAGAGTCCCCATATGTTAACAAATATGAAAAAATTTCTGTTTTAAGCAGTTATAAATTTGTAACTGAGACTTCTTCAGCAAATACTAAAAAAGAAGTCTGGAACTATACTAAAGCAGAAGTTTTTCATGAACCTCAACACACAGTAACATAGTCTCACCAAACCAGAAATAGGCACCATAAGACTAACAAAGTGGTGGACTTTTGCAATGATTGACCTCTATTAACTAGCTTTCAGTAAAAGAAAAAAGAATTTTGAATTAGAATTACAGACTTGGATTTTACTATTTTTTTCCTTAGACATGCTGTTCCCCATTTTCATCTTCTACTTCAGAGGAATAATGCAATTGGCAACCAGTGTTATTAAAAAGTCAGAAAGACAGCACATGCATGTTTAACATCTAATAGAACAAACCAAACAGATTGAATAAAGCTTAAAATGTGTGAAGTGATGAAAACTCTAAAATCAAAACGGTTTGCATACAAATAATTTAGACCAGCTTTTACAGATTAATACTGAAGTCATGTATTTTCTATTAAGTGTTTCTTACGCATTTCAAATTCCCCTCACGTTTGGCTTCTTCCATTACATGTCTGCCATTACTGACTTTTGTTTTGCCATGATGTGCTATCCAGGCAACATGATGCTGGGATAATTTGGGCTGTAAGTGTATCATCGTTCTTAAAATTATGACCTTCTTTTAGGCACTGGTGTAAAGATTATGAAAGCCAGGGTCAGCCATAGCACTGTGAAGTTTCAGTGCTCAGGCTAATATCAGCTCCTGCAAAAGTGCACTGGACTGTAAAGTTTGAAATAAAAGCTGGTATTTAACTGTCCTGTAACCAATGGCTCAAAACTCTCCTGCTTTCTGTGCCACTCTTCACTGAATTTTGCTTAAGTGCTATAGTTAGAAGGCAGTATCTGAATGCTTTTCTGACTGAGGAACAGTCATGAGATGTATAAATCGAAACAGTCTTCAAGAACATCTCTGCCTGCCATTCACATTCTAGCAACAGATCTGTATCCCCATCAGCACTGTGACATCACTGACTGAGGTGATGCATTCAGCAAGCCTGGTTTAGGCCTCAGAGGGCTTTCCTCTGAAAAGCAGACATACAGAATTAAAAACTATTTTGGTCAGTAATTTTTTTGCCAAAAAGAACAGTATGTCTTGCTCTCCTTACCATTCCAGTAACCTGGCTTCCTTGCACAAACTGAGCAGCCCAGAAGCCAAACACTGGCACAAGAGCTGCCATCTTGTCACCGTTCGTGCTAGCCAAGTACAGCAGGTGATGCCACAAGATTAAGTCAATACTCCTCCTTGAAGGACAAATGACTCATTAAACCCACTACCAGACTTCTCTTCAGCTCCATACACTTTACAAGAAGGTATCAGTCAACCTTCAAAGGAGGCTTTCTCACTATTGTACAAATCTGCCTGTATTGCCCAAGACCTCTGCAACAGCAACAAACCAGCCTAGCTATGAATAACCAGGAGACTGAAATCTATGAATATGAGGAGATATTTTTATCCACTAAATGAGCTGCATTTGTGGAAGACTAAGGTAAAGAGAATAGTTTCCATTATAACAGCATGAATAGAAGCCTTTTTCTTTAGGCTGGTAACTTGCCAAGTGGAAACTATAACCCACATCTCTTATTAAGGATTTGGAATAAATCCAACATCTGTTGTAACTTAACATCAAATAGCAATCTCAAACCTGCACTTGAAACTTTTCAAACTTACTACACACCCTCTCCCATGATAACTGATTTACTGAAGGTACCACCTCACTTTCAACGCTATTTACAAAGAAGAGCTTATTTACAAAAGCAGATGATTGGCAGGAAAGCTGTACGTCAACAGGCTGCACGGACACATTCCCCAGCCAGTGTGCCACTACAGTTCAAGCCAGCGTTTTAAATGTTTTCTCTAAGTAAATCTGCAGGCACATTACTGTAGCTCAATTTCCAATACCATATCATCATCTCCTAGTAACTCCAGCAGACTTTTGAGCACAAGAACCACCTTGTCAATGGGCCAGCAGGATAAGCCACTAAAATTAATTTCTATCAAGTCTGCACCAGCAAATTGTTTACCTCACGGCACTGTAAGTTTAATTTCCCTGTACTTAAAAAAAAAATTTAGGTTTCACATTGTTTGATTTTCAAATTCAGTGGTAACGTATTTCAAACACATCAATATTGAAGTTCAACAGAAAATCTATCTTCCATTTGAAAAAATACACGGAGTGAAACACTTAAAATTTCATTAAATATCAATCCACAAAAAAAGTGGAAAAGATCCTTACAGTGTTACAAACTATACTCTTTTCGGTTTTCAAATGGTTTTCATATAGAACTTTTTTCCCCTTTTTTATATGAATCAATATTAAATGTTTAAGAAATTCTCATTAAATATCAGTGAACATGTTTCAAGTTACTATTTTATCGTGGAGAAAAATACAATTTTTCTGCATCATTCCTAACTGGAACTATGAAGCTAACTGTCACTCATTTCAATCTTAGTGTTCTAGTTATTTCGGACAAGCAGCTTGTTGTAGCTGAACAATGGCCCAAAACACATTAAAAACTTAATTTAACACTTCATCAAAGAAGAAAAGATATTTTCCTCCTCTATCGAAAACCTGCCTTTCTCTTCCAACCAAACTGTAACATTCGACACAACAGAACATTTCAGTCAGAACAAAAAATGCTAAAAATTAAATCTGTTTCTCTTTAAACAAATTTAATCATAAACAGTAGCTTCTGACAAAATAATATAAAGTTACATGCTGAAGTTTATGCCACCACATGAATCGTAGCAAATTCTTAACCATTACAGTCTTTCAACAACACTAGCCACAGAACATATCACCACTTCAACACTTGCAAAGATTAAATGTTATCTTTAGGATGACTTTGCTGCTTTGAAGCAGCTTTGAATATCAGTTTGGTTTGAAAAGTAAGACAGCAAGGCTTCAAGATTAAGTATAGTTATGTAAAGCTACTTGCGTTCTATTTTACTATAGTCAAGAAGAACAACTTTAACTTCATATTCATGTCATAAAATAATAGCCTGCTCTGAATTCCAGACTCTAAGTCATAACCTCTACCAAAATCCTTCTTTGCTAACCACAAAATATACTTCTTTCTATACTTAGGTAGTTGTGCAACTGTAAGACAGACTTTTTGCAGATTCTAACACTTCACATTTCCATGTGTTAAGAACAATTGCTAAGTATTTTTCTTTACCAATTATTTAATGGCTAACTTTTCCTTTGTCATTAACGTAAATCTCTATTTTGTACGGAAACCAAAGGACTCAAAAACTCAACAGCAGGCATGGAAAAGCCTCTGCTTCCTCCTCCCTTCACCTGAGCAGTTCTAGGAGAATAATGTGCTCAGGTGGTGTCACCATCTTTTATTCCTTAATCTTTTGGCCCACTGGTAAGAACTTACCTATAAAACATTTAGAAACTCTACACAACATGAGAGTTTTTGTAGTAGATAACACTGTCCCATTTCTCTACACGAGACTGCATGTCATTTTGAAATCACTTCTGGACCATACAGAGACTGTACTTAAGAGAATATTACTTTAAATTTTACTCTATAATATTTTCATTCGAAGAGGTACAGACACAGGTATAAAGGAGACCATGAGAGAGATCTGTAAATCTCTTTCTCTAGCAGACTTTGGGATCTGGCAGTGGCAATATACATCTTTATTTCACAGCGTCACATGTTTCAGGAATACAAAAGCCAAGTTCCGTCCAACACTCCTGTGATGCATGAAGACAGAAAAAACAGTACAGTATGAAACAAAGGTTTCTGTACAGGTTGTAAATGTTAAATATTATGAAGAGCTTTAACATCTTCCTGACTGGCAAATGTCAGGACATTTATGAAAGCTGCAAAAATCCTTCTGACACTGTGCAAGAAACACTTACTCTTCATGAAGAAAATAAATTTTCCTAAGAATTTTCACACTTACTTAATATTATTGCTGTTTGTTAAATCTCAGTGATTTCATAAAATAGGCACATTTTTGTTCTCCACACTGAAAGCTGCACAAGTTACAAGAATATTATCTGAATAACAAATAATCCTTACAACTTCTTCCACATACTCTTTGGACAATCAGCCGATACAAAATAACAGTATAGGATAAGCTCTTTTTGCTTAATAATTTCCTCACTGCTGACATTCTGGCCAGTCTCTCTTTGTCGAGCAGTCTGGCAGAAGGGCACACAGGCTCTTTCACAAGAAGGTGTTAGAAACATAAGAGCAAGTGAGTTACGAAAGAAGCTGCTTCCAGGCCCATAGGTAATGATACCTCACCTAATTTATGAGGTAAGAAAATACTTTGTTATTTATAAACACTGAATTCATTCCTCAATCTTTGGCCCTGAAGATACTTCCAGTAATGAATTTCATGAGCTAAGCTTACAGCACATAAAAAAGCACTGTATTTTAAAATATAGCTTTTTGTGGTTTTAACTTAGCTGCCTGTCACAACAGTAGCAACACAGTAGTGCAACAAGTCACATCCCTTCCAGTGTTTCTCACCCAGAATGAGCTGAAACTCTCATTTTTGAGCATTTTCTCACTGATCATTCTCTACATCAAAGCTCATTTTCACAGCTTCCCTAATTAGCTGTGTCTGTCCAGTAACTCAGAAAATACTGCTCATATCACTTTAATCATAGACACCATTTTAAATCAAGGAAAAAGCATTCATAGAACCACAAAAGCAACACAAAAGAATTGGTCGTTTCTCACCAAGAGTGAGCTACATGCCATAACAGAGAAGAACAAAGTGCAATCAAACTGTAAATTAAAATGACTACAGACAAATCACCTTACTGATACACCTGATTTTTTTGTTACTATTATCCTTTTAAAGAGAAGAAAAACTAGGTTGTTAGCTTTAGCAATCCTGGTCCTTTTGACAGTAGTAGGAAAAATAACCCCCAACTTTCAAGACAGCTTTCCTCTTTTTCTTCCACCATCTTTCAAATCAGACACTTTTGACACAAAACTGAGCATTTTCAGACTCGATCAGAGCACAACTTCAGCTTGCTCCTCCTGTCTCTCTTCTCTCTGTGTCTCACCAACAACTTTCTATGCCTCCCCATAAGTTTCTTCAAAGCAAGCCCTAACATGTTGCATATGCAACTTCTGTCTGAAAAAATTAAAGAAACCATCCATCGACAGAAAGAGTAGTTCCAAAAAGAAACCAAACAAAAAAACCAAACCAAAACTACAACTTTAATCTCCTGAGAATTTATCTAGAATAAATTTAATATTACTGCATACAACTATTCCTTCCCGAATCTCTACAGGAGATCTCAGTGTTCACAGAAACAATGGATCACATGTGATTATTTATTATTTTACCCCCTCTCCTTTCATTTTCACTCTGCACCCTGGAAAGCAATGGCATCTAAGCCAGGTTTGGTAGATGACTATTTCAGTGCCCTGGCAGGGACAGAGAGCCTCTGCTTGGGCAAGGCAGCAGGTGGACAGTCCTGAAGGCCACCTTGCCCAAGGAAGTGCGAACTCAAGCTGGTCTGCACAGGCCACCACATATGGGAAAGCCTTTACACATGCATGAGTGACAGCCACTCACCTGCTCCTGAACACCAGAACCAAGGGAATACAAATGGGAAGTGCTGTTCCCCTACAGCCCTCTCAGGCAGCCCATCCCCTCTCTGCTGCTCAATGCAAACACCACGTACGTAACTGAATGTACAGAATTTGAGGGATTAGGAGATACCTGCCCCACAGAAGTAGCCCAAGGCAGGCTGCATGTTCCTGGGGAGCAGTGCTCCCATTGCCAGCTTTTCATCTCTCAGCAACTCCAATGTGTGCCTTTCCTCCAATACAAAGCAGTGCAATCCAGCAGCTGGCCATCACAGATGGCAGGCAGGGGGGCCAACTATCCTCTTGTTATTACTACTTTGTATTTGGATGCCTTAACTATGAAGAGAAGACATATTCTACTCTGTTACCTCAGGGCTTATCAATCCAAAAGAAAACAAATCAAGTAAAACTCAGCTGTGCTTAGGAGAACTTTCAGGAGAAATCCTGCAGATTTAAAGTAACAGTTCTGTCTAATAACAAAAAAACTGGTGAATAATAGCAAACAAAGACCATCTCTTTAAAATAGAATAAAAAGTGATTTTTTTCCAAAGATACATAAAATTAATTATTTTAGAACTTCAACAATTTAATATAGAAATATAAAACTGCTTTGTGTCAATCTCTGGACAGAGAGCATCTCACAATAAAATTCCAATTGTCAACAACTAATGTTCCAAATTTCTGAGATTATTACCTACTTAGCAATTAAAGCCTCTGTCCTTTTACTTCACACAAAAACTAAAACCATTAGTCCATTAGCAAGCAGATTTTCAGTAATTTATTAAGATTTATTTGATTAAACGTTACAAAATGTGTTCAAAACTCAAACAAAATAAATAGCTAATGCTTTCAGAACTAGAAAATAAGAGAATAGAATTTTCATAACAACAATCATCATCTGATTTTAGAGCCATTCATTATTTAGTTATTCAAAAGACAAATTTCAGACAACATGCACTAAAAATAAGCTCTCCAAAATAGTAAATTGCCCCCATGGTGCTTTGTCATTTAAGCAATCGCTTTTTTCAAATAAGGAAGTTAATTTATTATACATTTATAAAAAATACATTTAATTCTTTGCATGGCACTCCTAAAGACAGACTCCCCACTATGCTGCCTAACTCATTAACTGAAAAGAAGCAAATCCTGTGGTGTAATTTAAGGTTTCGTGCATAAATGATAAAAAATGTGAAATTTCAGAAGACACTTGTTATATATTCTACATAAATACACAAGTAAACACTCTAAAACTGAAGTTTCCTCACTTAACCAGTGCTCAGATCTCAAAAAAAACTATCAATCTAGGAAGATCTCAAATCCCAACCTATCAGAGCACAGATTCTACTAATAGCAGGTTTGGGTGGGTTTTTGTTTGTTTGTTTTAAATCTAAGCTCATACTCTACAAAAGAAAAAAACTGAAGCAGAAGTCTTCAAGAGCTAGAAATAAAAGTGTACAAGATGTGAATATACCTTATTTTTCAAAAAAAAAAGTTAAATAGGTCCCTGCAAGCTAAGCTTTCTGCAATTTACTGCTTCATGATCAAAAGAAAAACCCTCATCAGACTGCTAAAATACTGGGGTTTTTCCTTCCTTCCTTAGCATTCAGGGAGTCAAAGAAAAGAAAACCACATTTAGTTACAGTTGTTACCACCTCTGCCTTGCCAGCACTGCTGGTGAGCTTAGCAGAGTCCAGGTCCATACCCAAAAACTCATTCAGCTTTAAATGTGTTGGCCCCACACAGAGCGCAGCAGAGGCTATAGAGGTTACAGGTTGTGAGACTGGATGTGTCTGATAGATATTAAACCATGGAGTTGTGACACCACAAAGGCCCTGTGGCAAGGTGAGTGCATAGGAGGCACAAGTCTTTCATGCTGTATCGTGCATCATGATGCTCTGTCTGGTGCTATCATTAGCACTTCTGCACTACTTTCTAATTTCACGTTAGACTATTGACTTTCAAAAGACTCTTACATGTCATCTGTCTTTAAAACAAGGTGCTGAATAATCTAGTCAAAAGGACTAGAAGGAATTCACACAGACTCAAAATGACTTCTCCCCCACCGATGATGTACTGTCAAGTACTTAAAGCACTTTTAAATCATTATGCAAGCACTTTTCAGAATTAAATTACAAGTGTGACATATGGCATGAAATGAAGGAACCAGACCACAATGCTGTCACTGCTGTTAAAATCCTGTATCATTCAAAACGTGAACAAATTAGTTATGCCACACTTTTTCAGACTTGGTACATTCTGAAACAGCAGTATCAAAGCTACAGCTTTTGGCATCATGCAGCTGACAGTTTAAGGTTCTTGTACTCTGGCAGAACTGTGCTGGTGCAAGAGCTGGTGATGCTGAGTACTGGGGCACTCTGAGCTACACAAACCAGACATCAGCTCCTGCTCTCCCAACTCCTTAATGACAGCCACCTCAGTTCCCACTGCTTCGCCCTGTTCTGTAAATGAGATGCATGCACTGCCCACATACAGGGTCTGCCTGCCTCTCCTCCTACATGGTAGTAGCTCTCCTTCTCCCCAGACACCCCCCAAAAGTCTACCAACAAACAGACCCCTGGTACAGAGCTGCCCCCTATTTTCAACTCTGAACAGCAGCTACCAAATGCACCCTCCTGATCCTGCAGAAGGAACTTTACTTGTAGACATAAAATTTCTAGTCAAACATTGCTAAATGTTATTTTAGGGAACTGGCCACTGTGGTAGACTATGAATAAAGAATTCATTGTGTTATCCATACTGCTGTTTAATTAAGATGCACCAAAAAACACATACACACACACACAAAGATAACTGTTTTGCAGATTACCTGCAATGTGTTCCACAGCTCTTCTATAATTCCTAAGTTAAATACAAGCAATTCGGTAAAGCTGCCTTACACCTTAAAATGAACAGTGAAACAACTTCCGTGAGTTTTTATGAAGGTCATGGGACCTTATGTGCCCTGTTGATCTATCTGCCTCAGAGAACACAAAAGCAGAGACCTATATTCTAGAACAAAAATACAATTGCAAGATATTTTTCTTTGTATTCCAAGAGGCTGAAGATACAGGACCAATGTGTAAAAATAAGTAATTCCCCCTAGCTTTCTGGGCTCTGAGACACAAATGGATGGCCTGTAAGGCTGCAAAGCAGTGAAGTGCAGCACCAGCTGGGAGCCACACTCCACAGTTGATGCCCAGCCCCAGCACTGTGAGTTGCCCGCTCCCCTGAACACTCCCGCCAGCAGCCCACACCACTTTCCCATTTGCCCAGGACACCAGAGCTGTGCTATCACAAGGAAGGGATCCATGTGCCAATCACCTCCTGCTTCCCAGCCACCAGCAGCAGAAATCAGGCGGCCATGATTTGGAACTGCAGCAAAGGAAGGTGTCTGACTGCATGTTTTCATTATTTGATCATCTTTGTTGCTTCTCTTACCAAAGCTCTCAATACGCTACTTACATCAGCATACAGTAATTGAGTAACCTAAATCAATTTTGAAGCTGATTGCAATTCCAGATGAGAACTTTTCAGTTTCATAGTCATTACTTCTTTAATCTTTTTTCAATCTATAAAGGCTTCTTTAGTCTTATTAAACAAACCAATGAATTACATTTTCGTTATATCTTTCATACACTGATTTTTAAAGTCAGCACAAATAAAGACTTGAAACAGGAAAGAATATGAAAAAAAAGAGCTATCCAAAAATTATTTCTCCATCAGTCTGCATTCCTTTCTATTAGTCCACCTCTCAACCACACAAACCAGGGAAGGACATGTGGTGTTTCCCCATACACAATTCATCTTTTAGACAGCTTACATTGTCAGAATATTCCAGGTATAAAGCAGGTTGACAGACTCCACTCATTTGGCAATTACTTTCAATGGAAACTAAATTACTCAGTTGTAAAAGCAAAAACCACACTCTTCAAGTTCTAATTAGTTTTATTAGTTGAAGCAGTAAATCTCAGAACAACTGCAGAAACTGGAAAAGAGCAAACAGAAAGCTGAACTCAGTGTTGAAACTATTTAAACATCTCCAGCACATCAAATAATGCCTGGAAAGGTTAACTTTATCTCTTCAAGTGAGAAAAAGCAGACAGGAGCTTGAGTGCAGGTTTTGGCTACATAGCTTCCAATATTTGGCTTCAAAACATGAAAAGAATACAACATAATTAGGACAGATGTGTTTAAAAAGAAACAAGCATCTAACATATGCTGTTGCAGGTAAGACAGACTTTCAAAACTACTACAAAAACTTAGAAGTCCATAGCAGATCAGAATAAAGAAAAAAAAAAAACCCTGCATCTGACCCACAATGTTCTCCTCCAGTAATCTTTTTAATGTAGGAGACCAGAGATAAGGACAGATTTGAAATATTGTTCTCATGGTTATATGAAACAGAATACTTTGCTTCATAATGCATTGAGTTTGCAGTAGGCCAAGATGAAATTATAGGAAAAGCAAGTATTAATAAATATATGCTGTAGATGACACAGGAACAATGTGCAAAATAACTTCACAGTTGGTTCAGCTTGCAATTGCTTTCTATCACTCAATCTAATTGTAAAAGAATTATTAAAGTGTCATTAATTAAACTACCAATTTATTCATAATTATGTACATGTAGTTAAGCAGAATCTCAATAATTGAAAGCACTTCGGGTTTTTTTTATATCCTAAGGAGAGTAAGGTATTTGTAGCATACCAGATGTTTGCTGACAAGAAAGAAAATACACTGAATCAGCATTTAAAGCAAATGTAGAAATACATCCACATAATTTATCCTGTTCGGATGACAAACAGGTACCCAGCTAAATTTTCCAGGTCCCATTTTCTGCCTCTGATAAAACCCTACTCTTTCCACAGGGATACACCAGCAGTGAGCTATTTCCTACACATCCTCTACAATAAAAAACAAGCTCTTCATGTCTTCTTGCAAGATCCAAGAAAAACCAGCAACTTCTACCACCTAGCAAGTGTCCCGCTAATTTCAGTCAAAGTTCTGTGTGGAGAGCCTCACATAGGAAACTCTTTCTACTAAGTATAATATTCTACCAAGATGAGAATCAAAGAAACTATAACTAAGCCCTAGCAATAAAAGGTGAAGGTCTCCATAGCACAAAGGTAAAAGGCTGTCAGGAAAAGAGGAAAACCTTCACAAACCGAAAAGTGTATAAAAGAAACATGAATTGGTTTAATCAAGACAAAGTGCTGCATTCAGCCTTGAAAATTTATTTTTAAAAAGTACTTTATGCTGACTTTGAGTTCTTTCTCATCCCTCAATAGTATTTCACACACAATCAATAACTGAGCCTGAAATGAGAGAAAAAAAAAATGAAGCCACTTTTTCAAACAGTACATCATTTCTAAAGTTTTGATCATAGTTTGATCAAAGGAAATGGTAGCAGAATCACTTTTCTCCTTACTGCGACTTGGGCAGTTTCATTTAAAAAGTGATAAAGACAGCAGCACTAGGTTAGTACAGAATTCAACATCATAAGAACTACCAAAAGATGAGTTAGAAAACACTTTCCTTGAGATAAAGGAAAACTATGTAAAATTCTTCTCTCTTACCTCACTTCCCATAAGTGCAACAAAACCAGCTTCCCTCCTCCACAAGAGACGAAGACACCTTGTGAAATCCTAGTAACCAAAGTGCAGACCCACAGATTGAAAATATAAACACCAAAGACCCACAACTCAGAAAACTTCATAGAAAAAGAGGGAAAATATCTTTTTCCCTCCTCAACATCATCCTCCTTATCTAGAACCTTCTGAAGCTTACAGTATTTTGTAGAATGACAGAGTGGCTGAGGTGGAAAGGAACCTATGGAGATTCTCCAGTCCAACCCCCATCCTCAGCCACAGGATCAATTGGAGCAACTGAGGTCAGTTGGGCTTTAAATGCCTTCATGGATGGAGACTATACCTCAAGAGATATGCTACAGGATTTGATCAAAATCACAATTAAAAAAGAAATCTTTTCTGACATTTAAATGGAATTTCTTGTATTTCAGTTCGTGTTCATTGCCTTTTGTCCCATCACTGGACACCACAGATGCAAATCTTACCACAGACAGGCATCACTTACCTGCACGTGCAGCAAGCGCCATCAGTCAAGCCCTGCACAGCAAGGTCTGGGAGCATTCATCAGAGAAAGCACTGGATAGACTTTAAACAGGGCTACTATAAATCTGCTGCCAGATCCCAAAGTTAGGAAAATAATACATTTATGCTGTTATTGGCTCAATAATAAGCAATAGAAATCTTCAGATCTTATACAGTCACCAGAAAGTAAACGGAGCTGCAGGTCAGCCCTGCTCAAACTTCTCTTAAATTTGAAAACTTCCTTCTTTCTCATAAAGGTTTGAGACAGACTGCAGGTTCCAGCCTGTTCCAAACCTCTGCACCTCAAATTCCAGGCATCAACCCCTCACGGAGGGTAAGAGTTCATAGCAGCTACTCCACCCCAAAGGAGTAATAGCACATACCCATTGGCCAACATCCACCCAGAATGTCTCCACAAATGTGGCATTCCAGCAGTTAGCAAGGCAAAGGTATTGGCACCTTTTCAGTTTTCACACATCATCACTGACTGAAAGAAATAATTACCTTCTCAATGTAGCTACTAGAGAGGAGAGCTTTAGTGATGGAAAGGGAGACAGTCCTGGACAAGTAGTAAGCAGCTCACCACACTCTCTTTCCCTCAGAACATTATTCTGTGCGTGGTTTTCCCAAAGAGTTCATCCCTACTAGCTCTTACACATGGCTGAAGGAATATTAGTAGCAAAAGCCTCATATTAACAAAAAGAAATCCAAATTGTGCATATGTTTCCCCTAAAACACTGTGTTAAGTAGCCAGAAAGTGACAGGTGAAAAGTTTATCTTCATTTTTAATGCAAAACCACTCCCCATTTTCCAATACTTCAGTCACCATAAAACCAGACACGAGTGACCCCAATACAGAAATTTAAACTGGAACCAGCTACTTAGAGGGGCCTTAGTAACAGATGCCTGCCTTAGTCCAAACAGACCTCAGGCTCTTTGATCCACACAGCATTCTCTACAGTGCAGGTGGACTGGCAGCCACCTGCACCCCACCCCGCTGTAACGAGCAACCACTGTGTGACTAACAAGAGGCTCAGGAAACCCCCTACCTACTTCCAGAGGCAGTCTCTATGTCACATTTTTCCAAAGGTCTAAGATACAGACATCAAATTGAGATACACGGGAGACACCTGTGGCCAGGTGAGTAGTCACCAATCAGCTTATTCTCTGACTGTACATATGGGCATGCTTATTCTGCCATCTGGCTACCTATTTCTTCCCCAAAAATCAAACATTTATTAACATTGCTGGTCATTCTTCAAATCTTTATCCATTTTTGCTGATTAAGCACTAACACAAACCACTAGTGAACGTTTCCAAAACACAAAAAAGTGTCAGCATTTTGTACTAATATTTGGATTAACCATGCAACTCATCCATATTTTCTGTTTGTAGAAGTCCCAATAAATCAGAAGAAAGCTACAGAAGTTAGTCCAAAGGCAAACTCATGCTAATAAGCTACATCTGGAGTTTTAGATTAAATACATCACTCCTCTGCTTAACAGACTTTTCCTCTAAGATCCCTGACTTTCTAAGGCTCTTATCAACCCAAATCCAAATCATACATATGCCTCCCTGAACCAGGCCTGCCTTTTTTTGTGGTACCTCTGTTTACACAGCTTATCCCTTATCACACTGCCAACACTGGGAACCACAGCAGATGGTCCCCTCAGACACAACTCTAACAGGTTTTCTCCACTCCCCCATTCCACTTATTTTTTTGTGCAAACAACTGATAAGGAAGGCTGCTGCAATGATTTACTGATATCTGAAGTTGAAAATTGACAAAATGCAAACTGCTTTTGTTCGCCCCAACCTCCCCCCGTGAACAGCTTAACCTCTTAACTACTAAGCAACACAGACGAAGAGTATTAATAATTGTACAAACCATACAGTCTGTTGGATTAGCATTTCAAACACAAGCAGTATTGGTGAACTTAAAGATCATTACTACAGAACTTTAAAAGTTATGCCAGTTACAACAAGCAGCCTACTATTAGTAAAGGAGAAAATATGAGGCGGTCTCCTTTTCTATTAAAATCCACTGGTTTGGAAATGCCTTGAAATTATGTGCAAAACCATTTTCAAACATCTACTGAAAACCAGCTCTCAAGCAGAATTTATAATAGAAACTGGACATTTCATTTGTAAACACATATTTACTTTCATCCAACAACCCAGAACAACTTGAAACTCAGTGACATAAAAATGAAAATGCTCTCAATACTGCTGTTAGAAAGACAAAGATGCTTAAAACTAAGCTCCACATAAATTTTATTAAACAAGCCAGGCTCTTACTACTGGAGAACATGAATTTGCAAAACCACTGTAGCAAAATATTGCATAAAAACCTAGAGGTCTGTAAAGCATCTCAACTAACCATCTATGAAGAAGCATCTGCAAGTAGACAGTAATGAACCAGACAGACCCAGAGGGCTTTCTTAAATGTAGGTCATGCCTGTCAGACCATAGCAAAAGACACAATAACATTTGCTGAAGAGAACCACGAGTTATTATTGCACTACTTTGTAGGCAGACATTAATAGTTACATATTTGCAATGATCGCTTTCTGATGTTTAAGAGGAACAACAAGGAAAATCTGCATATATTCAACAGCTGTACTGAATTTAACAATAAGAATCATAAAGCATTCCTTATAACACTTCACACTTTACATGCTTCTCTCTTCATAAAGTGGTAACACAGAAGAAAAATTTCTGTTGAAATCTGAAGTTTGCTTTACACCGGGGACTGGGAGACCAGTGAAGAAGCAGGCCAAAAGGTGGTTTAGAAAAAGTAACTTCTGATGATTTATGTCATATTAAGATGAAGACTTCCATCCACTATTTATTGAAATAACATAGCTAACACTTTGAGAATTATTACTCTTGATAGCTGCAGTGTTCTCTTTCCTTGACTGATGTTTTCAGTATGTAATTCTGGTACCTTGTATTTTGTTAGAACAGAATCCCATAGAAGAAGACTGTGTAATAACTTCAGACATGGATACAGATATAAGAACATGAGACAGCACAATGGAAGTGCAGGTACCAACAGACTGATCCGTGGCTGGATTTTGTTGGCTTTTTTTGCTCACACAAGTAACACAGGAAAAAAAAAATAATTTAAGAAAAACTCATGACAATCAAGAGAGTCAGCAGATTAGAAATGCAGTTACTTTTCACCTGAAGATCAAAAAATTACACAGCTAAAAAATTAGTATTTCAAAGCATAATAAAATGAAACCAACATTACTCTAAAACACATGGCTCTGCAATCACATCTATGCTTCTCTGGCTGTAAAATCAAGGACACAAAGCAGTATTTCTTTCTTTCTAGAGGCAAGTAAGACAAGAAGTAGTAAGGAATCTCTTTTTGCCCTGCAGATAGCTTAAAATCAGATTCACAGTCAACTAGGAAACAAGAAAAACTGCTGTAAGATTCACCACAGATGAATCTTTCTGGAAGCAAGCTATTGGGTGAACCCATAAACACTATAAATAGGACACAGGAGAAGACAGGAACAAAAAATTTAACCAATAAATCACACCCTCAAGAAATTCTATAATTAGACTGTAAAACTTGAATTCAAGCTAGAAAGTTACCTAATGAAAGAAAAATTAAGAAATATAAAGTCTGCTTGCTCATTCTTTGTTCAGTTAGCAGTCATCAATCATGAGTTCAAAAGAAGAAGAAAGACTCTTCATTGGCCAGCAGCAAAACTTCCCATTTGGAGCTCACGCACTACAGGTTATCAGTGTTTACATTTCTCCTGTGAATCTGCTGAGATTTGCCAGCAAAAGCAAGTATCAGGGTAACACCTCTTTCAGATTCAAACACAATCCACATGCAGATGCAGTTACACTAACACAAACATTTTTATATTTGTTTATCATTCAAAATAAACTGGGGTGTTTAGGGGGGATAGGATGGTCTGTTTTGTTTGACTGATTTTTCACAAATTTATGTTCTTGGTAAGTTCCAGATTTTAAAACACTGCCCGCTTCTCTGAACTACTTAGAACACCACTCTACAGGTAACAGCTTTGGACCTATGTTCATTATAGTCTCAACAGAAGCAAAATAGACAATGTACCAATAGGCTTTTCAGTCTTCAAATCTTTGAATCTCCAGTAATCATCAGGGTTATTTATTAATTTTTAACAAGCAAAAAGAAAATAATCACTGTAAAGATTTCTTGCTGTCATATCACTGTAAAAAGCAATTGATGCAGCAGTATACTGATCAGCTTTCTTGCCAATGATAGTAATTTCTGCAGACACATGAACTTCAGTTTTGCAACATTTTAAAGTTTGGTGAGAAGTATTTAAGTGCTTGAACTTTACTTGATTTACAATCAAACAAAAATTAGTGCCAAAATGTTTGTGTTGTCAGAGCTACAGCTCTCTTTTAAATATACGAGTTTGAATAATTTTGCTGTAGTATGATCAGGGATAGATTGAATGGCAATATTTCAACTAATTACCTTCTTCTGAGAGGTTTAAGAATATACATGTTAGGGGAGGGGATGTTGTGATCACAATCAAATCTCTGAAAGGCCACAATGTTCACTGGAAAATGTTTCTTCTGAGATAGAAGTTTGCTGTCTGACCACAAAATCGACAACAATTTAGATCTTCCTGAAGCAAAATAATAATTTCTAAGACTAACTGCATGTATATACTCAACTAGAAAACAAATTAGATCAATTTTTCAAGATAAATGAAAAAACCCACACAGTGTACACTGAATCATGCAGAATCTGAATGCTGTCACTGAAATGTTTCAAAATCTTTTAATAAATACTGTTCACAAATAGGAAGAAAACAGGTTAACATAATTAACTTATATAATATTATCACAAATTTTACCTGTACATACTGTAAATAAAGAATAAAAATAGCATATGCATTTCCATTTAAACTTGCCTGAAGATAATTATGAATGCACTCTGGCTGAACTTCAAGTATTCAGATTTTAAACATTAATTTACTTTGACTATGTGCATGTCAAAATGAAAGATTGCTGTCTGGATCCAGACATGCAGCATTAATACTGAACACGTGCATTCATTTCAGGTCAGCAGACATTCCAACTCTACTTCAGCAGGTGGTAGGAATAGCACTCTAATTAAAATCTATATTAAAAAGTTGACAATAGGCTATCTATTCTGAATAGCTCCTATACAGAAACATCACTGCAACTGAAGGACTTAGACCACCTTCACTCAAAAAACTGAACGGCCCCTCACCTAAACCACCTTTCTGAACAATTTCTACTTTTTCAACTTACCAATAGATTTTCATGGCAGCACACTAAAGATTTCAGGACCCATTTGAGATACTAAGAAAGACCCCCCAAACATTTCTTCAAAATAATCTCACATTTAGATATCAAAGCAATGAAAATAAGTTAAACAAAGCTCATTCCCTATTAGATATTTGTCTCTAGTCACTTCAGAAAATGATTGCCTTTCGTAACTGATACAGCTGAAAACAGTGTAAACAAAGTCAAGGAAATCTCAGCCCAGACTACCGGGTAAAACAATTATTCAGTACAGTTTTAGGGTAAATATCTACCTCTTCAGGGTTTGTTTTTTTCTAACTTAACATTTTTACATTACACTTTCAGGGGTGGGGTTTTTGGTTTGTAGTCAATATATACTATACTGAAGCTCAGAAATATCCTGACATTTAACGATGCACAAAGTCCCTCAGTTACAGTGTTTCTTAGAAACAATACAGTGCCCTAACTCCACACAACACGCACAGTCCACTTACTAACCTCACTCCTTGTACCCCACTTCTGCTGCTGGATGACGCGATGGTATGACCACCATGCAGAATGCAAGCACTTGGAATTTTATGGCAACCACAGCAAATGAACTGGATAGGGAGATACCCAAAAACCCTGAAATGGAACATTTGAACCTAAGTTTGTTCCTCAAGTGTAACTGATAATTGCATTAAATACCTTCCAGGAAAAGAGTGATACTTTAACCCAGAAGACAAATAGGTTTTTTTTCTTCTTCAGATTTGAAAGCAACTAAGGACAAAGTGAAGAACTATTCCATTACTGATTGCAAAACCAGAATGTTTCTTTTTTTTTTTTCTTTTTATTACCATTCCCATAGAGGCACTAAACCTTCCACAGGGAGTATCAAGATGACGACAATTCCAAAAGTATTCTCTCTTTCTTTCAGAAACCACTTTTTTCTCTCCACTCACATTGATTCCTCATGAAGTAAGACTTAAAGTGTGGCCTAATCCCTCCTTTCTTGAAAACCACCCATAGCAGACACCCTTACACCTCCTTCACCCCTTTACTGGCAATAAAATCAAACTAATGCACACTGTAGCGAAGGACAAATTTAAAGAATGTTGTATCCCACACAATTTACTGTATTTAATGAGACTCCCGTGTGGAAGTGATTTGATTCAGATTTGAATTGAATGTGCTGGCCAAACAATATTGGATGGCACCTGGATAACAGGTGTTACTTTAGATCTATAAATTCAATATTATAAACAACGACACGAGCTTAAGCTTCTTCTACAATAGCTGTTCATCATTAGATGCCTGTGAAGTTTTCAGCACTCAGAGAAATGTGTCTTTGCAAGCGTAAGCAGAAATAATGGAGCATTTTCGTTCCCTGGGTACAGGATCTTGTTTTTCTCATGTGTGGAACTATCCATTATACTTCCTTTTAACCCAACCAGCCCAGATACTTAGAATGTTAGTTTTTCTAGTGCAAAGCTAAAAACATAGAAAAGTATATTTGACCTGCTTCTTTCTCCTAGTAAACAGAATCTTATCATACACTTCTATCTAAAATAATTTTGGTTCCTAGTGAGCAACATTCATTGCCAAACAGCAAGAAAATCTACATATAATAGTTAATTACTAACATTGCATTGAACTTTTGTTACAAAACAACACATTTCAGTTTGACTATTTATTTACAAAACAAAAACATCATGTAACCCCTAATATACAGGGACATACCAAGAATATTTAAAACACATTATATTAGGGAAAAACTTTAATAGTCTTATTCTTTTCACAGACACAAAAAGAAAGCATGTGTGAATTTTGACATCATGGATAGAATTCAGTGAAAGAGCGTTGGTTTATAAGATAAACATGTTCACAGCTCCAGCACAGAATGTTAGACTGGTGTCATTCCACCAAGCAGCTCCTCAACCTTCTGTTTTGTTTCATTTAGCCTATAGGATACTGCTCAGTGTATAAATACAGTGTATATATACAGAACTGGGCTGAATCTGTTTATTTTCAGGCAGAGATAGCATTTTCAGAGCAGGTGGCAATGCAGTCCAATAAGCAGATACCATCTATTGTCAGATGCACAGACAGATCTGCAGCTGTTTACAGGATATGTCAAGGAACTCTGTACCTGCTTCTCTGCTTTAATGGTGATGTATGGATCCACAAATAAAATTATCATGAGGCACATCAGAAAGGCACAGCAATTACATTTGCCACAGCAGAACTGGAACAAGGATCATTTTTATCAACTTATTCATGGTTAACTAAGTACACTGCAGAAGATCTGAACTTAAACCACAAAACTCTGAGCGTATCCAAATAATTAAATATCAACTAACAAGAAATAAAAAACTTAAAAGTTGAACTGAACTTGAAATTGTATTGTCAGCCTGACCACATTACTTTCATGGTAACTTACTAACACACTTCACATGCTTACGTTTACACACAAAAACTCTGCAGAACTGTAAGGTTGACTAAACATTGAAAGGATTTATAGAATTTGAGGGAAGATAAGGTTAAAACACAATACTTGGTCTTACTGCAATAAAAACTAGGTATTCATGTCATTTCAAATTATGCATCTCTCTTAGGTGTCTTGCCTGAGTTAGGAACAGAACTCCCCATACAATCAAAGGAAAAAAGCCAACACTATTGAATGCCTTACCTCCAGGGAGTGCTTCAGGAAAGCAAGTATATCTTCACTTAGCTAATCAGACAACTTAGAAGCCTAAAGTATGGGATGTATGCTAAAAACTACTTCTGAACACGTATTTTGATAGATATTTGAACATTCCCAAGGTAGTCCTTTGTTTATCATCACTTTGATGTAGCAGCTAAAACATACATCTAAACAAGGACAGGAAGTCTCATTTTAAAAGTTTTTTGCCTGGAGGCTTTTTGCCAAAGAAGTCTTTTCATTGTTTATTCCAGACTGACATTTTCAAAGACACTACTCTATTTTCAAGGTGTAGCTATGAAAACATTTGTGAAACAGTGCTATAGAAATTGATGCTAAAAATCAGTAGACCCTGTAGAGGTTAAAAAAGACACGTTTTAGCATACAGAAAGCTATACAAGTAGTTCCATTTAAAACACAAATCCACCTCATTCATCAGTCTTTAAATCCTTCATTTCAGGAATCTGTTTCTTAAGGATACAGTTTGCAACATAGATGGCACATGTTTTCAATACTGGAATGTGTCTAAAGTGACTGGATAAAACTCAGTATCAAATACCGTGCAGTTTGTTTCACAAGTCCTACACTCCTTGATTTTAGCAAGACATCAACTAGTTCCATGCTTTCCACACATCACAGTTATTCTTGATTTAGTTCCTGGTACCTGAAGTACATGTTAACGGGACTGAAATTGCTTTTACAAAAAGCTAGACTGTATTAATGAAAATGAAAAAATCCAGCTATGAAAGCTTAAAACAAGGTTTTGCAAGGATGAGCTGCTGATTAGTAGGCATTTCTGTGTCTCATAAAAACAACAAACCCAACCCTAGGCCAGAGAGGTTTTCAATTTTTTTTTCCTCTGTATATATACTCAAACCTAAAAAAATGTTTACAGTTTGCATTAATTTTCCTTTTTGCATGTCCACCAACAGTAAGTTTGAAAAATGCAGACCCCTTCAATTACTTTCTTGAATCACAATTTGGGCACAGATCTCTAGAAAAAGAAATAATAAGTAATAGTCCTTTGACAGGTTGTTCTTGCAAAGAAGTAAGAACCTTAAAATCAGTTCATACAAAAACATTATTTTCCTTATAAAATTATTTTCTTGCAGAACCAAATTAATTGGGATACAGGAGGAAAGATCTCAACTTGAATCAACTACATGTTACTAATACATCCTAGAAGCTGCCTTACTGCTTCAAACCAAAGGCTGTGAAAACCTGCAAAATAAGAAAGAGTTATGTTAAACTAATTCTTACACATTTTAGACTGAAACTGAACTACTTTAGAAGCACTGCATCATGATCAGGGATCAGCAGCTATGGGTATACTTCCTGGAGTTATGAATTGTTTTCTAAACTGAGGAAACTCTTTCCTAAGACAACAGATCTTCTTCGGTGTCCCATTGTTTAAAGATACAAACACCTAACTTTTGCCATCCAATCATATATTGTAAATCACCATGACTTCAGTGACCAGATCACCATGACTTCAATGTTTTGAGTTATATATGGCTAGAAAGTACTTTTCATTTCATTCTGGTATACAGTATTCCTAAGACCACTTCTTCAACAGAAATGAGCTTTCCCCAAAAACTGTGAAAAAATTGTTTCAATAAAGTTTTTGCCACTAAAGAAAAGTGAAATGGTTTTTTGCTGCTCAATATTTCCTTAGAATCTTCCTCTACGAGAAGCTCTTCTGCTAATATTTTTCTTTTTTTTTTCTTTTAAACCCAAGTGTTATGCCAAATATCACATTTTCTCTTTAGTATGTGCTAGGTAGCACACCTGGAACTTCAAGTACAAATTTATCAACTGATTTCAATTACTGCCAGGAAGGTGAGTCAAACTAGAAATGCTGTATACACACAATGCAAATAATCATTGATACACCAGTAGAGGTGTCATCCAAGACAGCAACCAGCAAGATCTCAGGAAGTCAATGAAGAATATATTCTAACAAATAAATCCATGTAATCATTACTGTAAGAAATAACTATAGCATTCACTGACTTTATCTGTTCCCCCTTCTCAAAAAATAGAAGTAAATTACACTTAACAATGGAAAAAAAAATCCATACATGCACACAGAAAACATGCAGTCTGGTAACATAAATGCCATTTTTGCACTGCACAGACCCTTTGGAATTTGGTTGGGGTTTTTTTAATGATACATATAACAAGCTGCAGCTGAAACATTCTTCTTTTGCTGGAAGCATCCACATCCTTAAGAGACGCAAACTTTCCTGGTGTACGTACCTGAGACCCATGAAAATCTGCCTTGCCAAAATTTCTAAAATGTTTTTAAGCATGAGAGTAAAGGAAACGGACTGCTTAGCACATTGTACCTCCCACACAGTGAAAACCTCTTGCTAACGCTGATCATTATGAAAAAACCTCACGCCATCCTGATTGGACACACAAAATCCTGGCTGCATCACGTTGCAAGCGTCTTAGTACCACACCCAGAAAGCTTTATTTGGATATGATCTTTTTCATGAATGAGCAACTACTTGCTTACAATTATATAGCACACTCTGAAACCAAAAGTACAAGTTTAAGATAGAAAAGAAGTTAAAACAATTTTAAACTTCCCAGCTAAGATTCTGAAAATAAAGAGTTCATATAACTAGAATGAACATACACAGATAATGACCAATTAACAAAAATCATACAAATCCCTCTGATCTCAGAAGACATTTATATTAATCACTGCTTCATATCCTTTGCCACCATATTCGAAGTGACAGTGGATCTCATTTTTTCAGAATAATCTTCTAGGATATTTACACAAGCCTAATGTATGCAATGCTCCTGCATTATTAATAATTTCTGTGGGAAACGAATGAAAATTTTACCTCACTTGCTAGGGTTTCCTCTGAACTTTTGAATCCTTTCAAACAATGCAAAGCAAGGCCCTGAGCCAGGAGATCATTTGTAGTAGGATCAATTAAGTGACTAAATTGAAAATAAAATTCAACAAAATGGCATTTTTAACCTAAATGTTAATTTAAGCGGTTCCCAAGAAGAGATTTCAGCACCAATTTCGGTGCCAGCACGGTCACACAGCGCCATCTAGCAGTGACTCACAGTACAGCAGTTACTGTGACACTGGGTTCGACACTTTTATAAGTAAGTTTGTAAACGTCTCGCTCATTTAAATAAATTCAAAGAAACCAGAGAAGTGACCCGTGCGATTGCTATAAGAAAACCTAAAGCTGGAGCTTTACAGACAGAATCTACACCAGCTGCTGCAATTCTCTTCCCACTGACCAAACTCCGGCCTCATAAAAGGGAGAAGGTGTTTAAAACATCTTTGATAGCTTTTTACTTCAGAAAAAAAAGCTTTCAAAAATTACCTAGAAAAGCTAAGTAAGCATTAGTAGAACTCTTACTGCAATGTAGTCCTATGCATTTCTTGCTGCAAGTCTGACATCAAACCCTGATCTAATGTTTCTCCAACGTGTTACCTTCACTTATTTTAAGTGGCCGAGGTTCTTTGCTTGTCGTGACTAAAACTGTTGAAACATCTCGAGTTACATACACCAATAAATTCAGGGTTTCTAACATACTGAGTGGGGGGAAGAATCCTTTAAGGCCCCAATGAATGGCATCAAGATGGATTCTTTACCAGATCAAGTTGCTCAAAATACTTGCAGAAATCTATCACGGCACAAAACACTAAAACAAAGCATTCCAAGTCTAAAGCTCTAGTTTCACAAGCACATGCTTTAACTCAGCACAAGGAAGCCTTAGTGCTAAATGAAAGACAAGCCATCTCTTGTAAGCCATCTCCTGCCCACTCACTCCAGGTAATGCTCTGCATTCTTTCTTCCTCAATACCTCAATGCATATGCATAGACACTTAAAAGGATTTGCAGTGAATCAAACCAAGGAACTAATATGATTTTAGACTAAAATGGCCAAAAAATAAAACAAAAGGTGCCACAGTACTTTTGAAACTACAGTGAGAAAAAAATAAAAGCAAATAACAGAAGTGTGATGACAATCCTTGGCTTAGCAATTCAGGGTTAGTATTACCACGAACAGTTATTATGAACAACAGTAGTGGCTCTAAATGAGCTGCAAAAGCAAATCCTTAACAGAACCCACTGTGAATCTCTATAAATTAGCAGCATTCACTTCAGACACATTAAGAAAATGGAAGCAGAGAAGTAAGCTATTCTGACCAGGATAGGAGACAAGCTAGCACCAAGACTTCAACTTCCCCATCTTCAACAGTTATTGTTCCAAAAACTACATCCTGTAAGTATTTTTCTATGGAAGTGTTTTTCAGTATTTCTCATCTTACATAAAAAAACTAAGTCAATTATGACAGAGTTATACTCTAACAGATTCTGATCAATGCTTCAGCTGCCCTGGGATTTAAATTTGAAGGTTTCATAAACTGTATTTTGATTAAGGCAACAAAAAAACCTACCTCCTCCACATTTATCAAAATTGAACATGCTAGATAAACATACTAACGTACTTGAAGATTGATGCAAATAAATAAACTGGATAAAGTCCAGAGGAATGGAACGAGAAACAGAGCTCTAGAGAACACGACCTATGAGAGAAGCTTTTTGGAATTAGGTCTATTTAGCCAAAACACAAGATGCCTATAGAGAGAAGGCATAACAGGATTCAAATATGTGAATGTTGCTATGCAAAAGAAAAGAATCAGATGTTTTCCATACCCACTAAAGAAATACAGGCAGCTATAGGCTTAATTGTGCTAAAAGGTATAGGTCACACACTTGGAAACACTTTTCAACCAGAAAGGTAGTTAATCATCCAAAAGGGGTTATGAATTCTCCATCACTGCAGGTTTACAACACCCAACTAAAACAAAAGTTGCTGAATGGGTCAGCCCTGGGAAGGAGAGCTCACCATACAGGTGCCTCTTGGCCTATGATCTCCAACAGAATGCAGCAGTCTAAGAGGAGGCTCTGTCAGTCATGAACACAAACTTACAACCTACTCCCTGCAGGTGGTTGGGAAAACGGCTACACTTAAAATTCCTCTCCCAGTATTCCTCTGCATCAGTTTACACCCCAGAACTAAACTCCTGTTCCTGCACCTGGCAGCTGGGCTGCCTGCAGCAGGTGAGCAGCATCACACTGAGGTGCTGATAAACTTCATGAATTCCTCCCCAAGCCACCAAAGGGCAGAGGTAAAGTTCACAGCCCCCTCCATTTAAATGTAATTCTTCCTCAGCAAAGAGAGGAACCACTGACAACACTGAAAAGCTGCACCTGTAAAGGAACTGGCACTCACCTACGAAAGACGACACTATTTTCCTTGCTCTGCTGTTTTAATTTGGAAAAATCATGAATACACTCAAAGAAAATTCTGAATACATAGGTTTTTCAACAAGCCATTTTTAACAAAAAGACACAAGTGTCATGGCAAAAGAGTTTGTGGATAAAATTTCCTTCCTCTCATAAGTTTCCTAGAGTTTGGGGTTTTATGAAAATCAGAAAAAAAAATCCTTTAACAATCAGATTTTTCTCCTGTTACAGAAAATTCTGGTAGTGCTTTTCTTATTCTACTCTACTGTTACAAAGAATATCTGGAACCATCAGCAATACATAAAGGTGACTGTCTTTCAACTGAACTTGTTAATTCTTTTATTTTCTAGTAAGACTTCCAAACTATATTCACTTCATATTCTCCTTCCCTCACTACCAATTGTAAGATGAAAACTTCAAGTTAAATAAATACCGGATGCTCAAATTTACCATCATCTGGTGGTCTACATCTTTACATTCACAAAGGAAAATTATTATTTCCAATGGGAAGTGAATTTTTCAAAGGATGATAAAAACAAGCAGAAAAGTGGCGACCCATGAACAAACAACAGAATTTCAAAAGTGAACTATCACTCAGGGAATCAATTCCCAAAAAAGCACACTTTTACCCTTAAAATCTAGCCAACAAAAGCTGAGGGCCCAAAATGCCTAATAAAATCCGCAGCCAAGTGTTCTGTCTTCTATTAAACTGCAAGCCAAAAAAATCACTTCTCTATACACCACTGTCTTGTACCAATCAACAACAATTCAGTTTTGGCACAATTAACTCAAAGTCTATTTATAGTTATCCAAGACAAAGTTTCTGCTTAGCTTCCTTCTGTAAGCAAATTCCAAAGCCAGGGATTTGAGATGAGACAAAAGCTAATGTCTTCTGCTTAAACAGCCTGTTCCTCAGCCCCAACACTTAATCTGCTAACTCCAACTGGTAGCACACAAAAGCTACAGGATTCACAGCAGTGAATTCAAGACTGTTGGATGTGCATTTCTGCAGGCCCATCATGCCCTGGCTAAGCATGAGTGCTGGAAAGACTGCACCAGCTTGGTCAGCTTAAGGTCCCCATGGGTGCTGTCTGGCCATGACAGCTATCCCACTTTCCCCAAGTGGTTGAAAAGAACACAAAAATCACAGAAACCGGATAGGACGAGGCCAAAGTTTCCTACAAACTTCAGAAATAGGTTATGATAATATAAAACATTCTAACATGCAGTTTTATGATGCAATAAAGTCATCTCTCTGCACCTCTTGAGATGCAGAGCAGCCTTACCACTTCTCTCAGGGTGAAAGGACTCGCTATCTATCTAGTATCTAGTACTGCTGAGACCAAACAATTACTCAGTTTCTGTGAAACATTACGAGCCTGTGCATAACTCGCTTGATTTCAAATTAGGCCTTGGAGTACAGCAATGCCAGAAAACAGCAGGACTGAATGGTCACTCCATCAACACCACGAGAAGGATACAGGTCACATGGGAGTCAGCTCCAGCACAATGTCACTCCACTATCACAGAGTTCCTTCCCTGCAAACTTAAGGGCCTCCCAGGGCACAGTCCTACTGCCCCAAGTGGTATAAGGGACTGACTGTCCTTTGACAACTTGTCTCCACTATTTCATCACATTATTCACATCATTCACAATAAAAGGTTTTACAAAACTAAATTCAAAATAATATTCAGATGGAAAAAGCAAGAAAATTATACAACTCAGAAGTTCCTGAAGAAAACTTGAGAAAATTATATACCATCAACATGAACGGAGTAAAAAAATAAAAGTACTTGCACAAACCTTAAATTAAGCACACAAAATAAACAAGCTAAGTATGCAGCTAGGCCTTACCCACAGTCAACTCAGGATGCTAATTCACAGCAGGTGGCATTTTCTGTCAAAAATATATTAAATCACATCTTGTATATTGTTTAGAATTTGCTTGAACAAATGAAAAACCTAGCTTTGGAAACTTAGGATAGCACCACACTAGCAACAACAGTTACCAAATGCTAGCCCTAACAAGCAGTTAGGCACCCAAACAATTAATTACTGATGTCCAACCTGAACACCATCTGCCTTTACACTCAGTTTTATTTATGCTGTACTTACACATTTCAGCAAGTAGCATTTGTTCAGTAGTCCTTAGAGGTTTTTAGTGTCTTGGTGAAATACACAGTGTAACTAAGATTATTAAAATCGAACAATTTTTTTAATAAATCCTCAATGAAAACAATATGTTGATCATTGTAAGCAAACTCCTCAAATAATGTTTCAAAGAGAAGTCCATACATAAAAGTAACCCAGCCTACCCAGACCAACAAACATAAAGCAGAAAGCGCTTCCAAATGGAATAGTCCTTCAAAAAGGTGCATTTAGGCAATTACACTTCATGAACCTTAACTCCTTAACACAGATTCTCTGGAAGGGAAATTGAGTCCAACACAAAGCACAACTGAAACTAAAAAGTGGTAATTCTCGAGATGAAACACAAGCACAAAGCATAGACCTTAATAATCAACAGCAAAGTTGACAACTAAATCGGCGTAAGATCAGAATGACAGCAAAAAATTAAAATAAAAGCAGGTTTAGTCAAATGCATCTGACTGTACTTCAAATGTGCCTAATGCTCCAGGATTCAGGTTCCGAGTCCAGCAGGGCTGGAAGGTCCGGAGCCCTCCCGGCAGTAGAGAGTGAGGCGCAGCCCAGAACTCCTTAGGCACTGCTGCCCCCTCTCGGCTGCTCCCGGCACGGCACCACCGCGCCAAGGCTCCTGCCCAGCCCTCACAGCGGAGCGCCTCACCTTTCAGACCTTCTCCAGCTGAAAAAAGCCTCAACTATTTCATACATTACCTTATCCAGATTCTCTGTGTGTGTGTGATGGAAATTGAGGAGAGATAAAAAATTGCTACATTTCATTACTTGTTCACTCAGTGATCGGACCTGTTTTAACACCTGAGAGCCACGGAATCACTTACCAAGCTCACATGAACATAACCAAAGCCAGCCATGACAAAGGAAAAAAAAAATTACTCTCCGTCAGATAGTCCTTTTCTCTCTCTCCCTCTTTTTTTTTCCCCCCGCCTTGCTTTATTTGCTCCCATCAATGAGGAAAAGCACCAAAACCAATTCGTGTCTATTATCTCTTTCAGTGCATTTCGACTGTCTCCAGCCAGCCTCCATAATCACACGGCAGTCTTTTCCCTTAGTATGCCCTCAGGGCTAACAGAGGGAGAACAGTACAGATTAATGTTCTGTATTTGGAGACACAGAACAGTTCAAGTTGTGCTACATTCAAAATTCTTACAAGCAACAAGCCAGAAAGCAACTCAGTCAGGCTTGCTTTGCTCCCCAGAGTAACTTAGAGCAAATCATACACAGAGGCATCTGCACTGCAACTGACAAAAGAGCATTCCCAAAATATATGAAAACCATCTTAATGCAAAGCTGTGACCATGGCAAGTTCAGAGAACTCTGTCCTCATAAGCAGTTTCTCAAAACCAAGGAACTGGCAGCTAAGCTTCATCCTTTCTAGCAAATGAAACTGTAGTCAAACTGAAGCAAGAGCCTGCCACGAACATTAACCCTCCACCATTATTCCCCAGTCATCCAGGGTAACAAGCATGTCCTTTTCATGTGCTTCTACAAATGCTCCTGATCAAAATATAATCCTGCTCCTACCTCTGAGAGTATGTGGTCAAAGAAATCTCTTCAGGTTATAAAAAAATGGTCTGCTCTCCCATTAGCTTTTATAAATCTGTAAATTTACCTTAAGCATGACAAACCATGAGACATGTGAAACTAATGTCTCTGTAGAATACCCTACAAAGCTCCTCCTCATCTGGGTGTCTATGCTGAACTCACTTCATCACTGCCATTTATGCTTCATTTGCTAATTGCTTAACCATCTACTACAGTGACATATTCCACACAGGAGGATGGATGTTATCAGGAGTTGAAATTTACCTTTCATGGTTCAATCCTTTTCAAATTCATTCTTCTGGATTACCTGAAGTACAGCATTGCCAGGACTAAACTCCATTGCACAATCACCAGAGAAAGCAGCCAATGCTGTGTTCTAGAATTAACCCTAAACATGTCGTGCACACTTTAAATTTATCTATGTGAGCTCTCTACAAGTGTCTCTGAAGATCGTGTGCACATAGGATTTATTAGGTTCTTCAGCATACTCCCAACTTTCAGTTGCCAGCCCTGTGATTGTGAAATAAAAACACTAAAAGAAAAAAAGAAGAAAAAAGCCACTCATAGATGAATAGGTGATTTTAAAGCAGATAAAGAAAGACAATACACACTTGTCATATCAAGCACTAATGGCAGTGATGGCATTATGAGAAGAAAACAGACTCTAGTTCTTATCTCGTTCCCCCATAAACAGGGAACACATTTCCCAGTTTGAGAACTGGGAGTTCTATCCTGTAACAGAGACAACATTCTCAAAGCTGGACTCCCCATTTAACAGAAAGTTGCCCAACAGAAATAAGAAGCTGATGCTGAGGAAGCCGAGGTAGGGAAAACTCACCGCAAAGAGGTCGTATATCTTGCACTGCGCTACAAGTCAGAAGTGATAAGTAACAGAAGTCTAGCCACACACGGGTTAGGAAGTTTTACAGGGAACACTGGAGCAGTAATACACAGCTGCCAAAACCACAATTACACGTTAGTTTACAGAGACTTAGGGAACATGCAGTGCTGCAGATGAGTTACAGCATGATGTCGTATGAACTCTACACTGCAAGAAACCATCCCAACAACATCCAGGCTCATCGTCCCCCTCACTGGCTTATAGGACACTTCTTGATGCATGGGGAATATCTATTCCTCCCAAAAAACTGTGAAATCTTGACCATCTACAGTTGTGCAACTCCATCTGCTACATCCCATAAGCCTCACCTGTTTTCTTCCCTGCTATATCCCATTTCAGCTTCTCTCCTCATTCTCCTAACCATCTCACCACAGAAGTTTCAGATTATAAAAATAAAACCTCCACACCCACATCCCAAGTATTCCCACACTAGCTGCACGTCAGAGCACGCTTTTCAAGCCTGAGCACTGAGAATCAGCACACAAAACAAACTTGTGACAAGCAGCAACTCAGATCTTCTAATAGCAGGAATCTGCATCACTGGAACTGTAAGGCAATTATCTCAAGACAACAGGTACAGAAGTAAGTTACTTTACTGCCTCTCAGTATCAACATCCAAAAGCTTTTACATTCAGATTATGAGTCAGCTTGAATCTGAAAGAGAAATCTGTTGCAGAACAGGTATGCCAGTAAGGTTATCAAACAATGCAGAAACCATACAGGGCTGTGACTCTACAAGTTATAGAAAATGGGGGAATTCTTCAGTGAGGGTACACAAGACTGGAATTTACATCTCTGTCCACTTTTCTCCATTGCTCAGCTGCTTCAGAGACAGTTTCATGACTGCAGTGTTGTAGAGAAAATAGAAACACCTCTCATCAACAGAAAAGTAGCGTGGGGTATTTTGCATAAACACACACCATGAGTATCCTGCCCTCCAAAAAAGGATTGTCAATTATCTTTTTTTTCTAACTTGGCGCTACACTTACAACAATTTGAAAAGTACAAATCCAACCACAAGGACTAACCTTGAACTCTCTGACTGATAAGGCACTTGATGAGCAACTAATAAAGATTTGTCTTTAAGCTAAATAAAGAATTCTAAAAATACCTCACAATGAGGATGGTTCGCCCCAAAAATTACACAGTAGTCACTATTTTAGATGATACTTATGAAGGAACAGATGAGCATTATCAGCAGGGTGGAGAGCAAAAAATGGAAAGACCAACTGCTTACTCTGAGCAACTAAAAGCATACATTGGAAACCAGCAGAGATCTTAGTCAAAATACTTCATCAACCACTATGCAGGCTGCAGAGAGCTTGTTTTAATAATACAGTAACCTATTTATGAGATCTCTACTTTAAAACAGTAAAATAAATCAAAATCTACTATTAAAATTTTATTGTGCAGTACAAAAAGTACTTTTAAAACAACACTTGAAACAAGGACCAGATTCTGAAGTGATTCACAACCCATGAATCAATACCCGTACAGTCTTAGTAATTTTCTTTATTTTGCAATTGGATGAATAAAACTCATGCTGCAGCATGCTTTGCTGTGTCTGTATGGGGATGGCCAAAGTCTACACAAGCATGGCTTATGCAACACAATGAACATGAGACAATGCCTTTGAACGATGAAGTCCATATTAGATTGCAGCACCTCATCTGCTTTTCAACAGCAGACTCTTTCCTCTTACACCTGTCTTCTTTTCAACATGAGGTCTTAAGGAGATAATTTTTTCTTCTTTGTCTTCTTCCTTCTTTCTTCTACTCAAATGTGTTGTTTAAGCAGATGGAGAGTCTTAATGATACCTCAGTTATATCCACTGGTAAACAAAACTGACAAGTTTTTAGAAAATTAACAAGTAGAAGAAGCAAAAACCCCAGATAATTTCTTTATCAGGATTTCAAAATATTATTTGGTATTTGCTTTAGAGAAATACATACATTCGCTGCACAGGGTGTTACAGAGCTGTAAGACATATAACTTGGACTGTAAACACTAAGACTCCATAAGAATTGGCAAGTCTCACTGATACAAGTCCTGCCAACTAAACACAATGATGGAGTGAGCTCTACACAGCAACTTTCCATCCAACACACTTACAGAAGAAATTTTTGAGACAGTGAATAGGATGTCTGAACTAATTATCTGTAACATAATCCAATTTCTAAGAGCTAAATCAAAGCCAAGCCCACTGAACTAGCAGAAACAATTCTTGTTTCTAGAATCCCATGCTAGAGGAGGAGTAAGTTCTGTGCTAGCATTTGTTTCTAAAATCCACAAAAGCATAGTGCAGATAAACTCTTAGTGGTTTTGCATCACTGAACGCTTAATAACAGTTTTTGCTTCATCTTCATAAAAGAAAAGGTGTTCATTTTTCTGATATTTCTAAGTAACTAGCAATGCCTTTCCTGTCCCCAGCATGTTTTACAATGGCTGAGGAGGGAATGCTTTGGACCTGAACAGCCCCCAGCCAGAAGCAATCTGTACAAAATAACAAGCATACTTAATGTCTTGATTCATCAAAATGCATTCAAAGCTGGGCCAAACACATTAATTCCACAGAATTAGAAACATATAGATGTCAACATATGTAAATACAACTACCCACTTCAGAAGTCAAAGCATTCTGTGTCGGACTATACATGTCCAGTTCCATTTTTCAGAGAGAAAAGTGCAGCTAAATGGCAAACATACTGAACTCTCTTCCCAAACAAAAATCTTGCTCACAGTATTTGAAAGCTCCCAGCTTGCCCACTTCCTGTTTTTCACAGCAGGCATTACTGTCTGTACCATGAGAGTTTCTTCCTCCAGGGCGTATCTCACAGGGAGCACTCTAGCAGGTCTGCAGGCATATCTAAACTACGCAGCAAGTCATGCTGCCAAGAAACCAAAACCAGTTTTAGAACCAGTAAAGCCACCATCAGCTACACTGTTTTCAGAACACGAACAAGTACCCATGGTACAGCCCTACACTGATAGCAGCCAGTCTACACATTTCTGTGTGGCTCAGGCTCACAAAGGAGCTTTGTGTTCCCACAGGATGGCATGCAAGATTTGTTCAGAATGCTGCCTACCTTCACACTGCAAAAGCAGATACAAAAATGGTTCAGCTCTTTTGCTGGTTTCCCTTTGCCTATTTTTAAGGTGATGCAGTTCCTGACTTTCAATCACCACTGATGTTATTGCAGTATCTGTATACTGCTGATTCACACTCTAGTCTCTCCCCACACAGAGGCAGCATTTGCTGTGAAAAGCACAGCCCTCAGTTTACACCTTTGGATATAGACACTCCTGGAAGCAACAAAGGGTGTTTGTACAGAAAGAACATTTTTGAAACGTATGGAAAGCAAGGAGGACATTATATCTATGTTCAGTTTCAGGTAAGTCAACTTGTAAGGCAGGTTGCATTGTTACAACTTCCAGTTAGAAACAGGAATCTGTCTGATGCTGCTTTTCTTCCTCCTATGTTTTTTTCCAATCTTGCAGTTAGACAGAAGACACTAGAAACAGTGTCTTCCTTCATAATGGAGCAGTAACTGTAAGTAAAGCTTACATCTTATTTTCTAAAGCCACAACTTTATTCCAGCATCTTTTCAGTGTTATCTCAAAAGCTTAGGAACATGTAGGAAATACGTTAATCCATACACTTTTATTTAAGTAATAGCTGTCCGAGACACTGTGGCAACAGACAATCTTTCACCTTAGTGAGTATTTCAATCTTTTCCTCAAGATTGTAACAGTTTTACATAAAACTAACAAATTCTAGCAACAGAGGCATTGATTTACAAAACAGTTCTTGCAAAACATTTTCTTCTTATTTTTTGCACACCATAAACAATATTAATTTTACTTTTAAGAAATGTTTGAAATTTGGATCATGTTAAGCAAGTTACTATTACAGAGTAGCTCCTTCACTGTATAGGACAAAAAGATCAAATCCCTATTTGACATTCTATCTGAACTTCCCAGATGACTTAATATAAAAAAAGCCAAGCATGCCTTTTTAAGAACAGACTGACAAGAATTATGTAATTTCAAAAAGAAGAAACTACACTGCATAATTTCTGCCTATCACCTAGCACTGAGACTTTTTTGTTTATTCTATTTAACGTATGTACATACATTAACATAAAATAAATCAAGACTTAGATTTAATGACTAGTAACTAGAGGTCAATTTCATGCACAACTACCAAAAAGTACTCTGGGACTCCTCTCCCAGCAACTGCAATTTTTATTAGGTTTTTTAGTTCTCAGATTCTAGATGCAGACTTATTTCTATCCTAATGTTATGAACAGTTAATTTTCTAAAAAGATAAGGTATCAAAAACTTAAGGTAATTTCTTCCTTCACTGCACTCCCATCTTTCCTCCATCTCTCACAGTAAAATTCCAAAAGCACAGAACAGCCATCTGAATCTTGACAAGCCAGAAGTAACTTCTGGAACAATATGCATTAGAACAACTAAGGTAAAGATTAGTTAAATTTAAGAAAGCCATAATGAGAACATATTTGCAATCTTATACAAACAGCTGCCACTAATAAGTTTTTTTTGGACCAGCATTCCACTTGTCTGTGGAAAGAGCATACCTACTCTAGAGTTGTGCTAGTAATTTAATAATCACCTGGGTTCCCTAAAACAGTCTAGCACTTGCATAAATCAGTGTCTTGTTCTACCTAAGAAAGATCAACAGCAATAAAGGAAAATAAGATGCAAGTGTTTAACGGTATCAAGAGATGTTCAAGAAAAGAAACAGACATTCTGTGAAATCAGGAATGTTTTTAGAAAAATGTCAGGACAGACAACTTTGCATTCTTTCAGTATACAAGTTTAAGTGAAAGACACACCTGACCTTGAATTTTATTACAATTTAGATTTCTATTTTAACTAGTCAAAAGCTACTAAAAGTATCCAGATAATACTTGTCTATTGAAACATGGTATTAATCCAACTTCTCAATTTTTTTTGTTAGCATATTTTGCATTAAAGAGATGAAATGTGGTCAGCACAACCACAAGTTTGGGGGTATTTTTAGGATTGGGGAGGCAGAACAAGATGATGGGGAGATTTTTAAAGTACTCGTAAGGGAAGGAGAAATAGCATTTTTAGCTCTTTGGAACCTACAAGGTACAATCCTGTATCATCCCACCTCCATCATACTGATCATCTCTCCTGAAAGAAAAGATCATTCACCTGGAGTAGACCACCTCTGCTCCAGAGCAAACACACACATCAGCAAGTGAAAACACACTGCCTCTCTCCCTCTCCCCCTAGGGTCCCACCAATTACAATTAAAAAACAAGAATTAATATATTTCCTGTCCACTCTTATGAAAACTTTTCAATTCAGTTTAGCAAGTAAAATGTCAAAAAAAGGCACTGAATGACATCTATCTGATGTCTGCCCCGCCAAGAAAATCTAACCATTCTGAAAGCACTCATCCTGTAATCATTCTGCTTAATGCCAGGAAAACACTTTACCTCCTCATATTCAGATCAGAAAGGATCAGAAGGCGATTTTTAAAAGCACAATTAAGACTGAAAACATTTGATGACAGCTTGACAGCTCTGAACATTCACTCCAGAAAAACTGAATTACAGGGCTCACTCATGCTGTTACCTGTAATTTTGTATCCATATGCAGCCAGCTGTCCAGCCATGTATTCACCATCCGAATTATTGTGAGAACATCCCCATGTACGAATCCAGATTTTCTGAACACCAGGAATAATGCTTCAAGTAAAAACAAATGAGAAATGCAAGTTAAATGATGAACAAGCTTCACCTTTAAGCCCACTGAACTGACTGAATGAACTGTAATTCTTCAACCATAAATAAGCAACACAAACAGTAACAACTCCAAAACAGCTGAGGAAAAACAGTAATTATGTGATTTTAGTGTAATGGATATTAGGTGTTGCTGGGATAGAGTAACAAAAACCCATATAGGGCTATGTTTTGTGTTTATGACTGTAACAGTGTTAACACACCCGTGTTTTAGCTATCATTGAACAGTGCTTGCTTGTTTCCCACTGTGCTCCATCCTGCCACAAGCAGGCTGCAGATGGACAACAGGTTGGGAGGAACATGAACAGAACAGCTGGCCAACAGGATAATTCATTCCAGATGACATCATGTTCAGCAATAAAAGCTGTGGGTTTGGTCTTTCCAAAATAATCATTGTTCTGAGACTAGTTGGGTACCAATCTGCTTGTGGGAGGTGGTGAATGGCTGCTTTTGCACCACTTGGGGTTTTTCCCTGCTCCTTCCTTCACTTTATCTGTCTTCATCTCAATCCACAAGTTTTCTCACTTTTACTCTTCCAGTTCTCTCCCTTGTGGTAGAGTCAATCCACCACAACTAGCAAGGAAAGAGATAGAAAAGCATTTTAGAATGGAGAAGGTGCAAGAGCTTTAGGAAAACAACAGATTCAGTACACTGCAGTTATGTTAAAACAACAAAAAACCCTAACAAAACACACAAATAAACACAAAAACAAAAATAAAATCCCAAACCTAGACTCCCCAACTTTCTCAAAATTATCATAACAGTAACCTTCAAATGACAGCACTGAAATTAGGCCACCAGCAAACAAACGGCAACCTTTTGATACTGTGGCATGCACTGACTGTAGTTCCCTCCACACAAGCCAGCTCTATAAATTGACTTGATGGCCACCAGCCGCACGACCAGCGGAAAGCTCCCATCCCAACCCAATCCCAGGCTACAGCAGCAGCATGGCAGACAGGCAGTGTGGAGCTAGCACACACAATGCTCCAAGAACTAACAAAAAGTTCTGCAAGAAGCTCTCACTGAAATTCCTGGGACAACTGCCAATGAGCTGAAGATGCCAGTACAAGAACACCACACATCCTGGAACACAATGCTCTGCCCTGCCTACAGCTTTTTTTTTCCTCCCCCTCCACACTTCTTTTTTAACAGACACTTCCCCTGGCTAAAAATAGAAATTTGTTGATGGAACATTAATGATCATTAAGTGTAAACACACGGTATTTAGACTTCCTGCTGTCTAAACAACACATGTTCAATGTGCTTTCCTGGGTACAAAACACTGAAACACAGCCTGCTAGAGAATATATAGTACCTGAACACTTTGGGGCACAAAGTACTTGTGTGAAGTATCAACAGAGCAGCAGTTCAGCTGTCCACACACTCCTGGCAGACTGGGGCCCATGCACTTTTAGGGGCATGCAAATAAAGATGCATTTTTATGCTGATAAAACCTTTTTTGAACGCAAATGAAAACCCAAGATTTAATTTCTCCACAGGAAATTAAATTTCCATACACAGTTTCTTTTCATCTTTATCATACAGGGAAATTTTATCCACCTACTTGAAACTAATGTGTGAAAAAAGAAAAAAAAAAAAGAAAAAATCCCCAGATCTCAGAACTGCAGTAGAAACTGTAATCAATAACTGAGTTGACCTATACTCTAATCAATTCCACTGCGGCAGAAAGTTCATTCTTTTCTTATGGAAATCACAAGCAGGAAAAATGCAAAGATACATTTTGTCCTTATTGCATACTATTTCCACTGAAATAAAACAGCAAGTTCAAAAGAAGTTACGGCATGTCACTTGCAGGATGTAAACACAAAAAGTACAGTGTTTGCAAATCCCAGGATGCAGAAAACAGGTTGAAAGACTGAAGCAAGGATGACGTACCCTATATGAAAGGAGACTGGGTCAGGGAATAAATAGTTCAGCACACTGAGCATACACAAGTCCCTGGGCACTGACAGGATGCACCCACAAGACAGGGATGTACTGGAGCCAATCCAACAAAGGGCCATAAAAATCATGAAGGGAGTGGAAGATGCCTCTTAAACAGAAATATCTGAGAGTGCTGGGACTGTTCTGCCTGAAAAAGAGAAGGCTCAGGGTGATCTCATCAAAGTATATAAATACCTGAAGGAGAGTGCAAAGGAGACAGAGCCAGGATTTTTTTCCATTGTGCCCAGTGACAGGACCAGAGGCAGCAGGCACAAACTGAAACATGGGGAGTTCCCTCTGAACATCAGGAAAACACCTTTTTCACTCTAAGAATGACCAAGAACTGGCACAGGTTACTCGGGGAGACTGCAGAACCTCCATCTCCTGGAGATACTCCAAAACTACCTAGTCAGAGTCCTGCCAACTGGTTCTTTGTGGCAGTGCTTAAGCAGCGGACGAGATGACATTCCAACCCTCAAGCCCTTTGCAGCTCTCAGGATTTTGTTCTTATTTCTCATTTCAGATGTCAAAAGGCTCCTCCAAGACTCCATTTTGAAGAGTTCAGATTGTATTTAGGTAATTAAGATTAAACAGACAACTTTTCAGAAATCTTTTACACATAAAAGCGTAACAGAAACAATTTCTTCAGTCTGATTATTCCATTCATCAACATCTCAGCGATAGCTGATTTCTACAAAAAATATCTCTCTAGGAAGAGAAATTTGCTTAGGATTTATTATTTATTCTCTCTACATTCTATAAGGACTATTTCACTCATTTTTATCTTGGCCACAGATTTTACATTAAGATACAACACAAACTTCCACCTTATCTTTAAAAGCTGACAAGCGCATACGAGATACAGGAAAAGCACCAACACAGGGTCAACGTAAGACTTTACCTGTCACTTGGGGGCTCATCATCTGTCTGAACATTTTTTTGGGAGTTGCGTTTCCGCACTTTGGGAAAAACATTCCTTCTCACAAACTGCCGATCATGCGGCTTCAAATCTTCTGCTGACACGATGTCTTCGATATCCTCAAGCACTGACTCACAGGCAGCAGGCATCTTCAAGAAGTGTTGGAGAAGATTTGAATACAAAACCAAGGCTTCATATCTACTGCACATTTCTCATAAAGAAAAGGCAGATGTATCTCTAAGCACACGTGCAATAAATATATCACACATATGAGGGATACTAAGCACATAAAAACAATCCACTGTCCAGAGACATTTCCTGAATGGCCTCGTACCTTGATACCTCAAACACAGGCAGGGAAAAGTCACAAACCACATAGATTCTTAAGTGCTTGTTTATAAATCATCTGTACCTTGTCATCTCCTAATTCAAAACCCCTTCATCTCCTCTGACAAGACATATCCAAGATTCAGGTATTTTTAATCATATCAGCATCATAATAAAATAGTGAGCTCATGTTATGTGATGGATGTGCTTCCACTCACATCACAGAAGAACAAAAGACACATTCCAAATGACTGCTTCATTCTGGCTCTCTTATTTGTGTGTGGACACTAAATATGTTTTCACATACATCTAAATATGTTTTCACAGTCCTTTTGAAAACAAACCAAACTATTCCTAGAATTCCTGATTCCGCTGGTCTTTCATCTGAATTAGATCATACATTGGGACAGTAAAATGAAAATTTCTGTTTTCAGGTACAAAATGTTAAACAACTATACCTAACTAATAAAAAATAAATGTATTATAATCTGGCAAGATTGCTAATACCTAATTATATTTTCCACAAGAAACTAAATACATATGCCTATGTATCTCCCCGAACATGTGAAAAACCAGATTAGTTTTAAGGAATCAAAAAATAGCCATTTGCTAGAAGAGTCCATAAAAAAAGTTACTGCATTAATTACACACCACACTGTGCTGTAACTACTAATTAAAATAAAGTCTGAAGTACCATTAGAAACTCTGGTTTTTTACATAAACCAACAGTTTACTAAGGAAATCATACGAGGGCATTTAATAGTTTACAGGGAAAATACAACACTTTCCTAACTGACATCAAAGAACAAAAAACCAAGGCTTTAATTTCTTTAAAATTAGACTTCAGGAATAGAAGATTTGCTACTGGCATAAAAACACTTCCAGATGCTGCAAATAAGTTATTGAATAACGTAAGAAGTTAAACACCCATGCATTTTCCCAGCATGTGTCCTTCAGTCAATCTTGCAAAATATACTTCAAAATAAAACTTCACATAAGCTGAACCATCACACATCAGCATTTAACTTAAAAAGGAACAGAATGATGTCACAAAGAGGCTGCATCTGCCCCAACTATTCAGGCAATTAGCATTCTTCTAGATAAAAAAACCAGGATCTATACAATTATGCAGCAAGAGGTGAACAAAAATAAGCATTTGTGAAAAGTCTAGGAATAAAGAATATGAGGGAAAGGTGACATCTCTTACACTACTTTATACCACTGACAATATGTGCAAATAGGTAAAGTTACCAAATCAGTATCTCGAAGGGAATAAAAAGTTTTGGTTTGTTGTTTTTTCTCTCTTACAGAAAAATATCCAATGTAATGGAGCAGCTGGAAAAACAAATAAGCTTAGCTTATTTCAGTGACACATGGAAGAAAGAGTACAGCCAAACTAAAATTCCTACCTTTTTAAGCAATGTCTAAATCCTCCTGGATAGTAATCCTGTGGGGTGGGGGGATAAGGAGGGGGAAAAGGAAAAAAGATATGGCATGAACAAGCAGAACCAGCAGACAGAAAACCATGAACTCATATTATTGTCCAAGAAGCACTCATCCTCCCTTTGCAGAAATACATTCATTGCTCAGTTTGACCTCATGTGGACCGGGAACACACGCTGGCTGGCTGGCAAGGTGGAAGACGATTCACGTTTTCCCTGTCTCCCGAGCAGAGGCACTGTTCTTTTTATCCTTCTTCTACAGAGTCTTTTTTTTTTTGTAAAGTCAGATGTATTTAAGTTACCTCAGACTTCCTCCAGATTCTGTCTTCAATAAGTTTAAAATTTTGAATGAAAGAATGGAGAGAGATTAACATTAAATTTTAGTTCAAGTCACTCACAATTTTTTTTAATTAAAACACTGTGAAGTTATTTTAAAACAGATTACTTGATATGTGCACTAGTTCCATATGCATGTATGAGATCTCCTTCACAAGGAGAAAGAAATTAAGACAGATTCCTGCAGCTATTCCGGTAGATTGACTGAAATAAGAAGCAATAACAAAATTAGAAGTTAATGTATTCTCCTCATACAGCCAAGCTTCACCCACAGAACTCTACAAATAAAAAACTACAGCTGTTTGAACATCTTGCCACAAATAAAACTTTCCTTGTGCCAGTCTGCTTTGGCCACCCCTCCTTAATCTCCCTGCACATACCAATGGAGGACTTCCATCCAGGCGGAAGAGGACCACCCTTTTCAGCTATTTACCAACACGTGTCTCCAATGAAGCTCCAGGATTTTATCCCCGGGCTCACACAGAGCAGAACAAAACGGCAGCATTAATATACAGTGAGACCGAATTGAAAGTACACGTCTATGTGTGTGCGTCTATATACGTACATGTCACAGAATGACGGAAGTGTTAGCGTTGGAAAGGGACCTCCAGAGACCATCCAGCCCTCCCTAGGCAGGGCCACCCGGAGCAGGTGACAAGAGAATGTGTCGACGCGGGTTTTGAATGTCTCCAGAGAGTGACGCCACAACCTCCCTGGGCAGCCTGTTCCAGTGCTCTGCCACCCTCAATGTAAAGTTCTTTTTCCTGTTGAAGTGAAGCTTCCTGCGTTTTACGGCCTGGTCCTGTCACTGGGCACCTGAAAAGTCTGGCCCATCCTCCTGGCAGCCGCCTCAGATATTTACACGCATTAACGAGATCCCCTCTCAGTATTCTGTTTCCCAGACTAAAAGGCCCAGCTCCCGCAGTCTCTCCTCACACACATAAACATGTAAACACATACATATACACATACATATAAACACACACACAAGTGCAGCCCACGGGCGAGGGGCAGCCGGGCCGCCGCCAGGACCACGCACATCCCGGAGCCCGGCTGGGCTCAACCCCCCTCCCTGGCTTCCATCCCGCTGAGAGTGCCCCATCCCCAGCCGCATCCCGGCCGTCGACCCCTCCGCAGATTCCCGCCAGGAGCTTCGTCTCCTCCTCCCGACGTTTACGCGGAGCGCTGGGAAGGCCCCACAGGGGATGGGAACATCGCGCGGGCACGAGACGGGGAACTCGGCCAGGCCGTCACAGCCAGGCAGGGGAGGAAAAGGCAGGGTGGTACGGGGAAGGAGGGGAGCGGAGGGAAGGAAAGGGAAGGGGCCGGGGCATATCCCGACCCCGGCACTCACCCACTCCTCACCCCGGCTCCGCCATCGCGCCCCGCTCTGACGCCCCGCGCGCGCAACGGCGCCAGGACGGCGGCCGGCGGAGGCCAAACAACGCGGAGAGCGCGGTCCCCGGCGGGAGAACCTCCCGGAGCCTTGGGGACTCACCTTCCTTTTAACTGGAAAATAGCAATCCCAGCAATACGTATCCAGCTAAAGCGGCTGCGATTCTGATATATCTGATCCAAATGGGTGATGAGCTGTTCCATCCTCTTCTGGCCACAACGCTCCTTTTTATTTTTAATCGTTAATTTCCTCAGAATACAATGCTAGTAGCAACTTTGCTGAATAGGATAAACTATATTGGGCAAAATATTTAGTATCAGATGGCTAAGGTTTCTGGCACTGTTTTCCTCCAAATTTTTCTGACTGATACTTAGTAAAACACCAATGTGGTTGTTGCATGGCTGAAGCTAAAGCTTTGAGCAGATTAAGCATGCAGTGTCCTTGGTGATCAAAGTGTTGTAGAGAGTGACCACAATATTATTGCTTTGGCTTTAATACACACTGTTATCCTAAAACGATTATGTATATTGTATCTTTCCTTAACATATTCTATTTTGAAGTAGTTAGCTTTGTAATGTAAAAGTCAACATTTCCTATAGTTGCATTTCAAACATTAAGGTTCTCTCTTTAGAAGGAGCCTTTGGAATCAGTTTACTCTTAAAAAAGCAGATTATAGTCTCCCTGGAAGTGGGGGAAAAGTCAGTGAAAACCTTGGGTGTACTCCATAATAGGTCTGCTGGTCCACTCACAGATAAAATGTGGCAACTTCTAATTACAAATATAATTTCACTCTCCTTTTTCTAAAAAAAGAAAAAAAAGGGGGGAAAAAGAAAACGTGGACAAAGGAACAGGAGAGGTTTAAAGAGGAGAACTGTGATAGAAAGAAATAAGCGCTGCATTTAAATCAGTCTTTAAGAACAAATTGAGCAGGACTGAGCACTATTAATATCACCCTGGTCTCATGATAGAGTCATTGTTACAGTTGAAGATATATTTGCCTTCCTATTTGGTCTTTGTTTAAGCACACAAGTACTTTCCAGAGATTCTCTCAGCGAGACACTATGTGTGATGTGTAATTTGTTACTTTTGTGGCATTTTCAGCCCAGGAGAGAATGGAGGAAAATATTTCAAAATGGGTGGCCACGGTGATCTATTTCAGAGCTCCTCCTGGGGAGTAAGAAGTCCTTACCAGGTCAGTAGTAATGGTGTCTGTATCACCAACCAGCATTTTGACTGCTGCCTCATAACGTTAGCGATTCTCTTCCTTTTTTCTTTTCAGTTTCCCATATTCAGAGAACTTCAGGTGCAGTCCTTGCATTCAGCCCGTGTGTCTGGGAGCGCTGCGCTGCCCTCCCTCACAGCTGTGCCCAGCAGCCGAGTGCTCCCGCCCTGCTCACCCCCAGCTGGGCTCACAACAGTGCTGCCTTAGGGCTGACTGAAAGAGCAAAGCACAGACAGTGAGACACAACCAAAAATCTCCAAATGGCCAACACTGACACGCACTGCTCACTGAGGAGAGGCAGTGATCTCCAAGAGCAGCTCCCAGGCAGGAATAACCCGTGAGGCCCACACCTAGTGACATAAGTAGGCCACACTGATCAGTTCCAGCATGATCCGGCAGAGCCTTTACTTTGTCCCGCTGCCAAGAATTCACAGTATCAAGCAGCCCTTGTGCCAGCACAGCCCTGTTGAGTCCCAGGATGTGGCCGCAAACTGGAAGGCAATCCCAGCGCTTTTGAAGCTCACAAACCTAAATTGCTTTGTAGCATATTCATAGCAACAAATAAAGCTGCACGCAGACAGCAGGTAGCACAGCACAGAGAGAAGGAAGCAGATAATTCCCTACCACTTCCTGATCGCAGGAAGACAGTTTATCCATATCTACCTGGGAAAACTGCTTTTTATGTGACAGTGGCTGGGAGTACAACTTCCAGTGCTGGCCTTCTCTAGGCTGGCAGCAGACATGCTCCAGTTCCTTTAGTGTCCAAAGAAGAGCTTTAGATTACACCCTTTCCCCAAATTGCCTGCAGACCTAACTTCCTCCTCTTCAGGGCTGGTAGCTCAAAGACACCAGCCTTGGGCTGGGTTACCAACTGAAGTCATAGGTTTTGCAGGAGTAGGTAGTTGGAAAAACACAAAAATTAATGTGAAAATAAAATCCAAATCTCAAATTCAGGTTCTGGTTAGTAGAAGATACATCCTTAGTTGGTTTAGAGCATCTCCACAGGAAAGGAAAACAGAGAGGGAGGTGAGGGCTCAATTTTTATATGGCAACATTATTCTCTGATAACTAACATCAGTTCTGGGTGGAAATGGGTGGGAAGGTATTCAGAAAAAAATGGAGAGTCCTAGAAGAGATACAATAAATTAGATCTTTTTTTCCTCTATTCTTGAAATTTAGGAGAATCTTCACCACTCAGAACTGGTAACAGTCCATTTTTTTCTGTTATATATGACACTTTCTCCCTGTCAAGTTCTAGAAAGAAAATAGTGGGTAAAGAAACTCCCAGACTTAATAAAGGCCAAGCATTCTTCTGAGCATTGCTTAGCTGTAGGGTAATATCCAGGCAGATCTTGCTTCCGCAAGAAAGATAGAACGGGGAGATGAATTCTACTTGTTTATGCTTTGGTTAATATCACTCCATTGACTTTGCTCTACAGGCTCATGGTTCACTTAATGTTGAGAATTGTTGGCTTCAGGAACACTCAAGGCATTGTGCATTAACTGGGTTCCACACAGGGGAAAAAAAAAGACATATACTAAATCTGGTGCTTTTAAACATGTAGCTATGTTTCACACTACAGAAAGTACCTCACATCTTTCATACTTTCTTTCTACAACAAAAATGTTCCTGTTTGCATCAAGACCATGGTGCAAGTTATCCTTTCAGGTATAAGTCAAAAGAAATATGAAGTGACTGTTTCTTGTCATTTGTAGGTAGATGAGTTCTTACTACAGGTTCAAGAGCATGACCACCCCCTTTTTTTTTCAAACTCCTTTCCTGTGTGTAAAGGAATAAATAGCTGCCTATCATTCAGGCCGTTTTGACAGACTTTTCCAAAACCTTTTCCATCTGCCAGCAGCCAAGGAATGTAGCACCTACAGGCCCGATTAAAACCTCCCTGAAACTAATACTTGTACACTGAATAATGTTGAGGTACACCAAGCTAGCCCAGAGGAGCAGAAATAAGTATTTTAACTGGCTGATTTTTTTATCCTGCACCTCCCAAGTTTATCAGCTCATCCCAAGTTTGCAAACAGATAAAGAAAGCAGAAGGAAGGAGAGGAGAAAATAACATGAAAGCTGGTAATCAGTAACAGATTCTAGGGGCAAATAAAGAAAGTGCTTATAGCAGCTGTAAAGCAGAGAAACTGAGACACAGTACAGCAGATACTTGTTGTCATCTCTGCTTCGAAGGGAGATCAGAGAACACAGCAGTCTAGCCCTCCTTTATTATTTATTAAGAATATAGAGAGGATCTTTGTAATCTTCCTTTCAGTACTGCTGTGTGCAAATGTTTGAATATATACAGGTGCACAGAGAAAGTAATAGCCTTCTCCTAGTGTGCAGGAAGTTGACAAGACACAAATGACTTGCTCAGAGGTACGACATTTAAGCAATCAACCATATTACTGTGATTTTATTATCCTGGGTTTTTTTTCTTTTTTTTGCAATTGATGGATGGCCATGTATCTAGAAAGGTACAGCACCAATACCAGACAAGAAGTGCAAGTTCATAAATATAAGTGTAGCACAAGGGACTGTTGGAAGTGACTCAAGAAAACACAACTTTTCAAAGCTACTATTAGGAAACTTCTGGAGAATTATCAGTAGGAAGGTTAAGCAGATCCACAACAACTGCTTTCATGTGATTTAATTCTACAATAACACAATTTCTATGAAGTTTGCAAGAAGTCTATTTCTAATTCATAGGAGAGGAGAGGGAATAAATAAAAATAAACTTGTATTATCTCAACCTCTGGATCACCTGCTCTGTCTCTTAACATGTGCCTTATTCTTGTTTCACTCTGGCTTAAAAAAACCCACTGAACTTATTGTTGGCATCATAAAAAAAGGGGATTGAAACTATCTGGTGTCAAATGAGTGTTTGCAATAATAACGAAAACAGTAAAAGGTTTCAAGGAACAGTATGACAGGCAACAAGAGTAAGAAAAAATTAAATAGCTATTGACAAATCTAAAGTCTTTAAAAAATTTCATTTTTATTGATTCATTACCATACAAAATTTATTCAAATTACATCCATTTGAAGTGGTAAGATCACAGCTAGAGAACAGGTCACCCTTTAATAAATCTATTTACAAAACTCACCATAAAAGCTTTTTTTGTTGTTTTTTTCCTTTTTTTACAGTATTTTACAGAGGTCTGTTTTGTTTTTTTTTAAACTAGCATACAATGCAAAGCTAAATTAGATTAGTATTTTGCCCACACACATTGGGACAAGTGTTTAATTTTTACAAAAAAAAAGATGGTCTGCGTTAGTCTTCATTTTCTCTTCCCTCGCAAAAGTGCCCCTTTGTCTCGCAAATCTTCATGCTCACACAACTTTTACTTTCCTCTTCCACAAGACGAAAACTTTAAATACTACAATTTTATTTACAGATCCACATCTAAAAAAACTCTTAAAAAATTACAAACCAGCTAGAAAATATTCTGGCAGTGTTTACAAATTAATTCTATTGTACAAAACTGCTGGATAACTAAAGTGTGAGTTGAGAACATATATCAAATTAAATACAACTGCTGAATGATCTATGCAAACATTTGTACATATAAACACACACTTAACACTGTTTAACAGTTCTTTATGTGTTGCCCTTTATACATTTGTTATATTCCAAAACCCACACAGTCATACAGTTTCCTTATTAGTACTGTGACTTCTTGCCTTTTCGTGTGTGAGCTTTCATAGCAGCAACTCAATGGTACCAGAAAACCTGCATACATAATATTCTACTACAGTACAAATAGTACTAATTTTCTGAGTATGTCAGATAAGCACAACAGTAATGCAAACAAAAAAAATAATATGGGCATCATCTAATCAACATTACATTAATTTAGCCCAGAAAATGGCAAAATATTTTACACTCAAGGAAAAAAAATTATTTAAGACTTCTTAGAATTCCTCTGACATTCAAAAAATAAATATTGGTACTATACTATACTAGCAAAGATCTTCAAAAAATAAATGCAATTCAGTTGATGTGGTACTTACAGTTATGTACTTTGGAAAAAAATTAGTTCCATTTTGCTGGCGAAGAGAATTATAAAAAGCTGTAAGCAGAGGAAGCTAACCCACTGAGATAAATATGATATATTGAACAAACAAAGCTTGGCATAAGTGTTTTCCATAGAGGGAAAAACCCACAGTGCATCTCTAGTAGGCACTTAACATGAAGCCCCACTTAGTACCACAAAAATTCTTGTACCAGTTCTAATGCACACTGGGGGCAGTAAAATTGAACTGTGCATCTTCGTTCTAGTTTAAAAAAAACAACCAACAAGAACTACTTTCACACACACATACGCACATACGCACACACAAGCATTTTTAAAAATCTGCGATTACTACAAGAAGTGGCAGAACTTTATACTTTTCAATATCTGCAATATACACTACATTTACAGTGTATTTTTTTTTCATTAAAAGCTTTTAAGGACATAAGTATTTGACCTCATAATGAGACATAAAACAGCTCAAAATGAGCATTATGACAGCAATTTAAACATTCCCACAAGTAGCTGAAAAATCCCATTTCACTCTTTTGCATTACTTCATATTTACGTTCACTGCATGTACAATCCATGTTGTGACACTCAAAAAGACATGCATTCTCTGCAGAAGGCACGACCTGAAATACTATTACAAAATTGTGATTTAGGACTAAACCAGTTCATTAAGCCCTTCTCCGTAAGCCCACTTGTCACGGTAAGCAGAGACTGGGGGAGTGTGAAGACAAAACATCTACAGTCACCTGCTTGCACCTGCTGACTCGCAAGGCACTGGAGCTTGGGGTCAAGGAGAAGGCTCAGCTGTAAAAGCCTTTTGTTGTTTCTTATAGTATTATAGGGAGTATTCAATTAAAATATCAGCACTGTTCAGGAGCCTAGTTGATTTAATAATGCTATTTTATGGTAAGTAGAGGACAACTCTGAGTGACGGCAGGTTTTTTGATTCCATTAAAAACATTGGTTAGATATGGACAGCACTTAAGACAATCAGCTGTATATAAATTCATCCATCAGTGAAGGAAGTTTCTCTAAGTCATAAGCATCAAAGAGGTCACTGATGCCTTCTTCATCCCCAAGGCTCAGCAAATAATCTTCCTGAAGCAGAGGAGGCAGCAAATTCACAAATGGTCCTTCAAAGTTTGAGGGAATTTGGTCCTCAGTCTGCTGTAGAAGGTTGGCTGGAGAAGCCAATGGAGAGATTGTTGCCATATTTACTGAGCAGTCACCTTGTCCTGAGTTAGCAGAAGCCACTTCTGTGACAGGAGGGAGAGAAAAAAAATGAAAGATGCCATGTTTAATCTCAGTAGAAATATCAGATACAGATCAAACAAAGTAACCTCTGCATAAAGGGCTTTTCATAAAGCATCATTTCAACAATAAAAAAATGGTCTCCATATAATTTCTAGCTTGTTTTCAATATGTTATGAAGGGCTTCTCAAAAATGATCATGTTGCTATCATCTCCTATTTTTCTATTAAAAAGTTATCTTATGAGATTTAAACAACTACAGGGGGAAATAAACATAGTGAGATGCCCATTTTTCAGTGGAGTTCATAGTCAAAACTGAAAATTTTCTAGGTACCAGATGTCATCAGTGAAGCAATGTAGCTTCACATAAACCCATACACAGAGATTTCTGCCTCTTGTGTTGAGATGGATCTTTACTGCTACTGTTCTGTTTGAAAACTTAAAAGAAACAAAATTGTTTCTTTCTTCAGTATTGCATACAATTCAGTTACATATGATATGCAAATAGAAAACTTACTTTAAACAAATGATGCAAAGGAGAACTTATTTCTGACTATATAAACCAAAAATACATAGTGAAAAATCGTACCTTCGCTTCTTAGAAAAATAAAGCCCAAGAAAAAGAGCTGGAAATCCAAAGTTCAAACAGAAACTTTGAATATGAGCTTGAAGAAAAGGCCATTAGAATTGCAAAGAAATAATTTTACCTTTGGAAATGGTTTTGGAAATATTTCCATTGTGGTCCTGACTATAGGTTTTCATTGGACTGAGGGCATCGTTTTCCTCTGGGCACAGATAAACTTCAATAGGTCCTTGAGTACTCGATAAATGTATCAATGCACTCTGCTAACAAAACAAACATCAGAGCGCCGTTACACCAATGAACACAACAGAATATTGATGATACTGAGTAAATTCTTACTAGGTTGTGAGTGAGTACAGTTTTACTAATCAAAGGAACCTGAAGAGAACACCAAGCCTTTTTTTTCAAGATATGAAAGGTTTGACTGATGTATCTTGCAGACTAGAACATAAAAACTTTTCCCACTGTAGTGCACAAATCTCAAAATCCCACCATTTTGCATGTCATATTAGAAGGAGGGAGGTATAAAGGATTAAAGGCTGAATATTTTCTTACAACCACAATAGGCTGGAGCATTCTGTTGGAATGGAACAGGTTTTATTATTATTCATAACAATAATATTGGATGCAGTTGTGTAAATGTTTCTGCTTTAAAAAGAACCCAAAACATCTTTCCCAATCTCCCAAAAGCCTTCGGCACATACTCAACTGAACTCAAATATCTATATGTAAGTTCACCTATTTATCAGGCAACATTTCCAAATAACAAAAAAACCAAACCAGATGCCATTTTCTTCACCCAAACTACTTACATAAGTCCTTCTGCCCCCTCAAGGCAGTGATTTTGATGGTGGTTCTGAATAGGAATTGCTAATTTGTTGCAAGAAGTTAACTTCTACACTTTTAACTGATGTAATAAACCAACATGACCTAGGCACAGAAAACCTGCAAAGCTGCTCTTTGTGCTATGACAGAAAATCATAAATTATCCTGGTTACAAATAAATCTGCTGCTGTACTGCATTAATAGTCTTCTAAAAAGCATGAATACAGGCATTAGGTACCTCTTCGCAGACTTGTTTAAAATACTTCCTTTTGTGCCCTTTGACAAAATGTTCCTTGTATTATTTGGGTTCTGGCAGTTATATAACATAATAGACAGCATTTGCAAATACAGAGAACAGCAAGTGAATGGGGGTTTGCCAGGGCAGAGAAAACAGTTAAGAGTACTTAGGGCAATGCTACAGATAATTAGAAAAGAAGGAGATGGGAAGAGCAGGAGTTGAAGAAGGAAGGTACTATTGAGTGACTGAGGTATGCAAAAACAGAACACTGAAATGTAATTGCATGTGACAGAAAGAAATAGGACCTTACTGCCTGAAGCTGAAAATCAAATAAGTTGGGTATAGAGGATAAGGGAGGTCTAAGCACTAATTTTAATGATTGTGTGCATCTCTCTCTCTGCCTGCCTGATTTTGCTGAATTAAAAATCAAAGCATAATGCCCAGGGAAAAGAAACAGGAAAGCAAACAACAACAGTATATATTTATGAATTCTGATAAAAGATATTCTTTTTCTCGTTGCAGCAAAATGATTTATTCTTCCTGCCAGAACCTGCAACAAGGTTCAAAGGGGAAAGTAAGGACAAAGGCAGAGAAATGAAAAAAAGAAGAATGGAAACCATAATGGGTCTAAGCAAGTGCAGAATAATCTTAGGAAAAAAAAGTGACAAGGAATCCAGAGTCTGTTCCTGCTCACAGGGCAGCAGGTATGGCTGAGCTCACTGGCCCAGTGTAGGAATGAAGGATTAATGCACAGGTATGAACAAAACATTAGCAGTGTTTGTGGGGTTAGCCCCATATCTAGTTGCTCCTTGAGTGAAGAAATTTGGTACATTTTTTGAATCTTTAAACCAGCAGTTCCTGTCAATTATTCCCATTTGCCCAACATACTTTGGTCTGTCTTCACAAGTGAGAATTAAAATAAGTGCCAATGAAGCAAAGATGATGATGAAAGAAGGGCGGGCAAGAATGTGTTCTAGGAATAAAACACAAATTTCAACAGCAACTGTAATATTTCAGAAAAGAAATTCCTATATGAAAATGTTTCAATAAATTAGGATATCAGTTATATGAGTGGTCAAGATGCTTAAGGCATTGAATTATCCATTAACTTTTTAACTAAAATAAGAAAGCTGAATTTCTTGAGAAAGATTTTGCATTGTTACAAACCAAGGAAATTTCAATTGTCAAGAAAGAGCTTTTCTTTACATAAAGCATGGCAAAAGAAAGTATCTGTAAATAGTGTGGATTGCTCTGAAGAAATCTGAAAGTGAGCAAAAAGGAACAAATAGCTATTGCTCTGTACAAATTGATTTTTAAAGTTTCCCCTTCCTTTTCTACAGAAACATCCCTAAAATTTGCTAGAATATAGGACTGTGTGCCTGGGCACATACCACAGTAAGACTCAGGAGATGCCACATCTGTAGAAAAATGATATTTGGCCTGGCAGAAAATACCAGGTTCTCCTTACCTCCACTGGGTCAGGCACTTCAAGTCTTGTTTCTGGAGGAGCTTTCACAACTATAACAGTTTGGTCTTTAAGGCCACTAATTTTTCGAATATCTTGATACGTCACATAAGCTAATGTAATCACTGTTAAGGAATTTTCCACCCCAGGTTACAATACATTCAGACTATTACAAGAGGCAGAAGTCTTTCAATTATTTACCCATTTTCTCACGGCTACATAGCTCTTAGCCCAAGGTTTTCTGTTCTCTACACTGTGATTGCCATGAAGCCCTGTGAGAACTTCCCTTTGATGTAACAGCTGGGGCCACTACTCAGTGAACAAAAGGGATTTTCTGTGCTGAGGGCTTCTCTCCTCCTCTGTATGTGGGAAACTACATAAGCTAAATTCAACAACCTGAAATTACTCACAGACTCCATGAAGCAAAAATTTTTATGCACCTGCTATCAGAATGCAGAGAACTGAAAATCACTGGAAAAGTGTATAAGAATTTATAGAAGTGCATACACAGTACCTTTGAATCATAGAATGGTTTGGGCTGCAAAGGACCTTAAAAGATCATTAAGTTCCACCCCCGCCATGGGCAGGGACACCTTTCACTACACTAGGTTGCCCAGGCCCCCGTCCAACCTGGCCTGGAGCAATTCCAGGGATGGGGTATCCACAGCTTCTCTGGACAACCTATCCCAGTGCCTCACCACTCTCACAGTCAAAAATTTCTGTCTAATATTTCATCTAACCCCCCCCTTCTTTCAGTTTAAAGCCATTCCCTCCTGTCCTGTCACTACATGCCTTATAAAAACTTCATCTCCAGCTCTCTCACAGGCGCCCTTTAGGTACTGGAAGGTGCTATAGGGTCTCCCTGGAGTCTTCTCTTCTCCAGGCTGACAAAAATTCTAATTTCAGTTTAAATTTGAGGGGCTTTACAAACATAAATATATAATACATAGAACACATATAAAATATATGTAAGCATTTATGCAACATTCATATATTTATATATTAACTTCTATTATATAAAATTATTTTAAAAGCCTGTTGAAGCAGCTACTTTAAACTTCTAGAGTGCAGAATGTCAATTTCTGCATAAGCATGGAATAAATATGAATATTTTGCTGTTCAACATGTATTTGTCAAAAGGCCAGTGTTTTGGGGGTTACTACATGGTGAAGCCTCACATACATATCCATGTAACTGAGGTGTTAAAGTGCTTTTGGCTGCGAAAAGAGCTGTGAAATGGCCATGATGACATGCATAAGGTTCCAGCTCTTTAGTTTTGTCATCTGTGAGGTACCTGGCACAACAAATAAAAAGCCTGATCTATTATACTTTAAGATGGTGTGAATGTGTGCTGTTACTGAGCAGTACAGCAAGACAGACTGCCCAAGCTCCAATACATCTTGCATCTAACTTGGACCAAACAGATCAAGAGGCAAAGTGGCACGTCATCTTTCACCCAAATGGCTTTTATCAAGGCTTTTGCCACTCATTAAGTAAAGTTTGCAGAGTTCATCCCCACAGGATTCAGTACTACAAAAATTGAGAATTGTCACGTTCAGTTTTGTCTTGCTGACGTCTCTCCATGAATCATGCTCTTAGTTGAAGGCAGTGCTGATCCTACTCCTCATGCCACTTGGTGATCTTTGGTTACATCAAAATGTCTATGAAATCCAGTCAAAAGACAACGCTCACATAGTTCAAGTACTTTTTACTGGTACTCCCATAGTTATTTCCTGTCCTTCAGAACAATGAATAAGTCCACTTTATTAGATGCTATTTAAACACTACTTATTATATACAGTAATGAGTTTTCACACTAGCATTTAATAAAATGGTTTTTTGTGTTGCTAATAGGTGAGAAATCTAAGGAAAATTACTACTGTTTAATTACGAAGGGCATTAACAGCCAAAATAAGTCATATGAACCTTACGCAATTTAGTATTTCTATTACATTAAATAATTCAGCCTAAGGTATTTTGAGAGCTCATAAAACCTTTGTCTATGATATTGTATTATAGAATCTCTAACCAGAGGAATATGAAACTTTGTTCCAAGTTTCAGACTAAACCAAATCCCAACCTTATTTTTCTCTCTGTGCCTGTAATAAATAAATAAATAAATAAGTAAAAAGTAATGACTAAACAAGTCTGTTATCAGATTTTCTCTTCACAACATTATAATTTCTGAACACATAAAACAGGGGTTTGCTCTAGGCTTGAAAAAAATGCAGGGCTATTGGATATCATCACTCATTAATCAGTCAGGTTCTTGGTTCTACTCTACATGAACACAAATGTTAACAGCATCCTTCATGTATCACCTTTTTTTTTTCTTTTCACATACCAGAAACATTACAGGTTCAAGCTGCTTAAGTATATTTTATATCAAACTACATTAAAACCTTTTCAGCTTCTTGAAGCTTCTGATGCTTTCTTTCTATGACATCACATAGAGGAATTCTCCTGGTATTACAGGGCACAGCAAGGAGGCTGAGCACCTTTGAGGGCTTGGGAAAAAGGATATCTCTGATTCTCTGAGTCCTCCGTTAGCAGCTTGAGGTCCAGGGTGCAGCTTTGGATTAGCTCATCCAGCTTCTTCTCTTCCTGAGTCAGTTCAGTCACCTCCCTGGTGAGCCCCTGGCGCTGCGCCAGCATCCCACCATCCTCTGACAGGCTGCAGCCCCTACAGACACAGGGAAGGAAGGCACCCCGTCAGCTCCTGTAAAATCTGACCCCACAGATAAAGGTAAAGGGGAGAGGTAGGATTTTACACTGCACATCAAGTTCTTAGTCCTTTCTCCCTAAACCCACCAACAGTGAGTCAACATAAACTACGCTTTCCAGAAAAAGCATCTTTTTATCATAACAACACATTTTGGAACTGCCACCAAGATTTAAGAGTTGAATATTTCTAACTACTTCCAAAATCTTGTTTCTAACCACAGCTTAAAAAAAACCAAGGAAGGCAGTAGGCAGAGATACATACCGAAAACTTACTCCACACGCAGAAGTAAATTAATTAATCCAGTTTTCAAACAAAATGCTGGTTTCTAATTTCCCTGACAAATGCTTTTTCTAAACTTTTCTTAACAGAAAAATAGAACTTTATCCTGTTGGAAGGCATTTAGGATGATTGCTTGGAGCAAATTGTTAGAATGGAAGGTGGGAGAAGACAAACACTGCTGCCCTGTGATAGTGAAATCAGCCAGCAGGGATGGAAAAGGATAATGAATACTTACATCCACTGAATGTTGTTTTTGGATTTTTTCTTAATGAGATGAATGCCTTCCAGTACGTTGGTAATATCGTAAATTCTCCTTTTTTGCACCTTGAGGACCTCTGCTGCTCTGTTCAAATCCAGGACCCCATCAGGAGATTGGCTCAGCAACTGAATGAACTTCTTTGTAAGAAGGCCAAGGGATGTATCATACCGAGTCTTTTCTGAGGGAGATTTTGGAGCTTGGAAGGAAAAGGAAAAAGAAAGTTAAATCAGTTTTTTTCTCATTTTGGTTCCGAAAGCAGCAAGCAAAAATGAATTATATATATTACAGTTACTTCTTTCATTTTTACTAAAGAAATCTCTCTTACTTCAGCATTAAGACACAACTTACCACTACATATTTGTATTTCAAGATGTACTTTTCCAAAAGTCACAGGTACATGAGCAAATATATACGTTTTTTAAAATGCAAATATTTCCAGTAGTCTGACAGATACATATAGCAATATTCTGCTTAGGCTTTTACTATGTGGATTCATAATAGTATTTTTAGTATCTATTTATCCTGGCAGCAAACCCAAAAACTCCCCTGTGACTCTCCTTCATCAGGCTGATAGCCAGCTTTCATCAGGGTTTGATTTTCCCCTCATGTGAGATAAGTGTTTCATATGCAATTGAGCAGGACTTAGGTGTACTTCAGTGGGTGAACACAATGACTGATTCCATCAGTGTCAGACTCCACAGCTTGAGAAAACTCAAGTGAATTAGAGGAGATTGATGTAAAATACAATTTATAATCATCATTGCTCCATAACCAAGCAATGCTCAAACTGGGAGAGAGTATCCATATCTTCTAAATTAGAAGTCAGCAAATGGCTTGGACCAATTCATGGTTCCCATGCACAAATGCAGCACCTATATACTTAACAGATGGGCTTTTAAGAATTTAAATACTTGGATGAGAACGATTTCTAATTCTAAATGTTCAAGGCCTTTCTGTCAAGGGAAATGAGCCAGCCATTATTACAAGTCTGCTGGGCTGGTACATCTCAAGCCTTTCATTTGCTTCCAATATTATGCAGGATGGAACTTAGGCTGATTTCCTTTCCATGTTTTCAAGGGTCAGGTCATACACTGAACTGCAGAAGTCAGTCAAAACTGAAAATCCCACCAGAGAGTGAACCTTTAGATTACCCTGAAATATTTTGAAGAATACAATGGCTTTTCAATGAAAACCAAGACGTTGCATCTTTGCAAAGAGAACCACCTAGCTGTATTTCTTGGGGTAGATTCAAGGCTTGTCTGCTCTGGGAAATGGAAGAATATTCATAGAAAGGCTTGGGTCGGAAGGGAACTTGGAGATCATCTAGTTCCACTCTCCCTGCCATGGGCAGGGACACCTCCCACTAGACCAGATTGCTCAGGGCCCCATCCAACCTGGCCTTGAAACACTGCCAGAGATGAGGCATCCACAGCTTCTCTGGGCAACCTGTTCCAGTGCCTCACCATCCTGTGAGGAAGGAATTTCTTCCCAACATCTCATCCAAATTCATTCACATCACTTACATGACCTTGTGGATTTAGAGCAGGGTGGTTGGTTTGTCTGGGTTTTGTTTGGGGTTTAGAAAAGAGTAAAGGATCAGAGTGATAACAGAAAGAAGTGACTGGACTCGCACCTAAAATGGCTCATGCCCCTCATCATGCACCAAATTCTTTGTACAGGCTTATCAACACTGCAGCAGCATCCTGTGCACCAAACAGTACTGAATTTCTACAAGAATCCACTTCAATTTAAAATACGCTTCATATAGCTTAATGAAGTTTAGTTTAATTAAAGCAACTGTGGTTGTTTAACTCCTATGCTTTAAGTTTGTATCTTCAACTGATTTCATTTTTCCTATTTGCCTCAATAGCAACCAGCAGACTAGTGAGGAGGAACCCCTTGGTGTCTCTTGCTCTGACATCATTACCACTGCTGCCCGAGTCCTCTCCTTGCTCCGTCTGGCTCCCTCTGCCAGCCTAACTCTCCAGCTGAAATCCCCCAAACAAGACAGGAAGGCTACAGCCCCCAGCTCCTGTTTCAAGAACCCCACTGCCCAAGGCAAGGCAGATGTGCAAAAATTAGTACTTAGAGCCACTAGGCAGTGGCAGTAATTATCCAGAGTCACACTGCAGGGACAGAAGGCAGCTTGGATCCCACAAAGAGCATTTATCATGCAGCACTGCTGAGGCACAGCTAGCATTCTTTGCAAATCCCTGCCCAGGGAAAGAAGCCCTGGCAGCCAGCTGCGGTCACTCCAGCAGCAAAGGAGGAGGCTGGCCTGATGAGCCTTGCCTAATAACTGTGTGTTTGATCCTATCACACCACCTTCATTCCTCAGCATCCACACCTCTCTAAGCATCCCAGCATCACATCCTTGGCTGAAGGGGAGGCCGTGGGCAGAGAGGATGCAGGCTGCCCAGCAGGCAGAGGGGCACACCTGGCAGTCAGGAGCCTCTGCAGCCTCTCAGCAGCAACCCCTGCATGCTGCAAACGTGCCATCCATTGCCTGGCTGGGGGGTTGAGTTTGTTGCATACACATCTAGGCGAGGTCTAGCAATAAACACACTCTAAGCTAGGTAATGCAGGCTGATGACAGCATGTTACAAGTTCCCTTACTTTTTGGACTATCTGGACTTCTTGTTGCAGCTCTTCCTTTCCCCTTTGGAGTCTTTAGTCCTTCTGCGAGATACTGGTGGCCACTTTCTCCTAGCTCCAGCCTTCGTTTTGCCTGTTAAAAAAAAAAAAGATCTTTTTGTTAATTGATGGATTGTTAAGAAATATATTTCACTTTATCAAATGTATATTGGGAATATAGGAAAGGCAGAGAGCGCTGAGCTTTTCACAGCGATCTATGTGTACAGGTTCATAGCCCCTATGCATCACAACAAAATCCAAATATTTACTGGAATTCTAAGGGAGACTTAAATATGTCACCCAAAGGCTAAGCTGATGAGGTTTTTATTTGACAATTTAGCAATTTTTTTAGATTTGAAAAGCTGAATGACAGTTGTATGGTGTATTTCAGTCTAAGTCTGGACCTTCTTAAACAGGAATGAAAGATTTCAGCCCTTCCTGGAGTGGATAATATTTTATTTAAGAAAAATAAAGTCAGTTTCTCAAGCACCTACATGTATGAACCCACAAAACTACATTTTCTTTGAAAAACCCCTTATATCCATTTAGGTTTGTGCAAAAGTAGTGTTAGTGCAAGTTATGTTTCTCCCTTCACAATTTGAGAGGATGGCTTTGAGAGGACCAGTAATTCCCACTACTATGAATTTCCCATCAGTGAAATACAAGACACGACATCAAGAGCAGCATTGTACAAGTCTTCTCCTCTGCATCTCAAACACATGTCCTCATTGAAAGCACAGCCACTACATTTATTTCACATTAACTAGCAGATATGCTGCCTACATAAAAGCGAGGTGGAGCAAAAGTAGTATTAGAAAGAGAATGCCTGAAAATCAGCTAAATGTTGCATTCAGCTCAAAGCTGTGTACATCTTGAATAACAAAAATAATGAATGAAACTGTTAAACTATGCAACACGCAGACAAACTGCAATGAAAACCACCACCAATATGAATTCTGTTCCTAGACAGAAACACAATATACTATCTTTGGAAACAATTCTATACCTTTCACTGCCACTCAGGTTACTGAAATTAAATCTGGGGATACTTGTTATCCTAACAATAGAAAGCACATTACCTGGAAGAAACAGGAAAAAGAAGAAAAAAAGTTTATGGCTAATCAAGTTTAGACAAATAACTGTTTCTGAAGAATGTTGTTTATTCAGTTAGGTAGAGTAATTCAGAGTACATTATTTGCTTGTTTTTTAAGATTCACCCTACAGGACCGGATAATGTTTTGCTCCTCAGTGAACCAAGACAAAACAATACATTCTGCTAAGGAGTTGTAGACAGGCATTTCTCTATTGAGGATTTGTCTTATGCACTTTACTTTGGGTCTGTGACCAACAGAAGGCTCTAAATAAATCAGTTTATATGCATTTATTTATGGATAGCTAACTAACATCTTTCTATTGGACTCTGCTTGCAAACCTCAAACTTATTAAAAGGCAAGTTAAAGCACATGAAACTCGTACAAGCCCATGGTGTAACAGCACGTGCAGAGCACTCAAGCCACTCTTCTCCACATTTTGTGTGAAGGGGTACAAAATTCACTGGCAACAGAGCAAAACTGAACTGCATCCTTCTAACCAACACAGGCACCACACTCCCAGCAGACCACTGGTGGCAGCTTCCAACAGCATGAAACACCTCTGCTCTGTTCAGCTCTGTAATCCAAGGACACAGATTTCTAAAAGGTCAAGTGTTAACAAAAGCATCCAGCTAATATGTTTAGCCAACGTAATTGGATTAAATTAAGATTACAGCTATTCCACAGGGAGAAATACATTTCACACTTTTTTATTTAAGTGTTTTTCCACCCTGAGAACTGTAAGAGCAAAGGAAGAAGGGGTGAAAAGGGAACTATTCAGGGCGTGGGAAGACTAGGCCAAAGGGATACAATTAAAGATAAAAGTGAATCTCAAAACCAGGTGTGAGAAGGGGGGGCAATGTTTAAGATGTAAAATCCAGAGATTTGCAGCTCTCTCGATCAGAAGAGAAACTTAGGTTTGGATTATATATCAAAACTTTTTGTCTCAACTTGTTTGCCAGACAGAAACAACGGTATTTTGCCTCAGCTTTTGTGGTTAAAGACTTATACAAGTTTCTCTCGTGAACTTCAAATAATCAGAGAATACAGACAGCATCCTTTGGCTGCACAAAGCAGCACAAGCCTGCCCACATGCGCTGGGGCTGGCACAAACAATACGCTCTTGTCAGGCTCAGCAGCATGTTGCACCGACAGACAGCACAGGGCTAGTGAAAAAAATAGCACATGACAGAGAGGGCTCTACGAGATAGCTGGGTTTTAGGGTACAAAGCATACAGGGGTCCTGAGAGTTATATAGAGCAAAATATTTTAGTAGAGTTTAAAAGATCCTGATTACTGACAGGCAATTTTAGGAAACCCTGAGGAATGTTTAATTTCAGGCCAGATGCTACACATCACTCAGCAAGTGCTCGCTTCCCCTTCCTGTTTTACAAACTTCATAACTGATAAGATGCAGGACTGAAGTGGTGTATTCTCTCAATTTCTTCTTTCATGAATTACAGACTAAAGATTTCCTAGTGCTATTTTGTTTGCACTAGAGATCCTGGGTGACTCACAGTTTCTCTCCCATCTCCAAAATTATTCATAGTGTCTTCCAATATCTGGCTTCTCTTCAGAAATCTCAAGATCTGTGATCGGCAGAATCAATGAGCCTTTTAAAAAAAAAAATCTTGATTTTGACTTATTTTTGCTACAGCACTATATTTATTATTTGCACTATTTGTACAAATCAGTATTGTTTGTCCCTTTTGAATTAGTTGATCAATCATTGCATGCCCAACCATCTGACATGGTATGAGGGACCTGCTAAGAAGCAACAAGCCAAAGGACACCAGCACAAAGCATCCCAAATGACTGACAGACAGGAAGCAAAGGGCCTAAAAATTTTTCAGCAACATGAAATCTGAGTGCAAGAAATGGGAAGTCAGATTCTTTAGGGGGACAGTGAAAGGAGCACTAAATGCATGGAACAATGAAATAAAAAGCCACAAATAGATACATTCCAGCAAGAGGCATAAAAGTAACAGGAAAGCATTCCATGAAGCTGAACTAGATACCTACCTAACCCCTCGGTCCAGACATAAAAATTGTCGCATCAACTCAAGTTTCTCTTCTTCAATACTATGAGCAATCCCTGACATAGATACAACTATAGACTCACTCTTCAGTGCAGACCACTAAAAACTGGTGGCACCTTGAGTTCTATGTAAGTTTGCTCTTTTAGCTTCAATCTCTTTTTTTTAAAAACAAAAAACCCAGACAGCTACCACAATCAACATCAGAGGCAAAATCACAAGAATGTCTTTCTCTCTAAGAACACCTGTCTCTAGAGGAAAATAGTTTAAGAACTCCTAGAATAAGCTAAGTATTTTCAAGTACGTGGGACCTGATGCAATTCACTTTACAATACTTAGTCTCATGGATTAACTTTTAAGAGGAGGTTGGAGGCAGGTTATGCTTGAAGAAGAGAAGAAAAAGGAACAAGTGTAGTATTAATTAATTGGAAAAAGGGGTGGAAAAGATGGAAACAGGAAATTATAGCCCATTCCCTTTAATGGGCCTGGTTTGACTTCATGGCTGCCTGGGTCTATCAGGCTGCTGACACCACCTCTTCTGCATCCTCCCTCCATCCCTACTCTCCTGGTGCAGGCAGCACTTGATCGATATGTCCTCATCAGCCTCCACAGAAAGCTGGTTCAATGTGTCCCTACCAGCAGTAACTTAGTCCTGCTCCAAAATAGAAGTGATTTTTCTGCCAGGTTATCCCTTGAGGTGATGAGCCTGCACTGAGAGCTGCTGAGGAGAAGTGGTGTGACACCCCCCCTTGCCCCTTGGGGCATCAGATTGACATTTGAGCAGCTTCACTGTCATATCACGCTGCAACCAACTTCAGTTCTTGGGGAAAGAAACTGGCAGCAATTAGAAATAAAGAAAACATTTCAGAGTGTTACCTTGTAACAGACAAGTAAGCGCTAAGCATCAGGTAAGAGCCAGCACAGGGTTTTGTCAAGATAGCAGAGCACAGTGCCCAGGTGGGGCAGACATCAGTTTTTGAGGACTGCATCATATCCAACCAAAGCCTTATTTTCTCTGAGAATTATATTTTAAAGTTTGAGGAAAGAAGCAGTAAAACACTCTCTGATTCTTTCCAGTGATAAAATAACGGAGGATAACTTTGCCAAACCATGCACACTAAAATTTGTCCTGCTAGATGAGTCTCTCAGTTTTATTACTGGAAGCAAGTTAGTTGCACTGTTTGCAAGAGACAGACCTAAGAAAAATTACATTGCCTGTGCTACCTTCTGAAAATCTTTTGTCTGAAATATTCCTGCACCAATTAGGCTTTAGCAAGCACATAAAACTTGCCAGAAGAATGATCTGAGTTGGGCATATTCTATTCCCCCAAAATCCTAAGTTTAAAGTCATTTGGAAAAGCACAGTCAGTACATTTCCATTACAAGTGTGAAGCACCAAAACTCTCTTCAAACTCCTGTCACAGCTCTTGGGCCTCCCAGGCTCTGTACATCCCATCTCCTCGGAGGTCCTATTCAGGCCCAAGATCTATCTACATCCCCTGCTCCCCTAGCAGGCATTCAAGGTGTATTAGAGGAGCAGCAGTCTGATTTAAACACAAAAGGACAAAAGTTGACCCCAGAAAGAGAATGAAAGTGACCTGGGACAAAGCCTGCTGAGATGGGGACAGAAGATAAAAACTTATTTCAAAACACAATGAGATGAGAAGCTGAAAAGAAACTCCAGTTAATGGTCGACTGGGCTGGAAAAACAGGAAGATTGGAAATGACCAAGCATGGCAAGGAAAAAATTGTTTATTTTAAGTGACAGCTGAGGGTGAACTAACAAGTCAGTGAAATGTGTCCTAGGGCTCAGCTGTGGGTGTCTCAGAGCTAGGAGTAAGATGGGCAAGTTAAGCAAGGGACAATGACTAAGCCCGGCGTAGTCTCTAGAAGATATTACAATTGCTAGGGGCAGATAAAATGGCAGCTTTTCTGTGTGTCACCACAATGCTGATATTACCAGGGAGGGGATGCAAGCCCTTCCAGCAAGCACAGATAAATTTTGGCTGCAGCAAGGAAGCCATAGCACAGGTTCTTTACTAATCCCCACACACTTTGCCCAGGCTTTCTTCCACATTTTCTAAATTAAGCTCACTTAAAAATACAATTTAAAAGCTGAGGCTCTGGAGGCATGAACTCTAGAAAGCTGTTCTAGAGGTCAGGAGCTGCAGAGAAGAAAGCAAATATTACATCAAAGAGTAAATTAAACTGGAGCTCGATGAGGAGGGAATACAAGAGAGGAAGCAAAGGAAAAAAGACACCTTGGGGTGAATGTAGAGAAATATTCATACACTAAGGAAATGTCTCCACTGACTGAAGGGATACAGGCTGAGCATTTAGAACACACTCAAATGAACAAACCCTGGTATATGGAGAGGCCTCAGTATCTTCCAGAGGGCTGTACCCAGCTGAGGGCACAGCAAACATTTGGGAAGACCGGAAAATAGGGAGAGCTGCAGAGAGGTTAGCAGAGGAGCTCTGCGTAAGGAAAGGGCTCAGTTCTGCTGGTCAGCTCACAAGCAAAAAAACACCCAAGGTCAGCAAAAAGATGCGGGAGGGAGTTTCAGAGTTCCTGCCTTCAGACTCCTACTGACAACTCATTTCATACCCACCTCCTCATTTCTCAACAAAAATAAATATGCAGTTCAAACTTCTGGAAGGGAGAGGGATTTCCAATTCCCATGAACCCAGTGGTCCACACACAGATACCAGTAATTTGTACCATACTACCCTTGGTTTCAGTAGTTAACTCTGACAGTATAAAACATTTAAGAGGAGGTTTAAGGAAAGAATAAGAAGATAAAGAAATAGCTGAGAATTAAACTATTTGCATGTAAAAGACAACAAAGCATGTCCTTAAAGGGAAAGTTCTGTAAGTCCTCTCAAGTCTTCCCAAAGTATTACTTCCCTATCAAAAGGAGGCATTCCCATACAGAGGAACTAGACTAGGAATGGCACTTCTAATGAAAACATTACCTCAAAATTCAGTTTTACTCATAGACATTTATAAGACTGAGGTAAAAGAATACAAAAAGATACATAAAAATAGTGCCTTGAAAACTGAATACATTGTAAAATCAACACAAGGCAGAAAAGGAGTCTGAAATAATAGCTACTTATTCATCAGGATTATTAGTTGAGTGACAAGCAGCTTGTATTTAAAGTAAAATTTTAACAATCTTTTTAAAGCAAACGAAAGTTTACAGAAATCATCCTGATCATCCTAATCCAACACAAAAGCCCCAAATTTTCTTCTCATAAAACAGCAACTGTATTTTTAAAAGGACCAAAAAGTACTTTCTATTATAGCAATTTCTGTTTACTAAGTTATCACTTTACTTTTCAGCTTATTATAGTTTTGACTGAAGGAAATTCTTCTCTAGTTCTTATTTTGACATTATTAATTCAGCTACAGTCAAATTGTTTGGTTTTAATGTAAATGAATATTAGAAGAAAATTCGTTTTATATGTCTTATTTGGGTTTATAATTAAATAAGAGGAATGTCACAATTACCATTTTAAATGACATTCTGTTCATATGTAGCCCCTCCCCATTAGGCTTTTGACAGAGGACTGAAGGCTGTTATGTTACTCCGGAAGTTTCTTTCAAGGCCTAATTAAACCATCCTATTCCTATCGACTTTCCATTTTCATGATTCCCTCAGAAGTATCCAAGAGTCAAGGAAGCCATGAACTGTAAGCACTTAAAGATGAAGCCACATGACTTTTATTTAGCTACAAAAAGTTAAAATGCAGGTAGCCAACTTTCAGCGGCAAATTCCTGTTTGAAAGTGGGACCCAAGCCAGAGGAACTGAGCGATGGCTTTCCCTTGCCAGGATGAATGTGCAGGAAGAAGCGATGCAAGTGCCACGAGTGCCTCCCAGTTGTTGCTGCAGAGCATCCCACAAAGCCATTTTTAACACCCACAGAAAGGAATACATCAGCTTTCAGGCTCACTCAGCAATATGAGCACGGGTAGCTCGCTCCCGTGTCAGTGGCGCTGCACGTCAATGCCACCCCAGTGAGGCACTTCACTTTCTCACCTTGAGCCTGGCTGAACAGAAGAACATTTTCAACTGCTTTTAAATGAAACACAATGGCCTGAACCAAATCAAGAAAGTACTGATATGTAGTAATGAAAAATGGTGGTTTCTCCCTGTACCTACACAGCAGGTCATTTTGACTGAAGCAGGATTATAATCTTAATGTACTAATTATCTTTGATTTTCATCCTGATACCTCATGTGACCTGACATGCCCTCTGCTCAGATTATCTCATAGCCACCAATGCTAACAATTCTGACACCAAGGTAAGTGGACAACCCTGTTTGACATCACTCCATTTTAGCCTCATAGGTCTACTAGAATGCCATGGCATCAGCCCCACATCCCACCAGACTTGCACTCAGTATAGTAGCCACTGACAAAATGTGCAGCTTGTCTTGTTTTCCTACTCTGCTGCAGTACTTCATATTTTCTTTGCACTAAAAGAGGAAGGACATTACAACGGTTGTGCAAGACATAAACCAAAGCATAAGCCACGTTTCTGGCCTCAAACCAAGAGAATTACACCTATGCTGCATAGGAAATGAATCATCTGAGATCTTTCTTATTGCAACTTTTTCCACCAAATACGAAACAATTACTTCTTACGGGAAGTGATGGCTTTGCACTGTACTAAGGTTGAAAGCTGCAGTTACTACTTAATGTTGAAATATGAAAAGTTATTTTCAGGAAACTGCACCCAGTTTTCATCTCAACTGCTAAACTGCCCAAGGCGAGGAATGCGTGTGTCTCTGGGCAGTCCTGAAACACCTCCATGCAATCCTCTCATCCCAGCAGCAGCCAGAGGCTGAGCTGCACCTGCCTGGTTAAGGTGGAAGCTGTGGAGACAAAACTTCCAGAAAATGTAATGACAAACAGCCAACATGCGCACGCAGAAGCACGGACAGACTGACCAGCTTCTGGGGTGTGGAATCCTGACCACAGGTTTTTGGGGGTGTTTATGTATGCAGCAGGATTGTTTCCCTCCCATTCCCTGGGAAATATGGCCTGGGCATTGGTGGTAAGGCCAGACCTGCCCCACTAGCAGGCTCTAATGCCAGCCCCATCCTACAAACTGGTGCCAAAGCTACCAGCCCATTTGCCTACCCCCATTCCCAAAGACAGCACCGCTGCAGGGCTGCTGCCTCCAGAGCAGAGCTCGGTGATTTTCAGTTGTGGTTCGCATCAGTCATTTCTCACCACGCACTCCTTTGAAGAAAACAAGATTGTCACAGAACAGGCCTGATGCTGAACTTGCAAACTCATGGCAAGCAGCTGGGGGTGGGGGTGGGGAACATGATGGGACACAAACAGAGAGGGGACAGGATGTGACAGCAGACCAGCCATGTAAGAGACTTCTTGGTGCAATTTCTTTGTATGGCATTTATATGTAACAGTTTCACCAACAAGGGTCCACTTTTCATGTTACCCATTGAGGTCAAAGTAAGGAAGTGATAGTTAAATTCACATGGTGTATAATAGGGCATGACATCTCCATGTGGCCGCAGAGCTGCTTGCAGTGTTCCAGCCCCTCAGGAGACCTTCAGCCTCCTGACTAGCAAGGCTAAAGTTGAACTGGACTAAGGGAAAGAAATATTTTCTATCATTTTATGGTTGATCCAAAGGAAAACCATTGCAAAGCAATCACTCAATCTCAAAATACATCCTAGAGATAATTTTGTCTTCCATATTTAAGTACCATTTTTTATTTAGAAGTCATTAACTTCAAAATAATATTATGACTGGATTTGTTCCACTGAGTGGCTTCCACTCTATGTGCGGAAATTAGCACCGCTACTTAGAAAAGAAAAACTTTCAAACACTGTCAGTTGTCTGCCAAATCGTCTATTAAACAAACAAGCCCTGAAACTGGAGGAGGAAGGACACTGAGAGCTGGAGAATATAATAGGATTAACTTCCTTATAGGAAATTCCAGTAAATGCCATGGAGTATTAGATAAACAGGTTAAAAATTAGCAGCAGCATTCTGGGCATATATATTGACACAGGAAAAGGGTTATTCCTCACTTACAAAACATATAGAATATAGTGATAAACCTCTCTAGGAAGATGCAATTAATAAGACTGGATACATACAACATGAAAAGTGAGGAGGAGCATTTACAAAGCCACACCAGTGCTATCTCAGTGCAGGTGCTCTGTAATGGTGCAAGATTGGGCTTGCTTTACAAAGTTCATTCACTAAATTGCCTGCCTAAGCCACAGCATTTTGAGCTTTGTTTTCCTTGGATACAGGATACCTACAAGAGAGGACGACGTCTGTGGAATTTCACAAATGAAGTTTCTGGAGTGCAAGTTTTCATGTCTACACAGGTCTGCGGTTCAAGATTTCCCACCCTGGCACCCCAAACCTTCCTGTACTCCATACAAAAAACCCATTTCGAGTTATACTAGAGCAGTGCCATGGAACTGCATCACTTAACTCACTGAGAGGTGATTCACAGGGAACCAACAAACTTGTACATTCTTTCAAAAATTCATGACAAAAAGGATATGTATGTGAACGCTTCAGAAACTACAGCAGAGAGCTACAAACTAGAAGGCAGCAAGTTTTAAATACTCAGGTGCACATGAGCATTAGTGTTAGGTATTCACATCCCCAAAGCAGGTGAATCCTTCCTTAAAAAAGGCCAACACCAGTCTTGACTCCATATTTTTAGTTCACTGCCTGAGGTACGATGGCTCTTACATCTACCTATTTTTTCAATTAATGTAATTAGTAATGAGAAGTCAGATCTTAGTAGCAAAACCTTTTATTTTGAAGTATTTTCTTAATCCAGTTCCACCCAAGTATAAAAGCATACAGCAGGATTCCCCAAAAGTAATAAATGGACTTTGAATCCATTTAGGGTGATAAAAATATTATCTAGTTTCCAAAGGTCATTATGAAAGTTGACAAAACACATTCAGAAGACTCAGGTGAGATACAATGATTTGCATTTACAGAATCAGACAATGAGAAATAACATGGAGTCCTAAGCATTTACTGTAACAGAGGATAGTTCTGTACATTATGTAAATTGTCACAGTGTTAGTTCACTTTAAGGGGGTCTCAACATTGTCCAAACAGATTAACCCTGATTAGTTATTTCTGCACCTACAAGTAACTATAATGCTGACTTTGCACAAGAGATCGATTTATCATTCGCAAGTTAATTAAGTATAGTTTCAAAAATTAAGTTACCAGCATTGCATAAAAAACAATCCTTAGATAACCTTGATGAAGTCGACACAATAACCTCTTCCACATACCAAACTTCAGAGTAACAAAAATAAATAACAAGCGCTCAAGAAACAGGAAAACACAGTTTACATGTCCAAAAGCAGCTATTCCTAGAAGCAGTCAGAAAGGAGGCTCCAGATTAGCAGAAGTCACAGAAATAGATAAAAGATTTTAAGAAGAGGGCAAAGGAGAGAATCACAAATAGCGGGGACCTAAAGATCCCAGTTGTGGCTGACAGCCTCCTTCAACCTAGACCTGGAGCTGGTACTTCCATCAGAAGTCTCTACACAGCACATTTCTTTGACTACAAACTGAACTTGGTTTTCACCCAGCCTGGGTTGCTAAACTCTAGGAACTGATTACTTTCTCCCTCCCCATATCAAGGTAGGCAGCTGCTGCATTTACTTGTATTGCACAGGTCAGTTTGGCAACAATTTACATGGCTGAAATGGCGCAGAGATAGCCAAGTTCCTGACATTTTAAATGCTGTGTAATGTCACAAGGAACAACTAATCCACTGAGTTTTCACTGTGATGCACATTCTACCTTGGCAGTATTTTATCAATCCATCAGCCACACCATGGAGCACAACAACCCGAGAGTGTTGGCAAAATGACAAGTTGATTTCAAATAGCAAGTTTTACTTATTCTCATTGACAGAGAAGGGGAAAAAAGAAAAGACAAGATGGCAACAGGCCTTAAGTGAATGAATGCTGGTAGACTAAATAATTTTCTTTTTCACATTTAGGAAATTCTGTCATGCACAGGACAATCTAGAACAACTGATGTGACAGCCTAATTTACAAGACAACAACCAAAACAGATGGTTTTCTAGGGAGTCATAGGTAACAAATTTCTAGGGGAAAAGACAACAAAGTTGCTGTTCTTTCTCAGATTATATAGGATATTTTCAAAAAGTTATCCCTTTTGGCTTTGGTGAAGCAGATAATCTCCAGTCATACAGTTAAGCAAGGACTTGAACCTATATGAACACTGACCCACAACAGACAATCTGCCCCTTCTACTTTGTCTTCTTTATTATGTATTCTCTAAATACCTTGAGATGACTTCTCCAGAAAAATCAGTAGTACCTTAAAGCATCAAATTTTAAAATTAAGTTAATTTTCATTTTTCTCTCTAATATACACTTTGATGAAAGAAAAGAATCTGACTTTCTAATATGACCTCCTACATATCACAGACCCCAGTTGCTGTGCTATTGTAGCCAAGGATAAGAATGCAATTTTAGAATCTTTGTTATGAAAATGAAATGAACAAGCACCTATCAGGAAGGATCATAAACACAGTTGCTCCCACCAAAAAGCGAGTAGGACTTGCTAACCTCAAGGCTGCTCAGAGTTGAAATTACAGAGCATAACTACAGAGAAATTAGAGCGAAATTAGAGCCAAACAGTCATTGTGTCAAACCTTGAAGGTACAAACTCATTATTGTCCCCTCACTCAAAAAAACCCTAATTTCCACTTTGAGTTTGCATTGTTTAAGTTTTCAATATTAAATTCTCAGTGTGCTCAAGTTCAACAATTTAACAAGTCCTTTTATACTGGAACCATCTTGGGGAGTGGCTGAGTTGGGAAAGCACCTTTGGAGATTATCCATCCTTTGCTGCTCAAAGATAAGGTAACTAGAACAAGATGCTCAGGGCTGTATTCAGTTGGGTTTTTAATACGGCCAGTGAATGCAACTCCACAACCTAAGGGACCTGTTCCAGCATACCTTTGCTGTATAATCTTCTGTTTAAATGGAATTTCTTCATTTCAGTTAGTGCCCATTGCCTCTCATCCTGTCACGGGCCACCACTGAGAATAGCCTGGCTCCATTTCCTTCACTCTCTCCCATCATGTGGTTAAACACCTCCAGGCTCAACAACCCCAGCTCTCTCAGCCTCTTCTTCTATATGAGATGTCCCTCACTGGACCTGCTCCAGTATTGTCCATGTCCTCTCATAATGGGGATCCCAGAACTGGACCCAGTATGTCAGATGTGTCTCACCAGGGCTGAGCAGAGGGAAAGGATTATCTCACTCTGCAGAGCTGCTTTACAGCAGGTTTGTCCCAGCCTGTTGTAGTACCTGGAATTATTCCTCTGCACAGGCAGGACTTTGCACTTCCTTTTGCTGAACTTCATGAGGTTCCTGTCAAGGTCCCTTTGGACAGCAATGCAACCATCAGCTGTATCAACTACTGCCCCCAATTCTGTATCTCATATCAGTCAAGTCATTCCTTAATATTAATTTCATAAGCAAAATATTGCCTAAGTTGCACTGAAGGGCATTTTCTTCAGACCTCAATTCATGCTGCCCTGTTTAACAGCATCTTCTATTTTCAAGATCTTTCCCTTACAAATACTAGCACTGAATCACACATGTTATTTTAGGCATGAGTCGCACCAAAACTGTTGACTGAGGCAAAAGTATCCCCACTCTTGTTCCTTTTTTTGTACATGCCAGAATGCAAGCCTCAATGCCACCGCCTCCCAGTGTTGTGCTGGAAGCTGGAGTGCAGTTGCTTGTCCACTACAGATGTCTCAGAAGTGCTGCTTTCCAGGATACAGGCCCCCTTTCATAAGGCATGGCTTGCATTCCCTGCTCTCTGGCATACCATACGACTTTGCCTTTCGCTGTATTAAAGACACACTGTGTCTGAATGTGCCTACAGAGCAAGTCATGAGAGCTCCATTATCATTTACTATTCTGCTGGCAATTACTATCAGTAACAGTTTTTTTGTTTACTTCTGTGGCAATGATGAAAGCACTCCATAGTATTGGGAATAGTGCAAATACTCCCTGGAATCAATCAAAAGGACTCTTTTCCTGCCACTTAGCCCATTTTTTAAACCAATTTCATATTGACGGTTACTTTTGTTAATCAAAATGCTTTACAAAATTAAATGTATTTTCTATCAGCCTCATTCACACATTGGACAGCTGTACCTTTGTTAACTTGTAGGTTTCAGCAGGAGAAGAAGGGTGAAGGTGGGAAGAGCTGGCTGTGGGATACTGCTGGTAAATGCTTTTGGAAACACCACAGGCACTCTTTGCAGTGCTGTACACAGAAGAACTCCATCCTCATAACTGCACACTATTTAAACCCTGCAGATAGGTTTATTTCAAGACTGTTGGCCATCCCAAGTATTCCAGCAATCCCAAGTTTTATGGGTGCTGGCACAAGGCTGGAAGAGCAGAATGTTAGCAGAGGGGTAAAAGAGACAACACCTGCATTGAAAACAGAAATTTGTGTCTCTTCGTGAGCTTTAGTTTCTATTCATTGCAGCCTAAAGTTCAGAGAAAGTCCATTTGGCTTCTTGTACTGCTGCTTTTCCTCTCTTTCCCTTTCTGCTACCTGTCCTGCTGTATAACCATGCAGCTATTAGAACTATCCCGTAGGCTATGGACAGCTAAATGGGATTTTCCAGAAGCCTGGGGAAGTCTTCCAGTGGAATCTAGCACTAAAATATCACCTATTAAAGGCCACACTAAAAATTCCTTTCTTTAAATAACTTTGAAGTGAGAAGAAATCTATCTACTCAATTCGGGCCCATAGACTTTTCCCCAGATGTACCTTGATCTGTTCAGAAGATAAATGACCACATGGTTTAATTGTGCCTTCTTCACAGAAGCCATAACTTACTTTCTTATGATCAGTACACCTTGATCCTTTTCATTTTCAAATGCAGTCCCACTTATGAGTCATCTTTCCCTCCTCTCACACATACTTTTCAGTCTCTCCTCTTCATCCTTTCCCTCTTGTTTTAGTAAAAGCTGTAGGTAGGGCAAACTAAAATAGCAGGTTTCCCAACTGGACATGAGACATCCTTAAATTTAGATCAAATAAGCCCTTCCAAAGTACACGAGAGCTTTCCATCCAGACAGATTTATAAAAGCTACATATAATTATGGAAAGGAATAGGAACAAAAATAGCCTGTGGATGATGCCCTCTCTCAACAGTATATGGATAGGAAGGAGGACAGCCTGATTCTCTTAGAAGCAGGAGAAAAGGTAAGGTAACTTGAGGTACCCGTGGGAAGCCCCCACCAGCCCACGGGCTTGCTAGATTGCTAAAAATCCTTAAGCGTGATAGATTCCCATAGAAACCCTCCTTTTCTACACTAATTGTTTTCCCAACCCTATTTCCAAACTATAATCAAACTGTAAAGCTAAGATTACCCCAGAAAACTTGACTACATCCCACTATCTGAGACTGCAAATTCTTACCCAAGCTAAAGCAAAGACAGCCTTGGAAGAAACCTGCTTTGCCAGTCATCCGTTTGTCTTGGAAGTCTGAAATTCAAGAAAACACAAAAACCTGTTGTCTTGCCTTGATATCCATAACTCCTACCCTTTCAACAGGCGCCTGCTGATGATAGCAGCAAGAGTCGTCTTACTCCCGACTTTCCTCCCACACCTTGCACTGGCAAGGAGCCCTCACGCACTCTGTCCTGACTTGGAATGAGTTCTGCAGCCTGGTCCTATGCTTCCCACCACAAACTGGAAATTTCGTGTCCACTTCAGGTAAATACATTTTATTGAATTAAATACAAGAAAGCAAATATGGCAGAGGTACAGTGCTCCTTGTGTAAAACATTGACTTCCAAGATAAACAGGAATGCTACACAGCTTTCACATATTGCTGTCCTGCAAGCGTTTCAATGCACAATGGTGCTGAAGAAAGTATTGGGAGAAAGATGAAAATTTTGGCAGCTGCTGAGGGGAGAACTGAGGCTACTGGCAGTGGGCAGCATGTGTAAGGATTGTGAGATAAACACATCAGACCTTTTTCGCAAATAATCGATAACAAAATAGTTATGTTTGAAATCAGACAACAGATTAAAATGAAACTCTTGTTTCACAGCCCTGTGAGTAACAGGCTGTCTCCAGAGTTAGTTCCACACTAGTTGAGCTTGTAGTGGAAGTTTCCTTACAATAACAATGATACACCTTCTTTTAAGCCAAAGCTGAAATTCAGCAGTATATTCTGGTCACAAAGGCAGAATTCTGCTGTAGCATGGAATAACCAGGGCCCTGGTTGCTCTCACTGCCATGCAGGCTGGCTCCATCTCACCATTTGAGGGCCAGAAAGGAGACTTTGCTATGAGTGCAGTCATGAAACTCAACCTTCCTTGGCCAACTTTGCATGTGACTGGCATTCATTACCGCTCATGTGACCAAAAGCCCTGTGACTCTTCCCACCTTCATAAAGCTACACAACGCTAGACCCTCAGCCATGGCTGCTGCAGCTGCTGGCTGCAAAAGCCATCCCAACTGCTATCTCCAAGGATTCTGTGATCTTTCATGCAAGACCACAAGTCCTTTACTTTCACCTATTAACTATAAGTCACATTAAAGGCCTGCTCAGAGCTGTACCTGCCAGAGCAGCACAGCTAGTGTTTCCTCTGGAGGTATACCCTGATAGCAGTGATTGTCGAGAAGGCCTCCAGTATTACAAGCTCACTACATACATAACTTCTAGGCACAAAAATTACATTTATATCTTCACCTACTTCAGTGCCAGCCATCAGACTGTAATTAAATTACACATAGCCTGGGAGCCTCGGTCAGGGGCTGGAAGACAAGTGTGTCAGGCATGGTGCAAAATGAGCAGATTCCCAGTTTAAGCACAGCTTTCCTCCACGAACTGAGGATGTTTTCAGTCATAGTGACTCCTCCATGTGCTCACAAACATGCTATAGTGCCCCCAAGCCCTTCAAAGCTGGAGATGGGGAAAGCGTGTGAGTTCCCTCCAGCCCTTGGGCGCTGCCGGCCAGGCTGTGGCAGCTGCACGCCCTCGGTAACCCAAGCAGTGAGCAGCAGCACAAAAGCTGCCTATTTCTTTGCAGAGCCATCTGTTAGGGTTTCGTTCCACACAACTCCACTGGCTTCTAGGAGATGCTGAGGTCACACACACAGCAAGGCTCTTGGTCTGCTGCCACTCCAAGCAAGCGCCCCATGCATGAGGAGGGCATGGCCAGGGGCAGCCTCTGCTGCCTACCTCCACCCTAACCGTGCGGCCGGCTGGGCCAGGGATCTCCCTGCACTGAAAACTAATCACTCAGCCAGTGTTAGCTTTCAGCTGGAGCGGTCCCCGGTCTGACAAGCACAGAGAGGTACAAGGGCAGGCGCCAAAGCAGGGAGGGAGGGAGGGCAGCATGACCCTATTTGTGGCAGCACCAACTTAGATCGCTGCAAGTTGACTGTGAAACCACATCCCCAAAGTGACTCCAAGGATGGTTCCAGGAAAACCCCTGTTATGGGAAGCACTTCTAGTAGCACAGACCCAGTCCCCAAATCATCTTTTCCTTCCTATTCCATCAGGCAATTAAGGCTACTCTGACTACGAGAGGATTACATTTCATTTCATTTCGAAAAACGTGCAGATAGGAAATAACAGGATATTTCAGTGTCCAAGGCAGACAGCAATTCTCATGCTGCTGAACTCAATGAATACAGCATGTTGGTCTAGGGCATGACGGTGAGGAGCAATGGGAAGACCTCTGTCCCTCAATAACCTCCTGCAGAAACCCATCATGACAGAATTGCTTTGCATTTCAATCCCTGCATGAAGCTAGTGACCACCTGAAGGATCTTGACATGGTATTTAATCCTCTTCTCCATGTTATTGTCTTCAGAAATACCCAGCAGTCTACCAAGGAGCACAACTGCTTAACAGCATGTGACTGTTGAATTTAAAATGTTGAAAGCAAGTCTTATCATATCTACCCTAAAGAGTATCCTCAAAGTGTAACAAGGAAGAAACTGAAACCATCAGTTAGTAATATTATCACTCTTTCCTCACAGCAGAAAACAAGGAGAAAAAAGCTAATCAAATATTACCACCTTTCTTCCCCTCTACTATTGCTTCTCCTAACATTGACCACATTTGTGGTTAAAGGCAGGGAGTCAAACTTCCTATAAGCAGTGTTGTTACGGTTCCAGATTTCCACTGTGGTTCAGCTGTATCACAGCCCTGGAAAGGCAAACTGGCACGTGCTCAAACCGCCACCTTCCCTTGTTAGGGTGAAAAAATTCCATATTGTGACTCTAAAACGTTCTTTACCTGAATCACCTCACTGGCCTGCTTTCTAAGATAAAAGATCTTAATAGCAAACTTAAAAAACTACTCTGTTAATATTTATATTCTGGATAAAAACACTTAGTGAAAATACTGATGGAATTTCATCACGCTAGAAGAGATGCACGTAGCCAGTTAAAATGTACCTTCCCATTAAGACAATACTTTTAACTGAAGGTTCTGGCTGGGAAGATCACTGCACCTGCTCCATGCTGGGGCTCATGCCCATGCAGTCATGGAGAGGCACTCAAAGACGAGGCAGAGCAACAAAGAGGACAAAAAGCATCATCTCCCAGGGAGAGGTGAAGTACATGCAGAAGTCATCCAGCATCACTCTGCAGCAGAAGGAACAATACATTTTCATATGATTTGATCAACACTACCCAAAGAGACTGGGCTGAATGTGGACAAAGTATCTGACATCAGGCTTTCAGGTGGAAAGCAAACCTTCCAGGACCATTACAGGCAGGCAGGCTATTCCTAATCTTCTAGGCACGCCACACTTGCACGATCAGTGGGAAAGCCGGAGTAGCTCTGGTGGGCAAGTACATTTGCTGGGATCTTTATGCCACCCCTCTTATGCCATTGCACTATTACACGAAGTTCCAGATCTGCTGGATTTCCATTTCAACAAGGTCAATAAGGCAAGCTCAAGTATCTGATATTTTTAGCTAGATATACTATAGCACCGCACAGATGCCTCAAGTTTTCTCCCTGCAAGAATTGAATGCAATTCCCCTCTTCTCTGTTGCTGGTTGAGCAGAGTTTGGGAACTGCTCTTCATATGCTGAGGCAACTGAGCTTTCCAAACAGCTGGGAAAGCCACATTTCTCCACTTCAAATGAAGTACTTAGAACAGATATAATCCCTATCTAGTACAACTGGTGCTGCTTTCCCACCTTGGAGGAAGTAGGGAAGTGTTTTGAAACTGGCATTGAGGCCATCAAAAGAGTGAAAGGGTAGTCAAAAAAACCATAAAGTGCACAAATCTTAAGGGGAAAGAAAAACACTGAAATTTGGATCCTTTCTTACTGAAAACATAATGATAACTCTTGATTCACTTCAAAACAGAACCTGATTTTGGTCTTAGAGAAAGGAGTCCACCTTAGTCTCTGCATTGCAGATGAGAACACTCACATTTTTGCTTGCTCTGACTTATCGCTAAATTGATTATTCTCCAGGACTAGGAAAGAGGGAGAAAGCAAGGAGATTGTAATCACCTTTATAAAATTCTTTTAGGTGGAAGAAGTGAATGTATCTTACTTTTCCTAGCAACTCTCTTTCTTAATTCTGAAGCAAATAAATCACACTAAGGATAGTATCTTGAACATATGGCTCTAAATAAGGGGGATTTGCCTCCTTTTCTCTTCTCTCTTTTTTTTCCTCCTCTAAATTAAATATACCAGTCTCTGGAATTCCCTACACATTCCCTTTCACATCAAAAGGGGTTTCTGTCCCCCTAAAACACAAATACCACCAAAAAAATTCCTTTGTAACTACTAACTTAATTCTGCCCACAGAAGGCTGTACCTAAGTTTAATATCTAGCCAACAACACACAACCTGCTCACTACTGTTGCGTTCACTTCCCACATACTCAGCAAACACGATGCTACCAAGACAAGAATAGGGAAGGACTTCAGTGTGCCAAGACCAGCAGCAATATGAAGAGCATCTTTACAGACGAACAGGTCATAACAACACTGGAGGCTGCCAAATGATCTTGCATCTTTCTTTGCCATCTCTCTTGTAACACACCTACAAAGCACATGGCTCTAAGTACAGAAACTCATGGCATGTGTTTTTATTTTGTCCTTTGCTTCTCCATGCACAAGACACCCCACATTGCACAGTGTGGGCTTTGAACACTCCCCTATCTTTCTGCAGAGCAGCTGAAGCAGAGGACCACTGGGAAGGATGCTGCTAACTCCTAGATCTGGAAGAGCCTTCCCACAGGCACCCTTCAGGAAGGGAAAACACCCCCTGAAGTTCCTCACTCCCCTGCTTGCAATCCAAGAAGGCAGCTGGTGACACTGCATGGAAGACGATCACAGAGAAGTTTGCCAGCAGGAGCAAAAGGGTAACGAGGATGCCAAAAGCCAACGGTCTGCATTTTTTCTTTTTTTTGGTAAGCAAAAACAAAACCAAGCAACACGAATGAGACTAGCAATAGAGACCAGGAAGGAAGTGTAAATGATTTTATAGAAAGCGTGAATCAAAGTCATACCAAAAGCCACCTGAATGTTTCTCTACCATAGGCAATTTCTCATGTTCTTTTATGTCATCTTTGCAGTGTCAGTTTTCGAGAGAACAATTCTCAGCTCAGCACGACAGAACAGTAATACTAATGGGCATGCAGAACATTAGCATGTTATAAATAAACTGCAAATTTGAGGTGGGAAAAATCATCAAGGCAGCTCTTATGATTAAGAACAAGAGAAAGAAAATGAGCAACTTGCTTATGCTTTCAGGACACTGTATTTTACAAATAAATAAAAAAAAACCCAAACTTTTTCCAGCCCCAAATTCCTGAGGGAAAGAAAGAATAAACCCAGTGAAATACCCACTGTTAAGACAAAGAAGCCAGTGAAAATGCTATTACAATTTTTAAAGACCTCCCTGCACCCACCTCAAGGAGTAAGCTGTCTTTTTTACCAGCTCAGAGAATTTTGTGCTTAAGCGTACTACAGCCGGGTTGTGAAGTTTGAGCTTCCTCTCACCCGACTTGCAGTTTTACATAACTCCCCAGAGATGCTTTTTGCTCACAGATACCGCACAGCTGAAAGCAAAAAAAAAACCAACCCACCCCAAAAAAGTATGAGGTGCAGAAGCATTATACAGCAATTCACATCTGGGTTACTTAGAGCCACTCAACAAAATACTTACCATGAAAAGTAAAACTTTATTCCGCTGAGCCGACGGCCAGGATTATTTATGCCTGCGATAGCCCTGATCACCACCCTCCGTCTGCCCTGTGCGGGGTTCCCTTCCCACCCTGTCCCCAAGTCTGCAAGGACAGATAAGTCCCCGCCACGGCACGGCTGCCACCTCGGGTATTATTTCTGTACCACTCCAGCACTGTCGCTCTGTACCAGCATGACACTTACCAAGCATTGCTATAAAAATTTCTGTGAATATCTATGTTTTCCATGAGCAGGGATAATGGCCTCATTGCAATAGCCTTGATAAAAGCTCCAACAAGACAGCTTTCAGATATCACCACACAAAAGCCTTCTGTGAGAGCTGTAACCAGCATCAATTCCCGCTATGCGAAGACATTAGACAAAGTGTGAACTAGCTTACTGTACGGGGACAAAAAACTGACTGTCAATGTGTGGGACCAACGCTGTCTAAAAACACAACACTGTTAAGGCAAAATAGCACCAGCATATATACATGGTAATTGCCATTTAATTCCAGAATTAGCAGCACAAGAAAACAAGTACTGAAGGCACTATTAGGTTACCAGCATTGCTCAAGACATTAGAATTCCATATAATTCCATTTCTAGTGTCCCTGGTTAGAAAAATGACTTTAAAAAACAGCAGATGTTAAAAACACCCAAGCAGAAGGTGAAGGAAAGCCCGGTTTCCATTACAGAAGCACTCAGAGAACACAGCAAACTCTTCAGATCTGCTCCTTTAGAGCATGTATTTCCCTACAGAATCATGGAATAGCTTGGGTTGAAAGAGATCTTTAAAAGTCATCTAATCCAACCCCTCTGCAATGAGCACTAACATCTAACTAGATCAGGTTGCTCAGAGCCCCATCCCATCCAGCCTTGAATGTTTCCAGGAATGGGTACCTATCACCTGTTTGAGCAACCTGTTCCAGTGTTTCACTAGCCCTGCTGCAAAAACCATCTGATATCTAGTCTAAATCCACATTCTTTTAGTTTAAAACCATTACCCATTAATAATCATAGAACAACCCCAGTTGGAACAGACCCATAGGATCACCGAGTCCAGCTCCTGGCCCTACACAGGACAGCCCTGACAATCATACCAGGTGCCTGACAGCACTGTCAAAAAGGCTTCTTGAGCTCTGCCTGGTTTAGTGCTGTGACCACTTCCCTGGGGAGCCTATTCCAAGTGCCCAACCACCCTCTGGGTGAAGATCATTTTCCTAATACCCAGCCTAAGCCACAGTAGATGACCTGCGACACACAAACCAACCATTCCACCTATGGTACAAGATAAAACCTTTTCTGTGCATCATTCTGTACTTTTTACATACTTATCTGCTTACGCTAGGATAACATCCAAAAAGTCAGAAGCCTACTGTCAACCTCAATGGACTGCACTAATATAATTGCTGGGCCAAGAGATAAGGTTTTCACCTCCAGACCTGAAATTTGCCAGATGACACCTCTTAAATGGAAGGTCTAGGAAGGAGGGATGCAAACAAGTCTACATGTCAGTTTGTTTCTGAAAAACATTTGAAAGGCAAATTTGAAAGCTAGGTTTTAGACAGCATAGTACACTCACCCCATGGAGAAGTGTTTCACTCTAAAATTACATCTGTACTTTAAAATGTGTAAAAAATATGAAATCCTACAGTGCATATTCAGTGGATTGCAGAAAAAAATATATCTGTTACTGCACTCCAATTTTAGTACGATTTTATAACTAACGGGTAGAACCAAAATTAAGACAATGTTATATTCAGAGAGAACTGGTAGAGTGGACCAATGAGCCTGACATGATATATAAGAATTAGACTCTTGCAGTGCATGGTGTGCACCATTGAGTCCTAAACCAGAGACTTTTAATGTCATCTTAATTAACAAGGAAGGAAGTTTGCCAATGAGTTCTTTCCCCCGCCCCCCCTTTTCTAGCTCTAAGTTATGCAATAATATGCAACAACCTTTGAACCAATAGCTGTACAACAAGCAAAAAAACCCCAAACCAGAATAGCATGGTTAAGATGAGAATGCCTTTCAAGACGTTCATTAATGAAAATTACTTCTAGAATCTACGCATACATAACCAACACACATACCACAACTCAGGGCAGGAATGCTGAAGCTGAAGCAGCCAAGGCTAAGCAAACATCTCTTGTTGTCAAGATTCCCAATACAACTTATTTTTACCAAAAATAGTTCTTTACATGTTTTCTGCAAGTTTTCACAGATCTTTGCAAAACAACTAGTGGCTCACAAGGTCTGTGTGACAGGACTGTAAAATTTCATTGTAAAAATAAGAAAATGATAGCCAAAATAACAGCAGCCTCTGCTTTTAACAGTGACTTATCCATATAAAGCTCCAGATACCAAGGACTCAGCATCTGCAATACTGCAACTGTCCATCACAGGGAAACCCCCCATATCTTCTTAAAAATCAGGTTCTAGACCCTTGAAATGAGGAACCTGAATATGCCACCAGCCTTAGGCAGTGGACACTTCTGGGCCTACATGCAGCCACATACAAGTAGGAAGAAATCTTGAAAGTAGCTGCAGGTGATCAAATTAAGTCTCCTCCTCAAAGAACGCAATGAAACGGGATACTGGTTTTGCTTCTAGAGGCAGGAATAAAGACAAGCCCACATAACTTAGCACACTCATGGAAGAGAAGCCAGTTGATTCAGAAAAGGTGATCTTTAATGCTCCACTTCACCTTCCTAGCTTAGTCCTAGGCCAAAGAGCTTGGGCACAAAACACCCGAGAGCTGCAGGGCATGCACGTGCAGCAGTGACAGAGTTAGCATGTTAGTTTTCACACTGGCACAGGTCAGGTCAACAACTGTCCACATTCATAAGTGGGACAGGAGATTCATGACACACACATTAACCTCAGGCAAGCTCAGTTTGCAAACAGCTACCAGCACATTGGCTATGCATTCATGTATGTATAAAAGGGATGCTAAAACCCATGAAGTAGTACTCTCTTACCACACAACAGAGGCCATTTTCATTAAGCTCTGGCTTAATCAACACCTAGTCAAACTCCTGCTTTCTCGCTTTACAGGACTTGCAGATGCAAATATTTACCACAGCTCATACTGAGCTCACAAGGCATCAGGAACTTCTGATTGAATGCCACTAGATCCAGCAAACAGCAGCAGCATCCAAGCAGACAGCATAGTACTTCAAGAGACACCCATGCCAGGCATAGCACTAACAAGTGTGGTTTTAGACCAACTTACTTGAGGAAAACAGAAGTTAAATAGTTCCTTTTTAAAGATGTGATAAATTGGGCAATTTTGCCAAGCCTGTCTTCAAACAGAACTGAAATTGAAACAGAATCCAAATACCTCACCAGCAGCACCTCCAGCACTGCAGCAGGCCCATCCCAGAGGCAAAGGCAGCTTCCCTCCCACTGAGCACCACTGCCCTGAGGCAAAAGGATGGGGGGGTTTCTTCTCCCCAGAACTACAAACACAGTCCTGGTCTTGAAAAATAATGCAGGAAGTGATTAACTCTGTCAGCCAAAACAAAAGCCTGAAGTCCAACTTAGTCACTTGTAAGGATGAGAGTTACCTCCATATATACACACTCAGTGCTGCCAGCTGTAAATGAGATTATTTGCAGAGACTCCAAAACCCAGAGATTTAGTTACTCTAAGAGCTTCCCACCTGCTGAAGCCCTGCACTGGGCACGGCTGGATCTGTGTTACCACCACTGGTGCCAGAAATCCACTGGAACTAAAGTCAGAGTCTCCAACTCATCCTTAGCAGGCAGTTCCCCCACAAACCAGGAGTAAAGCCTGAGTCACCTTCCCAGCCCTGCACACCAGCACCAGGACCATCCCTGCCACCAGAGCCATGGCCAAGCAGACACCTTCAGAAGTGAAGCCTGAAAGATGCCATATTTGAAGCTACCAAGAAAAGCTCCTGTCTTCATTTCACGTGAACCAATCTCATTCTTGCTGCTCTGAAGAGAAGGGATGGGCTGAATTTCTCTCCCACAACCACACCAGGCCTACTGGCCTGCACAGGACTGGGCTCCAAAGAGGAATGGTGCTACTTCACTTTCCTTTTTGCAACCTGCGTTTCACAACAAGCTATTCCCACAGCAGCCATGCCTACTCATCCCCTCTGTCCCACACCTCCCATTCCCCTCCCCAGGGCCAGGTTAAGACCTCATGAAACAAGCTCAGTCTGAAAGAGTGTTCAAAATAGTGTTCAAAATATCCTTCAAAGCCGCCAGTCTACAGAAGTTTCACAAGTAAAAACACACAATTACAGACACACTTGTTTTCACACCCATGTGGTTCCCTTATAAAAGGACACCTTTATCTTTACATTAATGGCTTTCATTTCAGGAGAAATTAATTGTCTGAGACTCTTCAGCTTGGAGAAGACATCTGAGGACAGGAGGTAATTTATCATAAAATGTGTACAGAAACATATATCAGAAAATCATTTTTCCCTACCACAATATCTAGGATCACCCAAGAACACTACAGATGGCAAGTTCAAACTGAAAAAAAAACAAACCAAAAAAGTTTTTCCTTGAATACAAGATAGCTAAATCATGGCTAGAACTTGTTGCTACCTAAGGTCAGAACTACAGCTAGACTCAAACAGGGATCACAAAAATCACCACTGGTAGCTATAAAACTCATTGTAACCCCTGACCAAGAAATTGCTCTCTTGAAGCACAAAGGGCTTTCCTGCGCAAACCCCCTTCCCATGTTCTTTCATCAAACGCTTGGCACAGCAGAGAAGTTGTGGGGGAACTCTGCATCTTGCAAAATACAGCTGTTCCTAAATTCAGGTACCTCTCTCTTTTAAGTGCTTGCACATACTCACAGACGAGCACACAGCAAAAATTAACAGAACAGCACCAACATACCTGGCATAAAATGAGGGGGAACAAAATGCCTGTAATTGCTCAACCAGGTGGAGCATCCTCTACAGAAGAATAAACTGACCATAAAGTGATCCCTATCCAGCTTTTGGTAAGCAGACTGGTGGTCCAAGGAAAACACAGTAGAAAGAACAAGTTAAGACCAACATCATAAAATGGAGGCTTGCTGGGACAATTTAACACCTCCGCACCACCGCATGGGCAAGTTCCTGTCTCCTTCCTTTATCTCACTCACCCCATCTTGGGCCCAAGATGCCTGCCAGACCTAGTGCTGACCCAGCTCTTCCACCTTGTTAAAGCAGCAGAAAAACAACCCGTCAGTGTAGCCAGATGCTCCCCAGGCACAGTAGTAGGGGAAGAATGCTATCAGGCCATAGGCAGAGCAAAGGAGATGATATAGAAGAGACAGCGAGGGACAAGCCAGCCTACTCCTTCCAGTAACAGTAAAGCCTCTGAGCAGCTCAGCTGTTCATGGAACCCTGCCAAAAGCCCTTATCATTGTGGGGCTACCATACACAGGAGTTCTGGTGCAGATGGAGCCACACCAGCACAGCTGGACTCTGCACAAGGATAGCGAAGCGACCATCAGCAAGCTACAGCCTAGTCCTGTAGGGTTTTATTAGGATGTCCACTTTTCACATGACATTAGTCGGCGTGGTTAGGGCAATCAAGATTTATGCTTCTTTGAACTCGCCTCAGACAGCTGCACCCAAAGGACCATGTGGTACCTCCTTGGGCTCAGAAACAGTGTGTCGCTGGAGGAGAGGGATTTAAACCAAAGAAAATCCCTTAAATGCTATTCAAACAGCAAAGGTCCCAGACTCATACTAACATTCATTTCTAGTAACACAAACTATCAGGCAAAGAAAACAGGTCTGAATATGAAAACACCTGTGTCTTCACATACAAACCTTTTCATTGCTTCAAAATAAAGAAAAGCCACTAAGTTAACTGCCTGCTTCCTTTATGCAACTTATATGTTCTTCTCCCATGCCTTAAATCCTTGTTCATTATTTATATCCTATTTGGCTTGCTCCTTTACATAACACCTAGGAGAAAGACTGTGGGTTACCCCATTTTTCTCCCTTTCCAGCTCCGACTTGCTGAGAAGAAGGAAGGAAGGAAGAGGTACTTTCTAAACCACCAGAAAAATGAGAGGAACCAAGTATTCAGTTTGGAAATGTAAATCCTCCTGCCCCCTTCTGAAGTATGCCGAACCAGCCTCTCCACAGCTCATGTCATCTAAAGGCCACAGGAGTTCTCTAAAGATATTGTTGTTAAGAGGATTTAGCCCCTTTTAAAAAGGACTTAACATGTGGGTGGTGTCTCCATTTAAGCATTTTCTCATGGCTAAGAAAATGGCCCTCTTCTTAAAGGCTTATCTTTATAACCCAAAGACAGTAAGAAATTCTCTACTATTTGAATTAGAAACATTTTGAGCAGCTTGCTTTTATAGCAGCTCCATTTCTGAGTACAGGGATTTGCAAATGGTAGTGACTTTCTCACACCAAGTGAGAAGGCAACACCAGCAAGAATGCTTTTGGGGTACCTCATCAAACATTCATTTCTCCTGCGTTCTCATGAGGATCCAAATCGATTCAAAAACTCACTGACACTAAAACGGCATGGTGTCACAACTCCCGTGCCATATCCCTGGCCACCACTTTCCCTTGATGGTCCCTGGCACTTCCCAGACCTGCCATTAACTGGTTCAACCTGCTTGCCCAGCAGAAAAACGCTATTTATTTAGGTCAGGGTTAATTTTCCGTCCTGGGAAGCCTGAGATTCCAGAAGGGAAAAGGTACCAGCCTCCAGCAGGGTGCAGGAGAGCATGGAAGGATGCAGGACCGCTGGCCCCTTGCCAGGACACTGACCCTGTCTCCAAAGGCTCAGGCTCTCCCAAGGGGTACGAGCTGAGGGTTGTTTTGCAAGGGTTAATTCTTCATTACTGCTGGTGTTTAAGCCATAGCAGGAGTTCAGATCCACCTGGTAACACTTTCTATTAACTCCCCAGGAATCCTGCAAAAGCTCCTCAAGTTGAAAGGGCAGGCAGGCTGGGTCACAGCCTCCCAGAGCCAGGGCTCTCCAGGGTACAAGGGCCCAGTTAGCAGCCCTCAGCCACGGGAGCTGCCACAACAGGCGGTAACAGAGCAAGGAACTGGCTTTGGACATGGAAGAGCGTGCAAATTCTCATCAGTGTGGGGATGGTGAGGCCTGTTCTTATGGACTAGGCCACTTTTCAAGGCTTTTCGAGCAGTGTTATACATACACAACCACAGATAAAATAACCAATGAATTCCCAAGGGGAAGCAGCTTACTTGTCCTTACATTTTCATTTGCTTATGTGGTTGAGCACCTCCCTGAACAGCCTAAACTATACGGCTGTACTGACTCTTTTCCAGTCATACCGTAGTTTATATTTGGAAGCAATGGGTGGGTTGCCAGTGCAGTTACATCTGCAAGACAAGAGTATTTTCACAATCCTAACCAGTGCAGGTGTGCTGACCAAATTTTAGACTTATCTCTACAGTCTTTTGCATAGCAGGGCCTTGTTTTCAGCTGGGGGTCTCCGACTCCCTCCATTACTTGCAACTCAGTAATCAAGAGCTAAATTTATATTGGTGTTCCTTGCCTGAGGTCACTGCTTCAACTACCCAGCATTTTCTCACTCCTTTCACCGGTCCCTAATATTAGTTTCTCAAAAATGCTCTGCTAGGAACCAAGGGAAGAACATCCTCACCTCACCAGTCCCAGAAAATCCTCCATGACTTTTGAGTAAAGCTACCTGGAAGCCGCAGACCTTTGAAAGGGCTGGACAGTGTCCCTGCCAACCAGTTTTTAGTGCAGAAAGACAATGCAGAGCACTAGTGCGCTTCAGCCTGACTTCCCCAAAGACTGGTCTGCGGCAAACCAGCTCCAAGAAGGCACTCACATGAGCACGGCTGTCAGGACAGAGCAGGATGCACAGCCCCTTTCCTGGTGTGTGCCATGGATGGCTTATCACCCTGGGAGGGCACCAGCCAGAGGTTGCAGATACGGCTGGCCCGACCACTCTCTTCCGCCCCCATCCCACATCTCTCCCCGAAGTTATTACAGGGGCTGAGGGTACGCAACAAACTTGCAATTTGTGTGAGGACTTTTTTGCAGGCAGAGGCCAAAATCACTTTCTACCCTTCAAGGTAGAAATAAGCCTTCCAAAATTTTAAGGCCAGGAGTTCCTTCCATTAGAGAGGTGAGCAGCATTAAGAAAAAAAAAAAAAAGGAAAAAAAAAGGCACTAAAATCATACATGAAGGTCTTATAGGACCCATTAATGAGAAATTTTAGGAGTTCCTATGACATCAACATCCCTCCCACAAAACCAAAAAAGCCTGCATAATTTTTCTCCCAGAATCATCGTGTAACATATGCTCCTCTTTGAATTCACTTACCACCACCTTCTAGGAATCAACCTTCACATAGGACAGCCAAATATTTACAAAGTGGCCTGAAGTAGCCTGCTTGACACTGAATGCCATTAGGATATGCTGAAGACCAAGAGCACCAAAAAGAAAAAAATCAATTCTCTTTTACAGCAAAGGTGCTTATTTTAAAATAATAATAATAATCTTTAAAAAAAGCTTTGGATGGGTTTTGATGAGCCTTGAAACTTCCATCACTAGCTCAGCAACCAACACCTGCAAAAACCCACACAAGAGGCAGCTCATGCTACCCTCACCGGTCTCCCAGCTGCTCCCAAACCTCTTCCAGAAGTATTTCAGAATTACAGCAGCATCCCATACCTGGACCATCACCGACTGGATGCAAGGAAGAGGAAAAGGGGGGCGGGGGGAAGGGGTGTTAAACCCTCTTTTGCCCTGGCAGGGGCGCATCGGGGCGAGA
>VZTZ01001116.1:553630-663290 GCA_013400955.1 Drymodes brunneopygia
GTGCGATCCCTGCCGCTGTTCCTGCTCCGGAGCTGCCGGGAGGTGCCGGTTCCCGCTCCGCAGCTCTGCGGCTCGGAAGGGGTCACCTGCGTTCTCGCACCGGTTTGCTCGGAGAGGCATCGGCCTGTTCCAGCGGGGAAGTTCTCAGGGAGCCTTTCGAAGGCGTCCCGGCGCGGGATGTCACCTCCGGTAGCTGGAGAACGGCTTTTCCGCTGTCTTCACGCTCCTGTATCCACAGATTTTCAAATCGGCCCACCCGAGGGACTTAACTTATTTTTTCCGCAAAAAGTGAACCTTTGACAAAATACTTCCTTCCGTTATGATCTGTATAACCTCCAAGAGGGTATGCCCCACTAGCTCTTTCCAATTTCCTGTCGTGTCTTCACTTACTAAATGCCCCCTTAAAATCATGGAATCCTTAAGGTTGGAAAAGACCTCCAAGATTATTCGGTCCAACATTTCGCCAAACACCACCAGGCCCCCTGAATTTAGGCTACATTGCCACCATGCCCCCTTAATTAAATGCCCCACTCTGCCCAGCACCCACCGGCCGTGCCCCATTTTCTCACGTTTCATTTCCAGACACACCTTTCCCTCAGTCGGCGTTCCTAGCAGACAGTGTGTCCAGGCTGACACTGCTGAGTCAGGCAGATAATGATCCTTTTCCCTGGGAACCTTCTGTATTTTCATCTCTTGCAGGTACATAAACAGGTTGCTCCATCAAATCTGCAGCCCCGCCCAAAGGTGCCCCTGATCTGACCGCAGGTCAGTCAGAGTAGATGGCTAAGGTGTGATACTGTTGCACGTTAAATAAGGGTATCTTCCATTCTGGGCATGTTTTCCTTCAAAGGAGTAAATTCTGCTCCATTTGGCACTGAAAAAGCCCTGATTAACCGACTGGATAGAATTTTGGGCACTGCACCTTAAGAAAGATATCTCATGGAGAGAATCCATAGGAAAATGGGCAACAAAACCTGGTCAGAAAAATGTGTCCTTCTTTGTAGAAGAAGAAACCTTTGTAGATGGGCTTTTGTTTTGTCACAGGGAAAAGTAGGAGAAGAGGACATGGTAGTGGTGACCTGATACACAAAAATTCACAGAAGATTGCTCTTCCTCTGTGGAGAGAGTAACAAACGTTTTAGAAAATAATAAATTTAATCTAGATAATTCAGAATCAATAAATTTTGTGGTAAGGAAATTCTACAGTAGCTTACCCAGGGGCACTGGAGTCTTTTTAATAGATGAGTAAGACTTCTTTTAGCACATCTTTTAGTCTTGCATTTGTGCTCAGCATCCAACACTTAAAAGCCTTTCAAAGTCTTCATTATGGTCCTTCCAACCCAGGCGGAAGCAGGGGTTGCCTGGAAAATTTCATGTTATTCTGCAGAACCTTAGCACTCTTTAAAATTTCACCCAAATGTTCAGTTCTGCTACTGTGGACTGGTCTTAAGGAGCCACCCAGCAATGTCCAACTCTGTGCCCACACACAGGATGAAGCAGGTAAAAGCTGTGCTCAGCATGCCCTGGGCACAGCAGGTGTAGCAGCACCTTGCTGGCTGGGTGAGGCATATCCTCAAGGAGAAGCAGGGAGAATCCCAAACCTCTCCCTACTGCAGAGTTCATCTCCAGTCTTCTTCTGGAGCGTCTTTTATGGTTTCCCTCTGCCATAGTCTCTGCCATCTTCAGCTAACTATCCATCCTGCAGGGGTGTCCCACTCCAGGAGTCACTGCCTCGTGCAGAATTGAGGCACATCCAAGGGCCAAAGGGAAGAGGCTGAGGAACAAGAACAGCAGGTGAAGGGCAAGAGAAAAGTCCAGATATAAAGAAAAGTGCAGGCAGGAAGGCAATGTACTTATAGTTCAAAGACTTAATTTTTTTATATGTAGGGAAATGGTAGCACTACATTGGTTTCAAGGATCACGCAAGATGGAGACAAGAAATGTGGGCCATGATGTTACAGCATAAGGAAAGAAAGCAATAAATAAAAAAGCACAGCAAAATGATGATGGCAAAAATAGAGAGTCCTTAGAGCAGACCTTTAAAGAGAAAGAACAGCAAAAACTACGGTATAAAAAGGGCCATGTAGATGTAGTAGACTGGCCAGGATCCCAGGAGCAGAAACAAAGCACAGTCAAACTGAGGGAGTAAAACAGTGCATGGGCTAATGCATGGTGCACTTCAGAATTCACTTTCATGTATTGATTCTTTCGACATCTAGGTTTCTAGTAGCTCATTACTCTGTCAAGGGCATAAGTCAAGCAGTTGAAATAAAGTAAAGCTAAACTATTAACAGTTAAATGCTATCTTGCTTCTTTGTGTGTTGTTTTTAATTTTGAGGGAAAGGGTCTGGCTTAATGCATGAGGAAGGTTAGAAGTCTTCAAGACGCAAGGAATACACTGTTACATTCAGAAGGACACTTTAACTAAACTGAAATAAACCCAGAAAAACAACATCTATTTTTACATAAAAATAGAAAATAAATCCTTACCACAGATTTACATCTGTAACCAGATGTTAAAAGCTAGTCCCAAAATATCACATCTGCTGAATGAGATGGCCAGGAGACAGGGCCCATATCCTCTGAATGGGAGGGTCATATGTTCCTGTCTTCTGGAAGTGGACTTGTGCTGTGATTGTGGGGTGTCTGGTGGAAAATCTTCGAATAAAAAGCATGGGGCTCATCTGAAAAGCACTTTGCTGTCCATAAACTGAAATCTGCAGAAAATACTGTGGGAGAAGAGATGTGTTGTTTTTTTCTTAAAACACAATTCTGTGGCAGATATTTCAGTTTGCAGTGGGACCTGTTAAATGTGCAACTCGTTGGAGCTAATGGCAGAAACCTAAAGAAAGTGGAAATTAAAACATACATAAGAAATGTACAGAGAACTACATAAAGGAAGTTAATTGCAGCCCCAGGGACCTCTGTTGGTCTATAAAAAACAAATTGCTAGCTGAAGGGATGTCATCATCCAGGTATCTGTTGCAGAGAAAATACCCTGCAGAACTAAAAGGCTTGGGAGATAGTATAATTAAGACTGGTGTGCAGCTGTGATTTATCTTTCCTTGTGAATATGGTTCTATGATACTACCCTGCTATCCTTGTGAATATGATCTTTATCTGCATGATGATAAGCAATTTTACCCACACAGTGTCATTTAGGGAAAAGGCTGCATTTGTCCTGAATGTAGTGTGTAATAAGAATTGCTTTCTTTGGGATTCTGACTTGTTGCAGGCAGTGGAAGCAATAACAGGAACTTTGCCTTGTTGTTAAAATGGTTAAATCTGATTTGAAGACCTGGATTCCAATATGACTTCTCCCATGAAGAAGATTCTGGACAATGTTGCAATAAAGACTGCACAAAATCCCTAAGTGAAAAAAAAACCCTAAAAAGTTTGTAATGGGAATAGACAATAAATCAATGTATAGCCCTGCATATGGAATAATTATGAGGGCAGTAAATACTCAACAGCTAGTTACTCCATGAGACTTGCCCATCCTTCATACTGAATGAAGAACTCTGCCGGAAAAATGTCCACATAACAAAAGACCATGTCGTTATACATAAATGAGAGGGGAAGAACTGACATTGTACAACCCTCCCCTCCCCCTCACTTTGCTAATTATTAACCTTTCAGTCATTAATTTCCTACATTTTGGAGCTTGATTTCACAAGCATGCAAGGAAGAGTTGAGAAGGGAAGGATGAGATAGTGCTCAATACCATACATCTGGAACACAACCTGCATGAGAGCAAATGGACATCTGGAGGGAATACTGAGACCAATGGGATATGTGTTTCCTGCCGTCACTGAAAGTGTGACATCCCATATTCCAGGTCATTAAAGAAGATGTTAAACACTGTGGGCCCCAGCATTACCCCTATCAGACACCACTAATGACTGGCCTCCAGCTGGACATTGTGCTCTGGATGAGAACCCTCTGGGCCTCACAGTTCAGTCAGTTTTCATTCCACTTCACTGCCCGCTTAACATAGCCTACACTTCATCCATTTTTAAGTGAGGGCATTACTGGAGACTCTGTCAAAAGCCTTAATGAAGCCAAGATAAATATCATCCAGTGCTCCATACTCATCCACTGAACTATTCTTACTGCAGAAGGCCATCATGTTGGTCAAGCCTACCCTTGTCTTCATAAATGCAAATCGACAACTCCAAATCATCTTTCTTCATTTGGAAATGGTTTCTGGGACACTTTGTTCCCTTACCTTCTTTTTAGGGACTGAGGTGAAGCTGACAGACCTGTAGCTCCCCAATCCTTGTTCTTGCCCTTCTGAAAGACAGAATTGATAATTACTTTTTTCTTGTTGTTAGGAACCTCTCTCAGTCTCCATGACCTTTCACAGATTATCAACAGTGGCCTCACAGTGACATTGGCTAGCTCTCTCTGCACTTGTGGGGACATCCTATCAGGTCCCATGAACCTGTATATATTTGGTTTGTTTAGGTGATCCCCAACTTGGTCCTCCTCGACCTACAGTAACTCCTCTTTTCCCTAGACCTTCCCACTGGTGTCTCAGAGAGCTGAGATTTCCTGAAGACAAATCCTGCCAGTAAAGACTGAGGCAAGGAAGGTGTTCTGTACCTCAGCTTGTTCCATGTCCTTTGTCACCAAGTTCCTTTCTCCTTCCAGCAGTGTGCCCATGTTTTCCTTCATCTTCCCTTTGCTGTTGACATACTTAGAGAAGCTCTTCTTCTTGCCTTCCACATTCCTCTCCAGATTCAACTTCACAAGGGCTTTGACTTTCCTAACCCCCTCCATGAATGCTTGGACAGCGTCTCCATATTATTGCCAGACCACTTGTCACTGCTGCCACTTCTTACATTTTTCCTTTGAGTTTTGTCAGGAGCTCCTTGTTCATCTATGCCAGCATCTTGTTGTCTTTGCTTGATTTCTGGCTTGTTAGGGTTGGCTCATCTTTAAGGTGGAGGAGGTCATCCCTGAAAAGCAACTGATCTTCTGGTCTCCTCTCCAGGATAATCTCCCATGGGACTCTTCCAGTCAGATAACTGAAAAAGCCAAAGTCTGCTCTCTTTCTGTCTGGGTTGTGATGCTATTTTTTGCCTTGCTCCCTCCACTGATGATTGCCATCCTAGGATGACATCTTCTGAATCTCTGCTTAAAAATTGTGAGCTGAGATGTTTAGTATATTTTACTTTCAGAAAAAAAAATCAGAAAAATTGTATTAGATTTATCCTGGACCAGATTTCAAGGCTTTGCTTCAAAGAAAAGCCTATCAGATTTTTAAAAGACAGCTTGTTTTCCTTTGCCTTGATTTTCAAGTGGTTTCTGTGTGAAATTTCAGACCAAATTATTTAGCTTTCAGAAGGTTGAAAACTTGTGTCCCAGAATAAGAAATGCTGGATAACTATTAAATAAAAGACTATTTAATATCAGTTCATCGGTGTCGGGACCGTGGGCAACCTTGGGACAGGCTGCCGGTGGTCGTGGTGTCTCTTTGTCCNTAACCTTAAGTATAGGCATGTCTACGCGCACAGAGAGTAATATACAGGCATCCCTTCTAGGGAGCCTTTTGAGACTAAACATAAATGCTTAACACCTGAGCAATTTCATTAATCATATCTACACTTCTAAAATTTACAAAGATTAATATTGTATTTTCTAGGATATAGACCAAATTTTAAAAAACAGAGAAATGAAACTTAAACTAAATTGACTTCCTTAGGCTGTAAATTCTTCTAAGAATGTGATATGAAAATTTAGAACTGAAATGACTGTTACGAGGATCATGTGATCTAATTACTGCATATATTTACTTAACAGTTTCTAGAAAAATTTAAAGGATTAAAATCCCTTAATTTTTAAAAGGCGTCAACCTTGAAACGTCACTTTGCCATAAAATTATTTATACATGAACACAATTTTTTTTTTATTAATGAGACATCTCTCCCTTTTCAGTGGTTTCAGAGAAAGCAGGTGACCACCTAACTAGAGCAAGGGCATACAGTTAAAGAGCATCATTTGGTAGCATCTCTTCATTATTCCTGTGTAACATCCATTAAAGCTAATTATCAAAAGAACTGTATGATGACAAAATGATTGCCTGGTTCACTTTTCAGGGTTAATGATTTTTTTTTAACCCTAGGTGAGGTTATCATAGTCTGTTGATAGTCCAAAAGAACTTCAATTCTTTGCATGTAGGCATGTATTTATGTTTTAAAAAATCCTGTATACATCTCCAAATTTATAAATAAATGTCTTCCTTTTCTATACTTCATTACCCACATATATTGGTAAACATACAGTATTCATTTGCAGCAGATGTTGCTTATGAAAATAAAACAAAGATCGTGCATGCATTATAAATTCTGTGTGTCAGCAAAGTTCTGCTTTGGGGAGGGTTTTAGTGAGGAATGTCGAGCCTGACCATCTGCTTGATGAGAGGGAAGGGCACTATGCCCCTATCATGGAAAGACAGAACATGGACTTGACCTTATGCAGGCTAGTTATCACAAGGTGACTTTAGGTGTCTGTGTGTTGCAGGATTAGGGGATTGGCTGCTTGCTAGACTGCTGGTCCTTCTGCTGCAACTTTCTGCCTTTCCCTTTGTGAGATTACTGCACACCTTACAATTCTTGCCCTCTGAGAACATGGCCCAGCGCAGGGGGTGTCACTGGGAGTGAGAAGAGACATCGGATCTGCTCCTCTCTGTGCAGTTCCAATCCCCTTTGTCAATTCAGTCCAACTCTGCGTAAAGAGTTAATGTCCACAGCAGCCTCCTGCACCACGTCCTGACATTGTAATCAATTGAAACCTTGTTCCTCTTGATCAAGTGCTATTTAAAACACAAAGCAGTTTAATGTAAAGCTGCTCTCAAGCCATCTAACCTCTTAAGTCTACTCCTCAGACCTTCAATCTTTAAGTTGTTTCATCCTTTGTATAACTGAACTGTCTGCCTCCCAAAAGAACAAGCAATCCCCTTGCAATAATCAAGCCTCAACAACAGCTTGTGAAGAGACTCTGCACACAGAGGGGATTGCCTCACCTCAGCTCCTTGGCCTCTAGAGTATGTAGATGTCTATGGGACAGCTACTCATGCAGCCACTGAACCTCTCATGCTCTGAACTCCATGAGGACAACTGTTTTTAAGATCAGGTATATAATATTGACAATATATGGTTTGTTAATTTTTGTGTATTTTTGTATTAAATGTTTTTGTTTTAAAGAACAAGTTGTTTAGTGACTTTTTGGGTGAATTACAGTTTCAGGGCATTCTGATTAGGAATCTCTTTCAAACTTCTGGAGTTTTCTCCAGTTTTCCACACTAGACCAAGGGCTTCAATCCAGGTTTTTTGGTTCAATTACTTGAAATCATTTGTTTAGGAATCGCTCTGACAGTGGTCTGGCTGGCAGTGGAGCAACTCCCTCAGAGGGTGCCCACAGCCCGTGCACTTTCCTAGGGCAGAGACACATGTTCAAACCCACGTTCCAAAGTAAGCAGAACACAAATTTGAACCCAGGCCTCTGATATCCCTTGTTGTGGGCAAACAATCAGAGAAAGCTACAATTTCTGCTCAATAAATCACTGTGAAGAACTGGAGTAAGAGCCTCTCTGAAGGTTCCTGCTCATTTTGTTGGGATTTTCTTTTTGAGTGTGTAAGGCTACTTCTTAACCTTGAGTGCCTGTTTCTCTCTGCTAAGTGGATAGGAAGAGCCTGTGTGTTTGGTTCAGACCTGTAGGTTTCACTAGGAGGCCAGGAATGTTGGCAGAGCACATAGCTGCATGGTGGGAGCCTAGGCTGGGGATGAGCTTAGGCTGCTGGCAGAGGGTGAGGCAGAGTACCAATGGCCAAGTCACTGGGAGAATATTTCCTTCCCTGAGTCAGGGCCTACAAGACAGGCACCAACCAATACTCAATTTATATCCCCTCCCTCAGTCCAGCTCGAAATTGCCTCCAATTAGAGGATACATGAGCAGAACTACTTTACTAGGGCTCTGTCTCTACTGTAACTAGAAGACTTCCATCTCTGTGTACACAAGGTTTCCTTTATCCTTCTTTAACTTATAAGTGGGCTTATTGTAGGAAAGTTACACTGGTGGAATGTCTTAATTCAATCCAGGTTTGCTAAGTCTCTTTTCCACATTCATCCAGATCAGATAAATCGCATGCTGTATTTACTTTTTTGAGTAGTTGCCTAAAATGTCTGGGCACTGAGACTGTTTCTCATAATGTGCTGACTTTTGGAACGAACTCTTTATTTACAGGCTTTGGCAAAATGGTTAGGTTTATTATTTATTAACCAGAAAACCAACAACCATTTCTCTTAGAAAGGTTCAGAATTACATGAAGCACACTGTGCTATCAAAATTACAGGTTTTATTCTGGATTTTTTCATAATTCATATTATCTATGGTTTGATAGATGTAGAAATTACCATTTTTGGAGAAGGAAATTCTGTCCTTCCTTCTCTTTTGCTTTCAAACTTTCCTAACACTTCAGGAACTCTTTTTGCATCGAGAATCTTTGCTAAGTTTGCTTTGAGATCACAGTTAGATTTTTCTGTGCCTTGTGGAAAGGCATTTCTTTACTGTTTCATTATTCTTCTGCTTGAAATAAATCCACTTTTCACATCACAGTGGGCTTCTATAAGTAAAGTTATGCTCATCATTATCTTTCGCTTTCATATGCCTGCATATAATACCAGTTAATATTTTTCTTTGGTTTGAATTGATTTGCCAATATAGCTTTTGCAGGAGTATGGTGTTACTTCTCTAATACCTGGCAGCTTGTCCAAAATCTCATACTATATCATCACAGGGATGCAGCTGCAAGAAATGCACTTTGGAGGCATCAGAAGTATTTACAACAAATAGTAATACCTTCACATAATGCTTCAATATTATTTCAGCACATAAGGGCTTCAGAAACTCATTCTATTTTGCCTACAGTGGAAACTGAGTTAGCAAGACCCCAAGGTTTCCACGTGAGGTCAGAACTACTCCTGTGGGACTATCTTCTGCCTTCCCTGGTGTTAATGTGCCACAGCATCTGGGAATTCCTGTTTTCTGGCCTCTTGCTTTTAGGTACCTCTTGGAGACAGATGAACGTAGGGTACAGGCAGAGGAATCCAACGTTGCTCCAAAAATTCAGGCCTGAATGCTGAGCCTAAGAGCGCTGAGCCTGGGGCTGTAGTTACATGCACAACTTGAGCAGGCAGAAGCTGTCAGTGCCACCAGCAGAAGCAGCCCTGCCTTTCACTTATCAATTGTTCCTGTTCCTGTGCTACCCCTCCCTTTGCTTGTGGCTGGGGAACTGATCTGAGTTAGAGCCAACTTGTACTTGGGCTGGGTTAGCTTGTATCAGTTCCTCATCTGTTTCACTGTGGTGCTGAAGAGAATTTTCCTCATGCCAACACAAGGACGAAAACAACGTGGAGACAGGGATGATCCAGGTGCCTGGAAAAAATGGAGCTGAGATGACACCAGCTAAAAGAGTTAAAGAAACTCCAGACTTTTTCTCAGCTGTGCTTTGCAGGAGTTCAATGAGTTGAATTTTTGCTGTCTTGCCATGTTCCTCATCTGTTTCTGTACAAGAGGTGGCTCACACAACCTCCCATTCCTCTGGGCTTAGCTTGCCCACCACTCCTGCTTTCCATGGTCGGCCTCTGGAAGCACCGAGTTCAGTAGAGCCGTGCGTGTCCCAGCTGCCTGCATCCCAGGCAGGAGAGTGGAGTCTGGTGGCCAAAGGAAAACTGCAGCCAGTGTGACCTCACCTGCCACCGCAGGGTTCAGCAAGCAGCTTCTGCTCCACCTGCACAACAGCCCCAACACAGGTTTCCTCTCGGCTGAACCACAGCTGGACAAGCTGCTCAACACTGCACTCACAGCAGTCCCAGTTCTCTGCGGAGGGAATCTTACCTGGGCTGATGCTTTATGCTTTCTCCTGTTGCTGTGGCCCTGGGCTGTGTTTGGTTTGCTCAAATGCAGCTGCACGTTCAAGTTTCCTCAGACCTGGCAGTAAAAGCTGATATAGTAGAGACCAGCTTGTCCCAGTCTCCAGGGCTCTTCTGCATAAAATGCATGTAGGAGTGATACCATCTGCCCCAAACTCGAGGGAAGAACCAGCTGTAGATGCAGCTGCAAGAACCAGCTCCAGCAGCAGCTGTTGATCGGTCTCCCACTCTCAGTTTTAACACACACCTACCTCTGGCGAGGCCCTGTCTGCCTACTTTTCTTATTAATTACTTGGGTTGGCTTTTCTCAGAACCTCCTCCCACCAAACCATACCATTTCCTGCCACAAATTCATTGCACTTGACTTTGCTTTGATCTCGCCACTCTTTGGTTTTTTAAAATAAAAATAATTTTTTATAACCAACTATCATTGCACTCCATGGTTACCATTGCAAGAACAAGGATCATAAATATTAGAACAGTTGTCTGTTGAGGTTGTGATTGATAGTGGTGAGCTGGGAGAGACTCTGAGTAATATCACAAAGGTGGGAAAATCTTTCTCCCTTTCTTTGGAGAACTTCCATATGCATTAGTGGGGGTGCAATGGTGTGGTTTTCAAAGTCGTATAAAAAGATGAAGCTCATAGAATGGACAGCTGTGAGATAAGACACTAATGCAAATTGTTCTGTACTTCTAGTAGGGAACAGTGTCTCTTGAGATGCATTCCTTCTCCACAAGAAAAACCTCTTGTCAGGTTTTCTGATCCCTTTGTGTCCCCATGTTTCAGCACAGTCTGGTCATGCATAAAGAATTTAGGATTCAGTTCTCAAAATGATCAGTCTTGCTATGCGTCTTTAAAAAAACCCAAAGAGATTCAAATCCATGAGAATCTCATTAGCCAGACATCAATATTCTGAGACTGAAGAGAGTAGCTGTTTGAAGAAGCATATAGCAGCAAAGCATATTATTATTTATAAGCATTTACAAATAGGAAATGCTTCTCTGATTCCAGCTCTTTTATCCTTTCAAGTTTTTTAAACTATCCTTTTCTTTTTATATGAGAACAAAGATAATTTGTGTCTCAGATCTAAACTTAGCAGAATAGAAAATAGAAGCCTATGCTCTGTTATTCATAAACAAATTATCATTTCAATTTCAGAAACTTGTATGATGCAGGTTAAGTTAGCTGTGCTGCGGTATAAATGCATAAATGCATTCTTGTTTTGGTCCTTAACTTTTATGTCTGACTCATCTGAGGAGATCTTGTCTTTCTGGGAAAGAGATGGCAAGAAATCAGTTGGGAAATGAATAGATTTCTTCAGATCTCACATTCTTCTGATTTTGCAGAATGCCATTTCTAAGCTTGTGAGACAGATGGAAGACCTTAGGAGCTTGGAAACTTTGGAGACTGTTGCACTGAGATTAGTGAGATCTTCATGAACCAGTCAACCACTTCATCAACGTTGTATCAAATGTTACGTCTCTTTGCATTCCAGGAAACACCATAGGTGAAAATGCAATCTCTCAGAGATACAAGAAATCTCATTTTTGAGGTAAAGGGCAGCAAAACCAACAGGATAATTACATACTCCTGATTTACCCAATGGGGCAGCACTACTGAAACACACAAAAAGCCTGAGGAACTTTAAAAAATGTGGTGCCTTAATATTGCTTCCTTGATCTAAGGACTGCCAGAAGCCTCTGAAAGAGTGCCATGCTGCTGTGCAATGAGCCAAGCATTGTGCACAGGTGCTTCCCAAGTTCACATGCTGATGACAGAAGATGCTGGTGTTAATTTAGCAGAGAGCTGTAGAAGCAGAGAAGGCTGCCAGGACATGTGATGGTTGTGCAGGTCAGTCTCCTCCTTGGAGCTGAACTATTGCCTGACTAGATCAAGTCAGATGTGACCTTGTAATGGAAGCACTATGAGAAACAGAAAGAACAATCCCCTGATTATTAACTCCCAAATAACAAATTGTAGCTTTTATTTTTCTTCCACATGCACTGGTCAGAACCTTACCCACACACTTCCTCAGTTCACTTACAGCTCTCTGTTCCCTTCCAATTTATAAAGCTCTACTCACCAACCAAAACACCTTCATGCAAAATAACAACAAACAAACAAAAAGATACATATCCAAGTTTTCTCAGCTGTTTCTCAGAATCCCTTTCCACCCACTGCCAGTTGAATATAATTTTAAATTATTGTGTTCTTAAGGAAGCAAGGGTTGCTACTGAGAAAATACTTAGAAACTTAATAACTAAGTGCTAACTAAGCTTTTTAAGCAACTACGTTTCCTCGGTGATGCCTATTTAGGCTGACTGTGATTTAAAGTCAAACAAAATCGGCTGTGCTGGTACAAGTCTGAGGTCAGTGAATAATTCTGTGAATGTTGATTTCACAGGAATGACAGCAGAGTATGTTAATAATGTGAATGTTGAGCAATAGAGCTTGCTTCTGCCTGCTGTTGAGGCTCTTTGTCTAAACCAGAGCTGTCTGTTTCAAGTGCATCTTCTTGTGCTCATTGAAATTATAACAAGTTAAAACTGTCACTGCACCTGCTCACTCCTAGGCGTCTGCAGACAATGTTAAAATGAAGTGACCCTTCATACAGAGTTAACTGGTTACATCAAACTGACATACAAGCATTAATGGTTTCAATTGCGATGTAAATGAGAGGAATAGCAGAAGTAACCCTGCTGTTAAGAGATATGGATTGAGGTGCAGGCTAAGGAACAAAGATCATCCCACTTCTGAATTTTGATATTTCCTCATCTTTTGTTTCAACGGGACCCCTTTACGTTCAGATGATGCATATCTTGAGGTCTTTTCACACCAAGTGTGCAATATTAACTGTCTGGGTAGTGTACATTTAGAAAAAAAGGGTTGGAGGTTGTTGGGAAGGGAAGTGTTTTTTCTTCTTACCCCTCCCCAGCTGACTAGAGATGGGCCTGAAGAAGATAGGAGGAGATGAGTGGGTGCGTCAGTTCAATATTCTGTACTCGTAGACTGTTCCATTGTGTAATTATTTCCCTGGGTTTTGTCTAACTTACAATTTTGCTGAGGAAGAGCATAATTTTTGTGTGCTACTGAATCATGTGGTGTTGCATCTTAGGCCTGAATTAATAAAATGGCCTAATTTGTGCCTTCTTCTGTAAGAAAGGGAGAAATAAACTAAGAAACTTAGTTGCAAAAATCTCAAGTGAGGTTATCTATCCAGAGACTTATGCATAACTAAGAAATTAAAGAGCATCAGGGAACTCTTCTGGACCTTGATTTTTTGGGGTTTTTAGCTTTTAAATTATTAGAGTAGTTGCTGGCATGGTCATGGTCCTGACTAACTAACATTATCCCAAACCAGTTCTGGGCATAATCTGAGAATTGTTGCAGACCTAGGACCATTCCTAGTAAACCATTTGAATGTGGCCATTTTTTTTTGGAGGATATTATGGATTCTTAATTTTAACTGATATCTCCTACTAGTTCATTCAATGAGTCATATTTTATTAGAATACTACACTGCAGTCCTGGAAAGAAATTTACATTATATTTTAATAGCTAAAGAGATGAAACATTGACCAATTTTTGGACAATTTATTCCTCTAAATCATTTGGGGTTACTGTCTCATTCAAAGTACATGGCTCCAATTTCCAGTTACTGATTGTCATTTTGATTTTCTTTTCAGTACTCCTTTCTTTAGAAGACACTTATACACTGTAGTCAAACGTGATTTTTATAACAGGTTGTGTTTTTCAGGTCTTTGTTCATAAAGCATTTTCTATAGCTCTGTAATAAATACTTCTGCTCTCTTCTGTATCAACACCCGTTTTCAACATCCTTTTAAATAATGATAGGTAATGCAGTTTTCATAGAACCGTAGAATGGTTTGGGTTGGAAGATATTTTAAAGATCATCTAGTTACAACCCCCCTGCCCTGGGCAGGGACAGCTTCCACTAGACCAGGTTGCTCAGACCCCCATCCAACCGGGCCTTGAACACTTCCAGGGATGGGACATCCACAGCTTCTCTGGGCAACCTGTGCCAGTGCCTTACCACCCTCAGAGTAAAGAACTTCTGTCTAATATCTGCTCTAATCCTTGTAAAAAGTCCCTCCCCTCTTGTAGGCCCCTTGGTTGTACTGGAAGGCTGCCATGAGGTCTGCAGTTGTGCAGACTTCTGGTGCTCTTCATTCTCGACTCTCTCCTTCCTACCATTTCTGTGTTATTTTCCAAGCCACGCTGAGCCTCAGCACTGCACTCACTGGAGGCTTTGTTCAGCTACAGTTTCCTGCTGTTCCTCCCAGAGCCACCACTGTCCATCCTCCAGCCTTCCCTGCTATAGGCAGAGTCTCTGTTCCTTGTGAAACTGTACGTTTAGCTACAAGCTGTTTGAAAAGGTCCAGGTTATCTCAGAATGACTCAGACCACTCTGTATGGGTGCCCTGTCCCTTCAAGTAACTCTAAACAGGCAAAACTTTGTTGTCCACAGATATTATGGGAAGTGATACTTACAGCCTTGAAACCATTTTTCTTTCTTCCTTTAATAGCACCCACAAATATAATAAAAATGTCGGACTAACAAGGCCCTGAAAAAAAGCTTTCTGCCACAGCAATTCATTGACCTTTATTTCCATTTTTTAAAATTTGTTTAATTTTTATTCTATGTTGGGTTGCATCATCTTCATCCCTTTTCCATTTATTAAACATTTATTTGAATACTGTCCATTTCTTTTTGTTAACAAGGTTTTTTTTTTAAAAAGCATTATTAAGAAAATCATAGAATCATTACTTTGTAAAAGACCTCCAAGATCATCAAGTCCAACCTTCATTCAACATTTATTTTAAGAGCTACTACCAATCAGATGCTTAGTGATGACATTCAAGCTTCAGCATCGTATTTTTGGGGGCAGATTTCTGTGGGTATGGATGGTTCCTTAAGATTAAAAAAGCCTTAGTAAGGGAAAATCCTGAGCCAGTTTCTCTGTGAACAATAAGGGGGAAATGTCAAAATGGAGCTCTCTGGCAATGAAAATAGTACTTGAAAATGCAGACAGTATTGTGGAGAAATTTTTGCCTTTTATAAAGTATTAATCGAATTCTAAAAAGTAACGTATTACAAAGCAAAAACTCCACGATTTAATGCAAGTAACAGCTGATGATTGTGATTGGTTGCAAGTGGAGTAAAGTAGAGGCTAAATTTTTTTCCTCATGTGTTCTGACATACCAAACACAGAGCAGAGACCTCCACGAAGTTCAAGGTTCTCAAGTTTCCCTAGGCCGAAGATATATGCATTGTTTATAGAGTAAAAATAAACAATTAGCACAACTTTTAAAAAATGGCTGATATATTTCTATTTGTTATTAGCCCAGCTGGTCAATTATTTGATGAGAAGCCTGCTAACTATCCAGAAGTTCCTACTGTCATGCCCCTGACTATAGATAATATACAACATTCAGTGCTATTTGCAAGAGACTTTACTCTTTAGCTGTTAAAAAGGCCCTTGAAATATTTGCTTGGAGTAATAAGCACTTTCCAGACTATAGTTTCTAGCTTTTCCTGGTCATAGTCTTGAATTCCGACATGAACTTCAAGTGCTAGAAGGTGTTCAGTTTTACTTCTCAGCCCTAAATAACTGGGTCTATCTCCTAAGTTACAGAAATTTGCACTGGGTAAGCTGCAAGCAGAACAATCTTCAAGTACAGTCACATTCTTAGGAAATACTTGTTGGTCTTTCCTTATAGGTATGAAGCAGCTATATAGCTGCTATATAGCTATATAGCTGGGTTTTTCTTGTGCTTGGGGCTTCTCAGGCTGAGGAACCCCAAAGGTGATGCCAGAAACTAGAAAGTTATTCAGTGATGCATGGGACAGCCTCAGACACACGTTGCAGGGGTACAGTATGGCTTGTTTATCCACAGGGAATATGCCTGAAAGTAAAACTATTGCAATTTGCAGATGTTATACAGCAGAGTTAGCAACTGCTGAAAGGACCACACTTATAAGATGGTTTTTGGATCCATAGCTTGTTTCAGAATTCTTAGTGAGCCATAATAACTTGACATCACAAAACCATTTTAATGCCTTAGTGGTTTTAATTTTGTTTTCTTTCTGTTACATCCCTTGGGAATATTAGAATTATCTGTGTGTTTTGCACTCTTTGCCACATCCAAAAGTGAAGATGAGTGCAATGTCTTGAAACAACAAAATTTGGACTTTGCCATAATTTTTCTTTTCTATTTCATGGTACCAGCATCTGTGAGAAACCAAAGAAACAGTTTGAGCAAACAGTCAGGTCTTAATTATCTGCACACCCAACTTGAGCTGAATTAGACAGAGGCAAATTAGAATGGGAGTTGCAACTTTAGGTCATAATTTACCATACTGTAAATACTAGTACAGGCTAGTTTTAACCTTCCAGAAGTCTGGGATGTTTTTGCCAACCTGCCCTGCCACTCCTGTGACCAAAAAAATCTTGCAGGAGGATTTGCAAAGAGGACAAACAACTTTGCTTTTCCTTCCCTCCCCTAGAGTCAAAACTACAGTGTAGGGACACGTGGAAAAGTTGGCAAACCCAATGGAAACAGGAATCAGGGACTGCTCAGAGTTAAAATACCTTCAGCAGTCTTAATTCTCTGTTACACTCTGTTAATAGTTTTCTTCTGGACGTCACAGGAGTCAGAGCGCCTTGTGGGGAGAGTCAGGCCATGACAGCACAGTCACTGAGGAAGCTCCTCCAAGGTGGCTAAGGAGAGGGCTTTTCCTGCAGACATGGGAGTTCAGGACTGAAATCCTGAGTGTTGCAGTGTTTCAGATACTGTCCCACTGCCTCTTCCTTTCCCTGGTGCCATGGCATAGGTGTGGAGAAGATGCTTCCCACTGGTAGACACAGTGGATCAGCCTTTGTCCTCTTCAAGACAAACAAATGGCTGCATCCCTGTCTTTACATGGCAGATATAAACTGCAATATCCTCAATAGTTTGAATTTAAACCAAAATTGTTACCTGGCTTGGTTTCAAGAGGTCAGGAAGCTCTCTCTAAAAATCCAAGCCCAGGCCCCTAAAATCAGTAGTGTCGTTTGAAAAGCCCACATAGCTGGAACACGCTGCCCATAGCGGCACTGAAAAGCAATCTGTAAGACATTATCTGCAGTCTAGCTCAAGGAGATAAATTCAGGTGAGTTCAGAAGCCTAAATACTTCCTTCTAGGGATAAGTCAGGCAAGCTGCAGACATCAATGGAAACTTCAGGAGCACAATAACTACGTAATGGTGATCCCCCTCACTGTCAGCCTTGCCTCTGCATGGGATGGAAAAGGAGATCTTTCATTAACTGTGTAGGAGGCTGGCACTACAGCAGATCCATATCACACCGTGTCACACAGAATGCAATTTGTCAGCTCCTGTGCAGCAAATTACGATGATATCTGTTTAAGAACATGTTTGCAAGCAGTCAGCTGGCAAGTGCATTGTACACTGGCCCATCTGTTACCACAGTAATTGGGTCATCCACTCCAGAAGAAGCTGTTTTACCCATGCAGTGACAGAAGCAATGACCTCATATAAAGAAAGCCTGCACTGGACCAAGGGTTCTAACAATGGGATAGAGGAAAGAAAGTATTCCTATGGAACCAGCTGGAAATGGCAGACCCCTGTTAGGCACATGTTCAACTGAGGCTCCGGAGCAGGTCCAATTGCACCTCAGAAATTATGCTGAAGGAAAGCACAGAAAAAAATTCTGGGAATTATCATTACCAATTGGACTGCACCCTGCCAAGAGAAAGGACTAGCTGTCTTCTTGTCCAGCACCACAGATCACCAGCTTCAGCAACCTGATGCTGTCCATGTGAAAAAATGGTACTGGGAAGGTACTGGAAGGTATTTTTAATTTGTAGGTTGGCATTCTTGTTTTGGAATTTCCTCTTTAATGAGAGTTAATAACAGAGTTGGTATAGATAATCAGGATTGTGTTAACAAATATTACAGAGTTGTAACTTCTATTTTACCTGTTCATGACAGAAGATTCAGTCCTTCTTCTACATTACGTATTCATTTTTCACCTCTCTGTCTGTCTCTCAGGGTGATTATCCATTAAAACAACTTCAACAGAATTATAACTCCTTTCTATCCCTAGCAATTTTAAAAACTAGAGAATCTGCCTTTCTTAAAGTTAGGCTCTGGTCTGAACAAGAAATACTTGTTACAAAAAGCTTATTTTATCTCATCAGATGGATGTTCCCCCACAATCTTTTACCCATAAACCTTTTAATTTTCTGAGACAAGCTCCATTATCATGTGTACAGAATGAGTTTCTGAGAGTTCAGATGTCCATGATGCCTTGGCCACTTCCATAATACAAAGTCTTGTGAAAGTTTTTTGTAGTGAAACTCAACAGTTTCCTGCTAACACAGACACAGGGAAAACATACAAAGCAAACTAAAAAAACCAAGCTAAACTTCTCTTCAAATGTAAGGGAAGCATCTTATGGCTATAATTTTTGGTGCTTAATCTCTACATACAGTACATATTCTCCAAATGAAGTCCAAAACTGATTTAGTGGAAAGAAAGCTATAGAAGGAAGACAAAAGGAGAGATGAGTAATTCTAAAATGAAGCTTGTTCAGACTTTGTGACCATCAGGGCCACTTCTGGCATTATAACCAGTAAATCTCTACCAGCAATATATGAGGAGTGAAACTTTCAGCTACATTAGGCCATTTCCATCACTTATTTCACACTGGACTTTTAAATTCCCCAAGGTATTTAAGAGACTCATCACTTGAGCAAGACAACAGTTGCTGAAAATCAGTGATGTTTGACTTAATCTAGAAGAGTACATCACTGCCGATCAACCTATTTCTTAGACGAGCTGCAAAACATGCAGTGAAAAACATTCAGCGAAGACAAGCTCATCACATTTCTGCCACCTTAGGCAACAGGCTTGTTGCTAGTGGTAAGGGAGTCACTTTTGAAAGTGGAGCTAAATAGTAGGACTGAGGCAGAGAGGGAAATACTCAAACATCTTTCCAATAGATGCAGTCATGTTACACATATAACATCAAGCCCCTCATTGTGAAGGATCTTTTGTGTTCTCTTCTGTTGCACCATTCTGATGGCACTTGGAGGCCCAGTTTTCCATGCATCATCTTAGCCTTGTGGGAATGCATACTGTGCTATGAGATTGGTCTAGCTGGACCACTAATAAAGCCAAACTGTTATTTGGATGCCCAGCTTTATAGTAGGACATATGATTAATTTTTATTTTCTTGCACTGCTAAGAAACCCAGAGTTTGTTCACTTAATACTGTAGTCATGGTGCACTCTCTGAGCAACTGCTAAAGCAGACAGTGGTCAAATTCCTCTAAATTATTTTCCTTAACCACACCTCCTTTTTTAAATAGAAGTAGCCTCACACTTATGAGACAGCCAGAAGGTGTGCCAACATCCACGATAACTTTGTAAAATATCTGCTGACAGATGTGACTGACACGAGACTGAATGTGAACATCTGTTTCTCTTTCTTAAAAGTATTCACAATTTTTCTTTGATTATCTCAGCTTGAGGCAGCAACACGGACTGGTAAATGGCTGCCTTTAAAACAAACATCGTCAACATTTTACGGATCAATCAGCAGGGGTCCTGCCTTTGCCAGTGATGAAAACACACCTAAAGAGCTCATTGTTAATTGGGTCATGTTCTTTCTGGTAGGAGTTTACCGGGTATTGAATTCAGAACTTCGCCCCACACATATAAATATCACAAGCATAATAATAATCACAGCATTTCACATGTTTATTATGTTTATTATCACTGTGCCAAGCAGCTGCATTCATGGAGGAAGACCCTGTTTTGCTGGATGTTACACAAGCTCAGTATAAAGCAGGCGGCTCTGGCTGAAGGGGCTAATGATCTAAGTAGGAGGCAGGACTCAAAGCTGGATATAGACCAGCTGGCATAGAAGGCCAAGGAAACAATAAGACAGCACTAATCAGTGAATATGCTGTGATCTCAGCATAACAAGTCTCTGTTGACAAGCTTTCAGTAGAAAAGCATTTCCCCCTCCCCCTGGAAACAATAAGAAAAAGAAAAGTTTTAAGAAGTAATTAAAAAGAGGATAGTATTTTAATCTTGCATGGTTATTGGGGTCAACTCCTAATTGTAAAATGGCAAGTTTAGCAGAAAACCCAAGAGTGCTCATTTGAAAATCTAACATAAGGGCTAACGCTTGTCTTAGGGTGGATGAATAGACAATGGGAACCTAGAAAAGGAAGAATGACAGGAGAAGGAGTGAAACAGAATGTGCAAAAATAAGAGTGACATGTTCAAAGATGTGAATTTGGAAAATACAGTTTCCAGTAGTTTTCTGATAGGACAAGGTCTGATTTGCCAATGCAGGGGGAAAAAAGATTCAGTAATCACAACAAGAGACAGTGAGAGGGTGGATAAGATTTTAGTCGAGGAGGTGTTAGCCAGATCTGTACAGGTATTCACTCAAGCAGGGTAATGAAGTACCAATTTCAAGCAGACAAAGGAAAAAAAAGTTAGAAAAATCTTTACAACCCACAATTTCTTCTAATTACATAATTAATATATTGGTCATCTTAACACTCATCAACTTCAAACTATGCTTATCCCTAATTTCTTTTTTTCCTTTGGACGTTATTTGAAAAAGTAGTGACTACCCACAACTAGAATAGTAATGCACACAATTAAACCTCTTTAGCAGTGTCCTGAGGGACAAAGTGTTCAGTTAGCACTAGTATTACTAGATATCTTATTCAAGCTATACATGTTGCTCAGCACTGTTATCTGATAGCATTAGTGGACAAAAAACTTTGTAGATCTTGGCTCTCTAAATCCATGCACCAGTACTGAATGATTCCTGCAATGTAACTCAATCTTCTCCATGAGACTTTTAACTACAGTTGAAAGGGCTTGTTTGATTATACCAGTTTATTTTCTCCTTCTATAAAACTGTAGTATTACATCTATAGCTTTAAAAACACTGAAATATCTTTCTGCTAACTCTGACTGGTTTCAACACCTTTTTTTACTCACCTATAATAATTACTGCAAAAAGGATTTCTGGGCAAAAAAAAAATTATAAGGAATTTATTTATCTAACTTTCTGGAAAAGTTAAAATTATTTTTCTCTGTGCTGTACAGTTTCTCCTCTAGATGGTAGCAGAGAACAAACTCTAAGGGACTTGCACTGTGAAGACTGGGATGATATTTAAAACCTGCTGTTGGTGAATTATAATTTAAAGAAGCTGAAAAGTCACTTTATATTTAATTATATTCATATTCAGTTTTCACTTGACATAGGTAAGAAGAGTTATGCTGGATACGACAATGGTTCCGAGTAAACTGGAGTTTTGAAGGAATTTTATTATCAGAAACCTTAATGCACTATGATTTGCCTTTACACAACTGTTATGCAAACCCTTCCTTAAAAATACAGACATCATTATTTTAATATTCCTAGACATCTTCTTTATCAAACCTTCTCTTAATTTCCTTAAATGTAGTTAAACTGAAATTTCCTGCCAGGACAAATAGTTACTGGATTCTGAAGTATTTGCATGAGCAAAGATTCATGTAAACTTTTTTCGTATTAGCTATGAGTAATTCATATTAAAGTTCAATTTTTGGCAGTTTGTCATTTTGTACATCATAAAATGCCCTTCCAGGTTTTTAGTTTCAAGCTGTATTGCATGGGCTTCTACATCTCAAAATGTTCTGGAATGAAAAATAGCAGCGCTCACAAAAAGATCCCATGTAAACCACCTTTTCAATTTACTAGTAAATGAGAAAAGAGAATCCTTCTATAAGTACAGGTACCTGCCTTAGGACCACTGGTTTTATTAAAGCCAAAACATCCCTCTGAGCAGCAGGAAAAGAAACTAGGCTCCAAAATTATCTCAAGTCTGGACATGGAAGGCCTCATGTTGGTAGAATGAATCACAACCTAAAAAGAGTGTGTAAACCTCTATTCACTGTCTCCTGTTGTCTTTAATTTCGCATCGATAGATCCAGATTCTAATCCACTATTATTTTCTAATATTAAAAATTATTATCCCATGATCTCTGAAGACTCCTTCGGGAGGCAACATTCCTTTTTGATAAGGGTGAGTGCTCCTTTGCAGCGGGAGGGATCAGCAGCAGCAGCAGAAGGAGGAAGGGGCTGTGCTCGCCCTTTGCTCTGAGGTGGAGCCCAGTGGCTGCTGCCCAGGACCCAGGCCAGGTGTGCTCTGGCTGCAGCAGGGCACTCTTTGGATGCCCCTGCCATCCCTCTGTGAGGAGGATGGGATGCCGCCCTGGCCTATCCAGCTCTTGGGCATCCTGCAGCAAGAGGGACCTGTGACAGAGCTGCCAGCAGAATTGCCCTTCACGAGCTGATGGAGATCCTGGATGCTGGTGAAGACCAGCTGTGCTGCTGCTGGCTGTTCTCAAGGTGAGCCCATCTGACCTGATGCTGGAAGAGCTCCTTTCTGGCCTGGAGTCTCCAAAGGCCCACTGGGACCCCTTGCAGGACTTCCTGCACAGCATTCCTGGCAGAGCTTCTCATATGACAGAGCTCTACAAGGAGTGGATGGCAGTCATACAGAGAGCAGCAAGGAGGCACAGCTGGAGGAACTGAAAGCATAAGCGTGGATTGCAGCCTGCCAGGTGAGCAAGGACTGGGAGGAATCTGTCACTTGCCTGCCAAGAGACTGCCTCCTTCAAAAGCTGGTGTTTCTGGTAGCTCACCTCTGCTGGGGTGGACTTGAGTATTGGGGAAAAATATGTGGACAGCAAGCCTTCTGTAGTGAGGGCTTGGCTGGAACCCAGTGCTGGGAAGCAATGCTGGGTTTCCTTCCTTACTCAAGCACAGGAGCCCTGATGGCTGGCTGAGAGCACCTGCACAGCTGTGCAGCACAGCTGCTGGCTGCCTCTGCCCCAGGCCAGTTCTGGGGTTGACCTGGTGAGCCTTGTGTTGCTGCTCCCTCAGTGTGGCTAAGAAGCCACCAGCAGCCAACCTCTTCCTGAGGTAGCTGCTGGACTTCCTTCAGCACATTGGCCACAACACCTGCAAAACCCCTCCAGAAAGACAGCTTTCCAAAGCCAAGTCTTCCACAATGAAAGGTGGTATAATAACAAAGGGCTCTCTGCAGAGCTCTGTCTCATGAGAGCAGAGGAAATCCCAGCGGAATAAAGCAGGCAAACCTTTTCTTGGCCGAAGAGCGACTGCAGGCTTCCTAACCCGTGCCCCGCTCAATGAACCGAGGGTCACACCCCTAGTGTGTCAACACTGTGTTCCCAAGAGAGGCCCTTGAAGAAAGGGCTGATGCAAACCAGCCCAAGGGATCTCCTCTGCAAAGCAGAGACAGGAGTGGGACAGTCTCTTCCTGCTCCGGGCTGTCCCTCACCACCTGCAGACTCCAACACTTCTGCTTTAGGCACCCGTTACTTTCTCTCCAACCAGCCCAGAGACCACGGTTAGGCTGTTCGGGATGAACAGGAGAACTAGGGAGCCTGTCAGAAGAAAGAAGGCAAAGGGAAGCAGCTTTGGTTAAATCAAGAGCTGACTGCAGTTGATCCTACCTTTCCCCATCTCATCCCACTGTGGGGTGGAAAGTTTTGCCAGCTCCTCATGAGAAAACAAAAAGCCAAGAAAAAGGAAGAGAAGTGAGACCTGGGCAGAGGAGAGGGAATAGCATCCAGCAAGGAAAAAGAGAAGGAGGAGACTGAAACAAAGCACAAAGGTCCAGAAGAGGAAGAGGCCCAGTTGCATATTAGGCTCTGCTGCCCATTTTTCCCATCTCTCAATACTGCTCTAAGTAAGTTCAGCTTGCTGGGAAGGGACAGCCAGGGATAGTGCTGCACAGGGTTTGGGAAGAACTCCATGGCAGCTCCCCAGGGGACTCCATTGAATTGCGTGCCTTGGCACTGGGGCACTGTGTATCTCTGCATGTGTGTGGATTCCTAAGGACATTATTTCCCATGGGGATGAGGTGCCAGAGGCAGCCTGTCACCAATGCCAGCACTAGCTCTCTCTTCTGGGCTGTACAAGATTCCTTGTCAACCATGTTTCCCAGAGAAAGGGGGACCAAGGCATGCCTACTCCTGCCTCTGGGGGTTTTTCAGTGCTTTCTGGCTCTGTCATTGCAGGTATTTATCTCCTGTCCCTGGATGAACCCCTGTGACCCCTGGCCTCCTGCACCTGATATCCACCTAAATAAAAGGGGCTTTTCTCTCTGCTTTACTTTCTCTCTGTCTTCTAATTTGTGCCTGTTGCCTCTGGTGCTTTCAGTGGGCACTTTGGAGAAGAGCCTGGCTCCCTCATCTTTGTTTCCTCCCAGCACATTTAGAAATAGACATATTTTAGTTTTTAGTTTATGTTTCTAGAAAGATATATATTGATAACACATACACCCTGTCCCACAGTGACAGAGGAGAGGCGTTCCCAGGGAAAGAGCTAGCAGTGAGTGGCTGAGAGGGAGGAAATCCTCACCATGTTTTTGGTGGTAAATGGAAAGTTCTGTATCAGAGAGGAAATCTCCATCTTCCAGAGCATAGCACAGGTGGCTGTACCACAAGTGCTGACTGGTGCTTTTTTACACACCTGGAAGCCTGGACCGTAGCAGCACCACTTTCCTGGACACCACCAGTGTTGAGGCTGTAACTTGGGAGTTCTGGAGAGGAATTTAGCCTCAGACAAACTTTTTCATTACTTATTTTGGAGTATGGAGAAAGTAAATGACTTGAAAAAATCTTCTACAGAGGGAACTTGGATTAGGAGCTTTTCTTCACCTGCTGCACATCAGTGCTGGTACAAAAGCTGGGGTCCAGCTTGTAAAAGCGAGTGTCCAGTCAAAATACTCTTAAAGACTTTTCTAAGACAGTGGTTTATACACTTAAATTCATTGACAATAATCAGAGAGTTCACAGTATAAACAGTATGCATAAAACTTGTGCCTTTGAAAATCTATTAACTATAATCATGAAACTACATGTTCTTGATATACAGGATTGTGAATTGTTTTATAGAGAACTAGTTTCCTTCTAGTTTATTCCAAAGAAGGGATTTTTGAAACATTTTTATAATTAAAGAGTAGAAGCTCTCAACTAATAAAACATGATTTTTAAATTAAATTTTGTTCCCACTGAGGACAAGGGAGAAGCAGGGATTCCTTTATAAAATTGCAAATATTAGTGCTAAGTATCATCACAGGTATAGGTGACAGCAAAATAAAGAACATTTAAAGGCATTCCTGGTAAACGCAGAGGTTGTTGGAAGTCTGCCTACTGCTTCAAAAAACCCCTTTGTTTAAGTCAGATGTTCCCCGCACTGTAGTTAATACTAAAGATCTTTCAATGTTTTGGTATCACGTGTGGTAGTACTTTCTTTCTTGAATTTTCCAAATCCTGTCCTTCCTTGTGACCCACATAGCTCCCAGTTGGTTTTAGGCCACTATTTCCATTTTACTTCAAGGCATCAAGAATTCTGAGCTTGGTTTAGCAAAACATCTAAGTGCTCACACAGCATAAGAAGACAGAGCACCTTTTAATGAGGTTATTACTAGACTTAGGTATATTTTCTTGTGTAATTATAGCAAATTTCAGCTACACAATATTTTCCCCATCCCTAACATTCTAAGAACATTAAACTACTGTTATGCACATGATTTATGTGTGCAGTGCATGTGAGCACACAGGAAATACTTTCAGTGACAGCACACACACACATCTGTAAGGTGATGGATATAAATGTGCACATGCACAACAATCTACAGAGAGCAGATGGCTCCACTGTCTATTGTCATGTCCACAGCACTTCTTTTGATTAAAACTTAGATTGAAGGCTGTCAGCCACCCAAAACAAAACATCCTCGAGTGGATCCCATTCAATCATTCTGACTGCAACTACTTAATAAATACACCCTTCCTCCAGATACTTCATTGGGTATTTACATTTATTAGCTAATGGTTTTTTCAATGTACATTTGGGGTAGTCAATCAAAATACCCAAGCAAAAATCCTCTCCCTATATTTTCAAATAATCAGCATACTCAAAATGTTCTATTCTGCATGCAGGTTTATTTCACTTTACTTTAGATGAGACTGAGAAGGGACTACATTTTCCTTAGTTTCACCCATTTATTTCCACAAACTTTATTTTAATTTTATTTTAACTTTATTAACTTTATTTTGTCTCTGACATGTCATGTTAAAATTCAATTAAAACTGCAGTCCTAGGGGATTTAAGCCTATGCTTTAATGCTTTGCTGAAATTAGGAATCTCTGCAGGGAGACACGTAGAAGTTTGGTAATTTTCCCAGGAATTGCCAGTGCCCAGATAAACTCACATCATTTGCTGAGTATTGTCTGAACAGCACTCACATACCCATAATCCAGGCCTAACCTGAATTGTGACATTAAAAAACTCCCTAAGCAAGTTTAACTGTGCCATTAGTCTTACATTTACAACCATGTATCAGCTAAATTGTCAACATATTTTCTTTCAGTACGAAAACTGCCAAATCTTTTTGGGATTTTTCCAAGTTTTAGTTATGGGAGAATCCTATCAGCTGTAAAATTGCCAGGTTTACAGGGTTAGTCACCCAAANGGTAGTACTTTCTTTCTTGAATTTTCCAAATCCTGTCCTTCCTTGTGACCCACATAGCTCCCAGTTGGTTTTAGGCCACTATTTCCATTTTACTTCAAGGCATCAAGAATTCTGAGCTTGGTTTAGCAAAACATCTAAGTGCTCACACAGCATAAGAAGACAGAGCACCTTTTAATGAGGTTATTACTAGACTTAGGTATATTTTCTTGTGTAATTATAGCAAATTTCAGCTACACAATATTTTCCCCATCCCTAACATTCTAAGAACATTAAACTACTGTTATGCACATGATTTATGTGTGCAGTGCATGTGAGCACACAGGAAATACTTTCAGTGACAGCACACACACACATCTGTAAGGTGATGGATATAAATGTGCACATGCACAACAATCTACAGAGAGCAGATGGCTCCACTGTCTATTGTCATGTCCACAGCACTTCTTTTGATTAAAACTTAGATTGAAGGCTGTCAGCCACCCAAAACAAAACATCCTCGAGTGGATCCCATTCAATCATTCTGACTGCAACTACTTAATAAATACACCCTTCCTCCAGATACTTCATTGGGTATTTACATTTATTAGCTAATGGTTTTTTCAATGTACATTTGGGGTAGTCAATCAAAATACCCAAGCAAAAATCCTCTCCCTATATTTTCAAATAATCAGCATACTCAAAATGTTCTATTCTGCATGCAGGTTTATTTCACTTTACTTTAGATGAGACTGAGAAGGGACTACATTTTCCTTAGTTTCACCCATTTATTTCCACAAACTTTATTTTAATTTTATTTTAACTTTATTAACTTTATTTTGTCTCTGACATGTCATGTTAAAATTCAATTAAAACTGCAGTCCTAGGGGATTTAAGCCTATGCTTTAATGCTTTGCTGAAATTAGGAATCTCTGCAGGGAGACACGTAGAAGTTTGGTAATTTTCCCAGGAATTGCCAGTGCCCAGATAAACTCACATCATTTGCTGAGTATTGTCTGAACAGCACTCACATACCCATAATCCAGGCCTAACCTGAATTGTGACATTAAAAAACTCCCTAAGCAAGTTTAACTGTGCCATTAGTCTTACATTTACAACCATGTATCAGCTAAATTGTCAACATATTTTCTTTCAGTACGAAAACTGCCAAATCTTTTTGGGATTTTTCCAAGTTTTAGTTATGGGAGAATCCTATCAGCTGTAAAATTGCCAGGTTTACAGGGTTAGTCACCCAAAGATAGATTTAATATCAAACAGGCCTTGATATGAAAGCAAACATGGGAATATCTGTAAGCTAGTTCTCTTTAATAGCAAATTACTTAAAAAATAACATCAAAACAAGAAAAGCTCACAGCTGCATATATGTTTAAAAACATTAGATAAGCTTTACAAAATAATGTGTTTATCAAGTAAAACTGAGTTAAGCCATCAAACACTGCAAGTTCAGACACAACTATTAACAAGACTACCTGTATGTTTCTTGCTTAATTTCTAATTTTAATTCAGAATGATTTGTTACTCATAAACATTCAGTTTCCCTAAAAAAAGGAACCTGATATAAAAGTCGTATTGTCAGTGTTGTAAGGTGGACAATTAAATGGTTATATCTTTATTTCCAAACAGCCTGATTTGCTTTTCTGAAGAAATATATCCTGTCTTTCTTACAGGAAAATTGAGGGGGAAACATTTTAAAACTTGAGTAACACTCGCAGGGATTTCATATTCCCATGAAAGGAAATGGTAATACTGGACTGTACTGTAATTTAGTCTAAGCTTTTAAATTACTCTTTTTGATTTCTGTGAGTCTTTTAAGCAGGGAAGACACACAGAAAGCTTTGATATAATGGGGAAACTATAGTCATTGTACAGAAGTTATACATCACAAATCTATTAGTGTTTCCTAAACACTTAGAGTGACCCTGTCAAGAAAGTATGTTTGTATTCCCAGATACAACAAGGGGTAAGTTTTCACACCCAAAGACAATTAATAATCACAGAATCACAGGAAATACTCCCCCCTGGTTTAAAAGAAAAATAAAGGCCAAGAATAAATGTTTAATTGGAAGTTAATACAAAGAAATCTGTCCTGTTGAACACAGTAAGTTTTTTGAAAGGGAGATAAGAAGACCAAGTTAGCAAGGACATGAAGTAATTCAGTATATTCAGAGTTTTGTTATTGAGCTGCAACACATTTACCAATGTTGTATGTGGTGCAATTTAAAGACTGTTAGCATTTAATATTGGTAAATGTAAGCAGGAAAAAGCAAATCTTGATTATACATACACATTAGTCTGTAAATTACCTACTACCTCTAAGAAAATAGGCTTTGAAGTCACTGGGGATGATATTAGGGATTCTTGGTAAAGGAATGCAGAACAGCATACTTCATTGCCACAAAGCTTCAGCCTCTTCCTTTCACAGAAAACAGAAAAGGGTGAAAAGGAAGGACAAAGATACCAATAACTTCCATGCAATGAGAGATTAACTGGAGTCCTCAGTGAGGACAAGAGGCAACTCAGGGTATAAGAAGTTATGAAAAGCATGGGAGAGGTGATTAAGCAATGATTACTTGTTTATTTCTCATAGCACAAGAACAAGAGAGCCCTCAATGAAATTACAAGGCAGCTGCTTTAAAGCAAACCAAGGGAAGTACTTTTTCATACAGCACATAATTAAACAGCAGAACCCATGGGACACTGTGGAGGTCAAAAGTATAAGTTAATTCAAAATATATTAGAAATGTAAGATCGGCCTATGAGTGGCTATTAAGCATGATATTCCAGATGAAATTTCCATCTTGGAAGTCCTGATGGCTACAGTACAAGGTTAAAGGATTGCTCTGTTCCTTTGTTTCTGTAGCCAGCTTCACTCTAGTTCCCTTCACTGGGCTTCTTGTGCTAACCCACTTCAGAGCTGCCATCTCCTTCCCTCTTGTGTTCTTGTGCCTGACTTTCTCCATCTGTCTTTCCCTCCTTCCAGCTGTTTTCCGGATCAGCTGTTTTCACCACCACACAAAGCCCAGATGGCTGAGCACTGACTACAAGACAGACATGCAGTTCCTCTGCCTGGAGCTGTGTGATATCCCATCCTGCTCCTGTAGTGGCAGAAATAGGTGGAGTCCACTCACACAGAGGAAATATGAAGGGGAGAGGAATGCTTATGGTCTTCAGAAATGTTGTGTGCTGACCCCCTGAGTATCCACATGGATTGTGTGTGGCTTTGCCCCCAGAACTCTGGCAGTTGATGACTCTTGGGCAATTTCTCAAAGACAAAGTAAGGCATTTCCTTGATTCCAAAAAAACTACCACGTCTAAACTTGAAGTCACCGTCCCAGAGGTACTAGATTTCCACAGTGAAAAAAGCATTGATGCTATTTGTACTGTGTGTGTAATAAATCACTTTTATTCTGTTCCCAAAAGCAGATCAATGTTTTTAGCCAAAGCTCAACAAGCAGCCTGCTTGTGGCAGACACAACCCATGGAAAGTTCCATCCGGATAGTTTCAGGCTGGCAAATTTTAAGCTGGAAAGAGCAACTTACAATGGAAAACGCTAAGAACTCTCATGCATGGCTATCCAGTTCTTCCAAGCCGTTTATTTTCCCCACTTAAAGTACATGTGTGCACACATATATGTGTGTATTTTCACATACATTCAAACCGAAATAAATTTTTCCACCACTAAAATGATACTATTACGAGAATGTTGTTTCTGTAAATCTCCTTCTCCACTGAACAGCCTTTGCCTGGGTTTTCAAGCACAGCACTCCCTTGCTCAGCATAAGCAGGGCATTTGAACATGGCACAATACCATTTTAAGCCACTATTACAGTTTCAGTTTCCCCAGTTGGCAATTACTTGGCAAAAACGACCGGCCTATTGAAGAGTGTGTAACCAAGGCCGCAAGGACCCTTTGGGATATTCCAGGTTCCGAGCATACCAGCAGCTGTGGGCTGAACAGAAAGCTTGCAGCGCTGACCGAGCTCTCCTTGCAACACAATACCGCATTGTCCGGGGCAAGCGTAAGAACACTCCTTCTGCAGATAAGATGAGCCTGGCAGAAGTACCTTTTTAATGGCCATATTTCACTTACAAGATATCACTTTAATTTACTACTCATTTTTTCCATTTTTTTCCCCTNTGCACCCGCTGAGCGCGCTGCTGGGCATCCCGCTGGACCAGGTGAGGCTGCGGGCCCGAGCGGCATCCTCGGCGCGGAGCCCTGGCCGGCAGCGACGGCAGCTCCGTCGCTGTCACGCCGTGCCTGCCCAAGGGCCTCGGGAGCAGCGCGGAGAGCCCGCGGTAGGAGCGGGTTTGGGCGGGGGTCGGGCTGCTGTCACCGGGGAAGCGTTTCATTTTTCCCGGCGATGCCTGGCGCTTTTCCTGCTCTCGCAAGAAGTCGCTGCTGGATGCTGCTGGATGCTGTCAGTCACGGTGCTGGGCTGAGTGCGGCAGAGTTTGGAATGCTTCAGGAGCTCGGGTGCTGGCCCACCTCTGGGAACTGCGTGGGAAGATGCGGGGTGCCCTATAGGGAATCCTTACGCTCAGGCTCTGCTTTCGTGGCTACAGGACTGTAGAAGGGAGGCTCAGAAGTCCCTGCCAGCCTAGTCCAAGTGCCTGGTGGCATTGCGAAGTGCATATATGGAGACACAGGCACNCTGAAACTTCTCTGTATAAATAAATAGGTAAATGAATACTTCTTCCTGGGAAGGTTTTGGCTGTGACACCCCAGATCTCCTCGGCTTGGGGCAGCTGCGGACGGGCGCCTTGGCCTTGAGGGTGCCGGACAAGTGTGTGCTTTTGGCAAGAACCTGGGGCCGGGAGACNTCAGTCACGGTGCTGGGCTGAGTGCGGCAGAGTTTGGAATGCTTCAGGAGCTCGGGTGCTGGCCCACCTCTGGGAACTGCGTGGGAAGATGCGGGGTGCCCTATAGGGAATCCTTACGCTCAGGCTCTGCTTTCGTGGCTACAGGACTGTAGAAGGGAGGCTCAGAAGTCCCTGCCAGCCTAGTCCAAGTGCCTGGTGGCATTGCGAAGTGCATATATGGAGACACAGGCACACACACAAGGGGCTTCTGAGCGGGCAGGTTTGCTTTAAATCCTTAATAGCACCATAGATTTTTGGCTGTGGTGGTGTTTTCTAATTGTTTATCGTCCCCTAGTTAACTTTACCCCTAACAGACAGAAAAACGTTGCTCTCCCCCACCGCCTGCCTTTTATTGTCTCTCAAGCCTGTGTGCACCTGCTGCCTTCCTGCATTCTTTCAGCGACAAGGAAGTTAGGTCTGGAAGTTTGTACTGACCAGAAAAAGACTCCACCAAGCTACTAGGAAGCTGATCTGTGCTCTAAGAAACCAGGGCAGCAGAGGTGTGCTTGGTAAAAAATCAACAGAAGATTGAGATTTATTTGCTTTCTTCTGTTTGCAGAGTGAGTGGTACTATGTGTCATTTTTTACTACTGTTTGTTTTTGAAGTTCAGTAAGGAATATGTCATTTTACAGATTAAACCCTTTCATCTAACCATGCCAGTTTTCCCCTTTTTTGACAGAAAACAGGTTTTGATGCAAGAAGAGAGATATGTTGCTCAACACTAAAACAGTCAAATGTTAAAGGCCTATAATTATCTGTGAGCTATTAGTTTAGGAGAAGGCACAAGAATAGTGTTGGCTTCTTTTTTGAGGTATTCCATGCCATGATTGATGAATACAGGAACACCAAAGAAACCAGGAATAGCAAACGTTTACTCTTCCAGCTTGTTCGTCGTGCCACAGTGTACGTACAGTGTTAGGCTGACTCAGTTCCCAAACAATGAAGTCTTGACAGACTGCAGTTTTTCTTTCTGAACTTTCAAAATCTTGCCCTTCCATTCAGCGAATGTGATACAAATATGGTGTTGTCTGTGGAGAAGATTCTTCTCGTGCTCTTCTGGGCCTGAGGATGCTTCACTGCATCTGGTTACATTCTGTGTTTGTCCCTGGACCCTGGTTTCATGGGTGCTGGTGGTGGACACTTCTGTGCTTGGTGATTTGCATCTCGAGCCCTCAGCAGTGAGCAGGGGCCACGGGCCCTGGGGTCAGCGGTGTGGCTGGGCTGTGTGAGCGTGTGTGCAGCCGTCCCTGTGCATCACCCTGCTGGCTCCTGTGGCATGGGGCAGTGATGTGCCAGGAGGAGCCCCTCTTGCTGGGATTCATCACAGAACTGCAGCATAGGTGCAATGAAACAGAGCTTTTCTCACCTGAAAATCCCCCCTGTTTCATTGTTCCTGTAAGATTATGCCATCGATGCTTTTTAAAAATTTCCCCCACTCCTACTGCCCCACTGCAGTGTGCCACACTGTGCCAAGCATCAGGGATTTCTGCTGTCCTGGAATAGGAAATACCCAGATCATGGGTATGCATGGAAGCACTGTGCCACCACTGTTCCCTCAAATCACATGAGTCTCAACTCTGACCTGCAGTGCTAAGGCCCACAGAAGCAAAATAAAAACTTTTTCACATGGCTCTTCTGCCAGGTGGATTGCTTACCTTCCTCCTGAGTCTTTTACTGAAGCAGGGAGAAGTTCAGTCACTTGCTCCTCTGCACAGAATGGAGCTCTGTGTATGAAGGACAACTTTACCAGATCTGAATCCCATGTGGAGCAGGGACTAGTTTTACATGAGTCCCTTATTGCAGTGCTGACAGGCTCTCTGTGCCTTCTGCTCGTTGCCCAGGCTGCAGCAGGGAAGGTGTCTCTGGTTTGCCACTCTGCGTCCTCATCATCGTGCTCAGCCTGTTGGACGGTGACAGCCCCAATCTCACTCTGGTCCATGTGGCTGGCAGTTCCCCGTGGCTGGCCCTGAACCTTCAAAAATGCCAGGAAGTGCCTGGAGAGTGAAAGGCAAAGGTGGAGTTTAGACCCTCCAGGTCACTGTGGTATGTGAAAGCCATGTGTGTCTGCCTGTGTGTTAAATGAAAAGAGGACTTGTCCCTTCTTTTATAGAGATGGTTTTCTGTGAGAACTGTGCTATGAGAGAGATTTCACTCTATATAAAACACCAGAAAAAAAACGTTGAGCTGAAGGTCTGAGAAATGAAAGTTATAATCCTTACCCTTTCATTGCTGGGGCAGAAAAGCTGTGGTAATGGTACTTGGAAAATGTTTTGTCATCTCAGAAGCAGCTGTTGTATCACTCACTATGGGAAGCATGGATGACTATGAAAATGTCATTCTTCACACTGGTGGTTTTCTTAATTAAAAAATTGCAACTTGGGTTTAAAAGCAGCCCAGAATTACAGAGGATGGAGTTCCTGTCTGCACTGTGTACCTGGCACACAGCTCACATTTTGTTTAGCAGACAGTGCACTGCATGAGAACATAGCAGTGTTGTCTGCTTTAGATGCTAAAACAATCCTGATGTGTCAGCATGTATTTGCATGTCTCTTCAATGGATGATTGATCTTTGAATTTAGCATTGAAATATTATTTTTAAAGAAGTGCTATATTTGGTAGCAAGATTAATGAGCTTGAAAGAGGATGAAAAGACTCTCTATGTTCAATTCATTCTCATATCTCAGGAAAGCAGACTTTGAAGTTCAGCTGACTTGTGTTCTAGAAATATCTGTCTAGGTCAATGATACACCTTCAGCACCATTTGCAAAAGAATTTTGGGGTGTTTTTTATTTCTATATCATCTATTCCCCAAATCACTGATGCTGGAATGTCGTCCCTCCACTTTGCTTATACAGTGACTTTTGGCAAAGTATACACTTTTTCTGTTATAAATGCCCCAAATTACCAATTTCAGGATATAGTTCTTTACCATAAATCAGTGAGATATGGGAAGTTAAACATTAAACTTTTAATAGTGTAATTTATGTAAACAGAGCATGTGCATGTAAAAATACTGTGAAGAAATAAATATAGTATTTAAAGCTATATTATAAGTAAATTTAATTGCATTGTTTATTCATACATAATTTTACCACACCTTCCTAAAATTTAGGCATCTCTAGAAGTCATTCACGCTCCGAGTGTTAAGACACACGGTTAAAAAGTTTCACTTTTCAAGGTTATTTTGTAGTACCCTTAATATGCCAGGTTACCTATTGCTTTAGAAGTAGCAACCCTAGTGCAAGTGGTCAACTGCTGAACAACAAACCTTACATTTTAACAGGCCTTGTTACTCTGACCCATTGTCAGACAGTACCAAGGTTGCTGACTTTGAGGGAAATATGTCCAGAGGAAACTCCCTCAAAAAACTGTATGAGCATCTTCTCACGTTTATATCAGAGGGCTTTTAACTTCGGTGTCTTCATTGATGAGGCCAGCCATGTTTCCCCAAAGAGGAAAAAAAAAAGTTATCTGGAACTTAATTTTGGCTTTGTCTGCTGGTGGAAATGAAAAATTTTCCATTTTAATTCTTTCATTGTAGGTCATCTGCATATTTATATTTTGGCAGCAGTTTAAATAAAAAATTAACTGTGGAGGGAATCCGGGACATATCTCTGAATCTTGGGATAGTTGGAGTATTAAAGATGTCTTTCCACCATTCCTTAAGTTTGAATAACTCTCAGCACAAAGCATGCTGGTGAACCGGTTTAAAGAGGAGAAAGAAGAAAAAAGTGTACGTATCTTTTTAAACTGTTACAAAAATCAATGTGTATTCTGATCCCAAAATCAGGGATGGTTTTGTTAACTTTTTTTCCTTAACATATTCTTTTTTTTGTTTTCTTTTTTTTTTTCTGTCTGACTTCAGTTTTACTTCTCTGTGTTCTGATTTAACTAATCAGCAGATCTGTTAGTCTCAAGCCTCTTTGCATGACCTATTCACTTTTTGGGCAGTGTAAAATGGAATAAAATCTAGCTTTCTAGCTACTCAGCAGACTTTAGTCTGTGAACTTTAAGGATCTTTTAATGGCTGTCAATAGAGAAATTAGAAAATGTAATGCTGAGGAAAGAAAGGTAATTTGTTACAGACTGAAGCGAGATAACTGAAGATGGAAGTTCATTAAAGATTTAAGTGGGGTTATTATCAGGTTTTTAACTGAAAAAAGCTGCTCTGAAGCACTGGCAACAACTGTCATGGTTGGTATAAACTATGCTACATTTCAATTTCCTAATGCCAGTCATTTTACAATTGAAAACTCTACATTTCCTGTTTGAATTGCAGCAGTATTTGTTACATTAAATGCCTCCCTGCCTAACACGCTCAACTGCAAAAATATAAAGCCATGTAAATTTTAGTTATCTGAGAAACAATAAGAAAAAGTAAAATTTGAATTCAACACATTTATAGAGAAATATTACTTGCATTGGTAGAACCAACTTTAATTTTGATATTTTCTGACTTTTGAGTACCTAGATTTCGTAAAACTGTTTTCATTAGAAGAAACCCTTAGCTCTTTATTGCAATGCCATGTAGGACAAAGCATGATGTAAAGAACAGAGGAAGAATTTTGCTGACCCTGGTTTGGGTCCCCAGTTAAACAGGTGCTTTTGAACAGGGCAGTTCATACTGCATTTAGAGTAAATCCAGTCTCTAACTTGTTTCAGTCACTTGTGCAAGGCCCAGAAATCTGTATCTTCCTGGGGCACTCCTGGGACAGAGATATGATACTTTCCAAAGATTAAGGCTGTCTCCAAAGAATTTTTCTCTGTTCAGGTCAGCTATCACTAACAATTGCAATAAATACACATTATCCTCTGCTTTGGAACCATGTGCTGCCTTTTTCGGTGTATTCTCACTGTGTTTGGCACTGTAGTCTTGAACCTTATGGCTGATGTCTTGATACTACCAGGGTAAATATTTCCACATCCCTCATGCCCTGAAAACAAAGCCTGTCCTATTAAGTTTTTAATTTGGCAAGGGACAAAAGTGCAACTGGAATCAGCTGCTTACAATTTTCCCCCTTTTAAGCACTTTCCTTCTCATTTGTGTTAAACAAGATCTGGAAAAATAAACGTTGAAGGGCTGCATAAAGTTTCCTGAAACCTTCTCTGCACATTAATCAGGCCAGCACTGATTTAGTGGTGCTCTGCAGCTATTTTGAGAAAATCTGAAGTAGTGATGGAGACCCTTGGGCTCCAGCCTAGGGGTCTAGGCACTGAGCACAGAGCTGGCTCTGTGTTTTCGGGGGAGCCCCTGATGCTTAGGGATTTGCTGTGCATTTGCCAGCCTGGCACAGTGTTTAATACTCTGTCTGCTTCTTGGCTCCTGTTACAGTTCACAAGGACAGGCAGCACTGGAGGCAGCCTTGCCAAACTGCAAAGTGGTGCTGCTGGTCCCTGGGCAGGGGAGGCTGCAGCACTGGGCTTGGCATTACTGCAGGAATCCAACCTTTTGTACTTGTCCAAAATCAAGTAAAATGTCTGATTTTAAGAACATGTCAGTGGGCCACATTTTACTTTGGAGGGAAAAAAATCCCTTTGTATGTGACTCAGTAGTTACAGATAACCTTGAGGGTACCAAACCTCATCTCCTGGATACTTGGATAGTCTAGTGAGGGTCATTAAGGAGGTCTTCCAGAAACTCAGGGCTTCTCTTAAAAGTACAGCCTGATGCAAAACTTTCTACTGTTGTTTACTAACAGTGGTGAGAGTGTTTATGTTAATATGTAGTTTGGACCAGGAGTGTGTTTTGGGAAGGAATCCCTTAACTGTCCCCATTTGGAACACTTTAGGCTCAAAGTGGCCCTGGCGCATCTACACAGGGTTGCTTTCTGAGGATGTGAAGCCAAAGGTGCTCCCCAGGGACCTGTAGTGCCTCAGCTGTTGTGAGGAACACAGCTCTTGAGTTCAGCTCCTCTGGACTGAGACCCTTCAGACAGAGTCACAGGAATGAGGCTCCTTGCTCTCAGATGCTTTGCTTTTCAGACCCATTTTTGCTCCACCTCAGCACTTGTTAAGATGGACATAGTGGAATTCTCTGACCTTCATCTGGTGGTTTCTTCAGAGCACAGCACTGGTCAGGCTTGTTTGGTCACTTCTGAATAGGTGGAATCCAGCCCGTTCTGCACAGGGCTCGGCCAGGTCAGCCAGTCCTGCCTCTGCCAGCAGTGAAGGGAAGCCCTTTGGGTGGTCCTTTCCCAGAGCAAGATTGCATCAGTCTCCCATCGTATGACCTTGATTGGAAATGTTTATTTTCACCAGTCCTTCTTGTTGCAGCATGAGGCATTTTAAACAGCTTTTGCAGAATCTCAGGTGAGCACAGATGCAGAAACAAAAGCACACATTGTGGCAAATTTATTTTTTTTAAAGTTTTTTGGGTGGGGTCTACTTACAGTATGTTGCATCCTTAATGGAATTGAGTGGAAATATTTTTTCTCCTGTGTTTTGGGCTTCCCTCATGATAAGAAAATTCTAGGCTTTAAAAAAACCAATTTTAATAATGTGAGGAAAAAAACCCTAATAAACATATTTTTGAATCAAATATATTGAAACATTTACAAGTTTCCAGAGAATTTGTTCTCAATCATTCCTCTAAGTGTTAGTAAAATACCCAAATAGGAAATAATTTTAAAAACCAAGATTCCAAGTATTAACTAGACATCTTTTCCAGCCTGGAATTCTTTTTACTTTTTTCTTCAACAGGAAACGGTACTCACTGTTCAGAAAACTTTCTTAAGAAAGTTAATCAGTCTGTAGCATGAATGTTGCATGCTATCTGGTCTGAGGCAAAACAAATACTAAATATTAGAACAATTCTTCATTTCCCTCTTTCTGGATGCTTTGTCCTTGAGCACTCTCAACATTTACCTGGTGTTTACCTGGTGACAGAGGGGCTGGATAATGGGAGTTTTCCTGTGCTCTCATGTGACACCCTGCAGTGTAGAGGGTGGGAAGCTGTCTCAAAGCATGTGAGCTGCTTAACTAGATGACTTAAGCAAAAGGCAAATAGACCTGAGTGTGTGTATCAGGCTGCTAAATCCCAGACAAAAACCTGGCAACCCTGTGGAATAGCAAGTTTAAAAGTTTTGATCAGTCTGAGAATAAATTCTGTGGTCTTCAAGTTCAGTGAGCATGTCATGCTGGGGACATCTGGGATGGAAAAGGAAGGCAAGAAAATACTTTTTTGAATAATTTCTTTGGATTACGTGCAGAATTCTAGAAAAACTAAATAACAATTTCAGGCCAAGAAACAGACTTCAAATGCTGACTGTCACGAACTGCACGAGTGTTTGCTGCTTCTATAGGCCCTGGTCTTGTGTCAAAGCTCTAACTGGACTTCAGCAACTTCTTCATCTGTGGTTTCTTGTTCAAGTGCAGTTTGCCCCTGGTATGCAGATAGGGCAGGAATGGGGAAGGCAAAATGACAAGGCAAAATGTGAAACAGTTGAGGACCCCCCACTTTCAACATTTCTTGAATAACTCCTGTGCTTGTTTTCATGCTCATGTATTTGTTTTAAGTAAAGCCTTTTCTTTTTAAAGGACCACTGAGTAGAAAAGTTTTAATTTTTGCCTCTTACATCTGGCTTTAATGACATTGTAAACTGGTGAAAGTAGGCTTTTTTCCTGTTACCAGGTGAGGTAGTGTTAAAGAGAGTACTGTATTGACTGTGCACACACACGGAGGGCAGGTTCAAATCCCTGACTCCTATGGTTTGTATTAAGTATTTATACCAGCAAATTCTAGCTGATAGATCAATAACTTATCTGTTTTAGAGAGAGTTTTATAATTACTTTCTTCACTCACAAGTGGAGTTTAAGTAGTCTGACATTTACACTTCTTATGTGTCAGGGTTTCTCAGGATATTTTGCCAACTATGCTGTATTGAAGGTGAAAACAAAGTGTAGACAACTGAGAAGTTAAAGTTCATTTCTTAAAAATGAAATTCAGTTTTTGATGACAGCATTAGGCATCCACAGTGAGTTGTAGGCACTGTTAGGACCCACAGCTGACTGTGCCTTTGAGTGCATGTTTGTGTTCATGCTAATTCTCTAGAGGCAAAAAATTGTGGTCTGTAGTTGCCACAGCAACAATGACACTGCACTCAGAGTATGGGTGGGTTTTCCCTACTTTATAGAAATATGTTGAAAGTGTAGGCATATTGCTGTGAGACACTGTGAAATATGATAGACCTTTGAGAGAGAAAACACTTGTTTGTTTTTTGTTCGGAGAATATAATTTAAATTTTGTGTTACCTTTATTGCCACTTCTCTGCTAGGATGCTATTTCCCAATTTGCAAACCTAACATCGCAGAGAGGAAGATGGGCTCAGCAGTTTGGAAAAAGAAAGTTTCATAGGTGTTCTGCTGATGCTAATCAGTAAATGAAATGATTAGAACAAAGAATGGTCAGGGCAGAGTGACATAACTATATTTCTGTTCCATTGTTGTTGTTTTTGTCAATCAGAAGATGACTGTAGCTTTTCTTTGCCATGAACCAGAATGAAAACACAAACTAGATAAAAGAGAAAAAAATAAAGGGTAAGCTTATTTTCTTAAACCTGCTAAAGCAAAGTTCCAGTCTCCAGGAACTGAGAGGTTTACTTTAGAAATGTGACTTTTAAGAGGGATCACGGTGAAAGTGTATGTAAGCAACATGAAAGAAATCGATCTAGGCCTTAGAGTAACAGAATGTGTTGAAAGAACATTTAGCTTCAACCCTTATGCCAGGGAACCTTCCACTAGACCATGTTACTCCAAGCCCCAGGTGGCCTTGAACACCTCCAGGGCTGGGGAGTTCACAACCTTTCTGTCAGGTGAAGAAGGGACTTATTCCCTTCTGTCTCCCAGTGTTTCTTCACATTCAGACAAACATGTGATAGGCTGCAGATTCAACAGTGATTAAAATTAAGGTCTTTTTCATGCAGTCCAGACCTGGCTGTGAAACCCTTTCAACAGGAGGCTGCTAAGGCCGAGAACTTGGCCAGACCCAGTGTGGACTTGGATGTTTATATGAAAGACTTGAGTTTCTAGGGTAAATGTAGCTTTAAAGAAAAAGCTTTTGGAAGTACCTGTTCTTTTTCTGGCTCCTTTCAGGGCTTGTTCCCTCTGCAAGCACTGGTTTCTGTCAGCCCTGCCTCTGGTGTTGCTGATGCCTTTAGGATCCCAAATCGCTGCTGACAGTCCAAAGCATGGCTACTTCCATTATGGGTGAGTGGCTCTGCCAGACTCATCATCTCCTCCCAGACCTTGACTGGATGCTGGATTTGTTACTTGAGTTTCTTCACATGGTGATGATAAAGCAGGAAGGTCCAGATTTCTGCAGGGAAGATCAGCCAACACCCAGAGAGGTCACTTCTCCAACATCCCACTTTGAGGCAGCCCCAGCTGCAGCTGTCCTTCTGTTTATTAGTTTGTATGAAAAGTAACTGGCTCCCTATATGATTTGCAACGTATTCCCCTGTTGGGTTATCCTCTTACTTTTCTGTTCTGATTTTTAACTGCTGGGGGATTTTTGTCCATATGCTGAGCACTTCCCCTCTGTTCAGTTCATGCTGCATATCTTTAATGCTGTATTTGATAGTTTTGTGATCTGCATATTTTCTTTGAATAGACTATGGCAGCAGGTGTCTGGTGAAGTCTGCCTTCATCTTTTGATAGGGTTCTGACATCCTGATCTGTAGTCTGTTATCTTTCTGTTTATCAGTCATACATATTTATATGTAGCATCACCTCACTTACCTAGGTGTCTCATTTAGGCTTCTTGGGGTTTTTTTTTTTGCCTAGACAGAGTTGAATTAGGGTTTAAATGATTGTCAGGAGAAAATAGTTTGTGTATCTGCCTTCTCTTTTTCCTTTCCCTGTGGCATTGCAGTTTTTGAGCATGGTCACTAATAAGAGTGATATACCTGTCCAGTTCAGAAGACCCTAAATGGCAATTGTGCCTGTTTGCTGTGTCTAGGATCATGTTTTCGCAGTGGCTTGGAGAATTTCTGTCTACGGGAGGATGGCCTCATTATTTGCTGGCAGGTGGAACTAGTGGCTTGTGCCCTGGAAAAGCTTCAGGTGGTCATTGAGGACTCAGGTTGCTGGTCACCTCCATCTCCTGAGTCTCCTCTCCCTTGTCCCATAAAAACTCTGTGCTGCTCATTGCTCAGGTGCCTTCCAGCATCAGAGAAACTGAAATGCTCTCTGAATCTGAATCTGCCCTTCACAGTGCTATAGCAGCAGTGGGAAAAACACCATGTGCGTTCTGAGATAGCAAAGTTTGCTAAAAATCAAACCTGAAATGCTTTCTCAAGGTGCCGCTGAGATACCCAGATGTTAGTGGTATAAAACCTTGCGATAGAGAGGTGGAAATACATTTTGTAAGCCAGCTGGGCAGATCGTGCAATGTCCTAGTTCTTTTCAAGAATGTTTTTTTAGGCTTTATGTGTAAAGAGCTTGCTTGAAAGGGAAATTATAATTGTTTATGCAATTTAAAGGATTGTTGAATTTCTTTTCCCTGCCTATGTTCAAATTCTTAGGGTATTTTCAGAGGAGCTCACTTGGAGTTTTTGGAATTTTGTTGTTGTGCTTTGTTTCTTGGATTAGAAGTTGCCTGTCACTGCACAGAAAGAGCATCACTGTAATAATTTTAAAATGTAAGAACATTCTTCTCTTTTTTTCCTAACTGTTGAAAAGGAAAAAGTGAGACTTACTCCTGTTGCCTAAGAAAAGTAAGTTAAGTTTCTGCTATTGTTGACTCATAAGCATGGCAAGAATACAAAAATACTGCTATTAAGCAAATGTGAGTGAGTTTTTTCCTCCTCATATCACAGTTATCTTTGGAAAATATCAGTGTTATAACCCAAAGTTCTGCTGTGCTGTGTGCAGATAGAACTGTAAAGCTCCAGTGGGAGCATATGTAAAGAAGGCTTTAATGAGTCAAGGAAATGAAATTTTTTTTTTCCTCAAATATAGTATAGTGCAATTAAATTAATTTATAGCAAAGGCCAAATCTCTTTTTTTTTTTTTTTGGTTTGCATTTCTTTATTCACCAACTGATGCTTGTTCATGCTGTGTGTTTTCCTGTTAGTTTTTGTTTTGTTTTGGTTGCTAAGTTTGAAAACCAGGAAATGTGGGCTTTTTTGGTTTTTGTTATTTGTTTGTTTAATTTGAGAGGGCAACCCCTGAAATTCCTTCAGAGCATGACTTTTTTGAAAGGTACTGATGATTTCCAAATATGTTAGTTTAGTGGTGGTTGAGATATTTGACTTGTGCCAAGTCCTGAGCACTTGTCATCTCCAAGTTACTTGTTTTCAATAGTGTCTGAAGCAGAGTGCCTAAAATTAGACATGCTCCAAAGTTCAGCTTTCAGAGATATTTGCTGTAGATGTAAGGTGCTTGTAACAGGCATAACGGAACAGCTGGGGTTATGCTCTTGTCTTTTTGCATGGTTCATGATCCAAAATAAATGATCATGAAGCAAGTATGCTGCAAATTCTGAGCAGAAATAAGGAAGGAGAAAAAAGCCACAACAGGATATTGTCACTGTACACATTTTGTTGGTGTCTTCTCTTCCTGCCACAGTTCTGAAGGGATTAAAAATAAGCCTGCAGCCCACATAAATGGAGGTTAGATAAATATGTTATATATTGAAAAGCACAGAGCAATAATTTTACTTTTAAATTGTAGAACAATAGGAAGGAGCAGTATTTTGTGGTTGTGAAAGTGAATATCTGGAGCTGGCAGTTCACAGAGGTTTGCTGATTCTACATGGTCATCTGTAATAGCAAAGGAATGAAACAAAGATAATTGTGCTTGAATTGAAAAAAAAAAGCACATATACAGCTCCTTGGAAAGAGGCTAAAAATGAAGAAAATAGCTATCTAGAAAATCTGCTGGCCAGCAGAATCAACTGCCTTGGGGGAAATGTGTGACTCAGCAAGCTGCTGAAAAATATAAAGTTTTCATTGTTTTTGGAAGCAAAAAGAGTGATTTTTACTATCTCTTATGTTTGCAAAAACAATTGTCTTAATGTAAACTGATTTTCCCAATTAAATGGTTCTGACTAAAGTTTACTGCTGAAAAATGTGGTTGTGCTTATATTTCCTGCCCTTGTGCCATACTTTTTCTTCTTCCCCTGTGAAAAACCTGTCTATTGTTCATCTGCACAGGTTGAGCTGACTGAAAATTAATTCCAATTAAAAAAAAAATTCTCTGCAGATTCACTGCATATTTTCCCTGGCCCTAGCTGCTGGCTTCCCAAAAGTTTTGTGTGTCCTCTTCTACCTGTGAAAGGTGGCTGGGAATACTTTCTGTACTTCTTTCACCAAATTCTGTTGACTGCATTATTGGAAAGGCTATGATCTCCCTTTATTTTGCCAGGTTGGAGCATAAGAGAGCAATGTAAATCTTCACATTTCCATGTTGATGTACTCCAAAATTATGTTTTTATGCTCGTCTGAAAGCATTTGCTTGGTTCTTCACTCCATCTACAAGTGCTGTTCCTGTGTATTTCAGAGACAGAAAACTGCTTAGGCAAGGAAGAGGACAGGAAGAAGTGTAGCACCTGCTTGGGGAAGCAGGAAACTGAGTGCGTTTGACTACACCCATTGTGTGGGAGCATTGTTACCCTAAAATTCTTCCACACATATCTAGCAGTAGATATGCTAGTTTGCTTTTCTCCTGACTGGCATCTTTTTCTTTGGTTGGTTGGTTTCAGGTTTGTGGGGTTTTTTTGTTTTGTTTTTTCCCAGTTCTGTTTCAGGCACTTGAAATTAATGTAGAATATCAGCTCCAAGAATACGATACCTATTTATGGTATTTTTAAGTGTTAAACCAAAAAATTGAACCATGAGAAGCTATGGCTCAGTTTTGAAAACCTCATTCCTTACAACAAAATGAAGCCCAGTTTCACATTCCAGGGATTTCTTTTTGCTTCTGGTAAAGTTAGTGCATGTAGCATAAATACTGTTTATAAGTCTGCAGCGTACATTTCTGCACCCAAACTTACTCATCCAGAGTACTTTTGTAGTAGAAATACCTGTTTTAGACTTATGCTTCAGGATTTGATGAATTGCAACCTAGAATTGACTTTTTTCCCCATTGAGATGAAAAGAAACTTAGCTCTGGTATCGAGATGAGTGTTAGGACAGATAAAATCTACCCTTTCCTCTAGCAAAGTCCATACATAAATTTTTTAAGCATGTCCTAATACGCTAATTTTTACAGTGCCCTTGTTTTAAGTTGCTATGAGCATGACTGAGCATTTAAATACAGGATGTTCCAGATTTTCAGTGTGTAAGGGCCTAATAAAGTGTTACATAATACCATTGTGATGTCTGAAAAGTTTAGTCTTTGATCAAGCCACTAAGTCCAAGGATAATGTGCTTAAATTTAGCACAGTGCTGACAGTTTCTACACAGGGGTAAAAAAGACCAACTTTCTCTTGGCTTAGAATAAATTGTCAAGTTGGCACTTTTCCCCCCTTACTGATATTTGTTTCTTTCTGTTGTGTGCACTTACTGGGGTATCACTGGGATAATGTGAACAAAACTGTTCTGTTTATATTGGTTTGTATTTTTAAAGACCACTGACATTTTTCTGTAGAAAAGGAACTGAAAATAGAATTGCACAGACATTGCAGCAGCAAGAATGGGGCAAGTTATTTTAGATGTACCAGTTCCCATTCTAGTGACGGATTGCACTTTAAGCCTACTGTTTTATTTTTAAATTGATGAATATGTGCAGGCTCAAGGCTTTCATCTGGCCAGAAAGTTCAGTGTGTTTCTGAATTGGGACTTTACAAACACTGCTATAAGGATCCTGCATTTCCTGCATTCATGCAACCCCTGTTGGTATTTGGGGAAGATAATTTGCATTGAAGTCACTGAAAGACATGCTAGCACGGTGGTTGGGTAGACAAACATTTGTCTGTATTCTTTCTTTGTGTTTTGAATGAATCAACAATGCACTTATCAGTTACACAGACAAAGTGAAAAGGTGCTTGACTTGCTCTGTTGTGTTCTAAGTTTTTTAAAACTAAACCTTTAAATGTGGGGGGAGAAAAATCAGGTCTGTGTTGATGCTATTGTTAGTGCTGCTACTTTGGAGTTATTCACTCAAGAATGCAGATGCAGAAACTCGACTGAAATCTCAGAAGCAGTTAGTGCTTGAGACTGGTGGACTCAAGCTGGATCATGTCTAATGAGACCTGTCTTGATCCTGCTTCCTTTTTGTTGCTGCGGTGGGTGAGGTGTCACAGTGTTGTGGACTGGGAGCACAGCAGTGCTCTTGAAAGGTGGTGTGGAAAAAACTGGTGTTTGGGGCACTCATCACATCTGAAAAGACCAGCTGGGGTCAGCATCTGTTATCCAAGAATTCATTTGTGAGAAAAGGGTGGGGAAGTGGTGTATTTAATGATTTTGAAAATTAAAGATCCAAGCTCCAGATAGATGCCTGAGCCCTGCAGGTGGCTTAGAAAGGGAGGGGGGAAGCAGTGCTGTGGTGTCCCCACCCTGGGAACTTCCTAGAGTTCTAGGAGCTTTCAGAGAAGGCTTTTCAGGGACTCAAGTGTCTGCTTTGTTGTATTTTACTCTCCTGGAGTTGTTGTCTTCCTTGTTTATGTTAATTTTCACTTAAGCATCTCTCTTCTAACTTTACATATGCTTAAATGGGGCCTTCTGAGCACACCTGACAGAAGAGCTGGTGTTCCCTCTTCATCAGTGTGAATCTCTGCATAACCAAGGAGCATAGATGGTACAAGATGCCATCTTTCCTACCAGAAGTACTTGATCCAAGTGACTATTTTGTGAGTAAGCAAGGCTGGTAGTTCTAGTACTGGTTATTTTTTGCTTTTTAATTTTGTTGGGATTTTTTTTTTTTTTGATGTGTCAAACTTCTTGTTTGGATAACAACACTTTACTGCTCTTTTCCTTTTCTTATTAAAATATCCCCTATACTCTGACCTGCTGGCTGTAAGTTCTGCTTTTAGACCTGTCTGACACATAATACTGTGCAATACTCCACTTGCACAGAGGTATGTCAAATTATTCTTTTAAAGTATTTTTTGGAGGTAAAGGTACTATAATTAGTGTGCTGCCTCACTGCTGAGCAGTCTGAAGAAACAAGACAGATCTTCTAATAACCTAAAGGCATTCTGGTTTAATAGAGCCACCAGAATGACTAAAGGCTCCAGATTGTTTGATTTTGCTGCTGTTCTTGTTACAGGGAGAAATTAGTGCTGGCTATCTTAGATACATGGGAATTTCGTCATTTGGCATCACTTGCTGAGAGAGCAGTAATTAATGAGTTACAGGTAGTGGCAGAACATTGCTACACATAAATGATCATTGCTTAAGCATCTGTTCAACATACAGAGTCATTACAGCTCAATGTGAGAGCTGTTGACAGCGAACTAAAGCTTTTTTGGATCAGGTCCACATATTAAATTTATCAAAGGTAAGTGTATGGGAGTGTGACTTAGCATTATGATGTAAATTTGACTTCTCAGGCTTACTTTTGACTTACATGTTTTTCTTTTAAAATTTTTGATGACTCAGGGTTTAATCTATAACTACATTTTGTGTCCTGCTAGTGATTATTCTGCTAGTGGCTTTATAGAGGTAATCCAGAAAGAACATCTGTTTCAAGTTTACAGACTAAATCATGGAAGGATATTTGACCCTGTAAGTAGGGAAACAGAATTTACCTAGGAAAACATCACAACAAGCCAAAATACTGTCAGTTTTGTATATTCTACTTCACCAACTCCATTTTCTGCATGCAACTGCACAAAAATGCCAAGGCTATGACAACTTACTTCTGCTTCTGAAGAGGACAATAATCTTAAATTAGTCATGCACATACGCTTTTCTCTCTCTGTGTCTCCCATGAGAGAAGCTTTTTTTTCAAGCCTTTGCTTCTCTCCCCCCAAAATCTTCTGTAGGACTCCTACAACACAAAGCCAGAGAAATGAGTTGTTTCTGTATATAGTACTGGAGATGTGACATGTCAGCAGTGGAATCAGTATTTCCCCAACGTAAATTAGTTTGTCTCCTCTCTGATCCATGCTGTTTGCAGTGCACAGTGCCTGGCTATAAACAGAAAATACAGCATCATGCAAGGGACAGTCAGTTCTGCTTCCTTTACAAATGCCTGCTTGTGCTGGCTCTCAGTGCACCGAGCTCTGTGCAAAGCAACACCACTGTGGGCAATAAGGGGAACTGCACAGATGATGATACACAAATTCTTTTCCTTCATGGAAGCCTAAGTCAGAATTCTAGCAGTGGAAAACTTCACATGGTCTCTATGATATTGCCCTTCTTTTTTGGGGGTGCTTATCCCCTCCCTGTGTAGAGCTAAGTGATCTCTGCAGAGAATATTTGTCCTTATAGTTCATAAAAATAATCTGGAAGATCCAAATATTTTGAGAAATTTCAGTGAGTATCAGATATCTTTGAGATCTGATTAAAGACTGTTCCATCTCTCATTCCTAACACACCCCTTTAAAATATCACACTTTTGATGTTACAAAATGCTGTAATAACAGCAGGCCTGTTTTTCAACATCAAAGCAGAAATGTCTCCAGCAAAGTGAACTTAAACATGTTGTTTGCCAGGTGTCTTTAGTTATATGTGCAAAATAATTTTTTAAACATGGAAAACGAATTACTGCATTTCTGTAGTTCTTGCTTTATTCTGTGCGAGAAAGGCATCACCCTGGAAGATGGGGCTGATTTCTGGCAGAGTGGAATGCTTTATTATGGCATCCCCTTTCCAAAAGACTACCTAAGCACTGTTGTACTCCACAGACAGTGGTTTGACTTGAGGATTTGCTATTGCTGTCAGTAGTTTCTATCAGCAAGTTTTTTTATGCCTTTTATACTGGAAACAGCTGTTTGGTCATTTGTGGCGAATAGAGGAGGAAGTGTAATTTACCAGATAAAAACCTTGTAGCAGTCTCCTAAAGTAGTGCTCGGTAGGTCATTAATACATGGCAACAAATACAGAGTATCTTGACCATGAACTGTAACTTCATCTTTATACTGAGCCACTGTGTGAGGCTTTTGCCCAGCAAATGAAATACAGATTTAAACATTCATTCTCTCATTTGGCTGGTAAGTCCAAGGCCTGGAACAAAAGTAGAGGTATCTTCTGCTGTATCTATAGCCTGACTGCATCATCTGCTGCATATTGAAGTGGAAATGGACCTGGATGGTAGTTGGGAATATTCTTGCAGCCTGGCTGTGCTGTAACACACTTGTACCTCTGCCTGTGAATGTGTGTGAATGTGCAACATGCCTGGTTTTTATCCAAAGATTGTGTGCTCTTGGGGACACACCAGCACCTTGTCATCCAACAAGGGGCAAATTAGCGGTGTGACTGCTCAGAGTGATAGTCAGAGTGAAGGAAATACAGCATCAATAGGAATTCTGCTTACGGAGGACTGTCTGGTTTGGGCAATGGACTTAATTGCCATTTGGAGTTTGGAGAGAACTGCATAGTCAATTTGTTATATCCTCCTTGATTTTTGGAAAGTGAGATCAGATTTTCTGCAAGCCTAAGGGAGGAAAAATGTAGTAGAGGAAAGACAAAGTATTTTTGTGGTCAAAACAGAATGCAGGATATTTCCTTCTGATACTTAACTATAAAGAAAAGGTCAAAAGCACTAAAATAAGAGACTATGTGTTTGTACTTAACTATCTCTTCCTACAGTGTGATTTAGTAACTCTTAAATGTATTTTGCCACTTTTTTAAATGGGGAGATTTGCAGATGCAAGGCTTATGGGGTGAGAAGAAATGAAACTTCCTGAAGTGGGTTATTAGTAGCCTACCTTCAACTACAATAAGCAGTGACCAAGACTCTTTGTAATTTGGTTTAAAGGTGTATAGTCAGGTTTTGTCTCCTCTTATATTTTCTATTTCCTATCTCAAGACTTTCTAGCTAGGAGAAACACTTTCTGTTTTTTCCTTTTAAGATTTTAGTGGGATTTTTTTTCAGTAATTTTTCAGTGCACCAAGCAACACATTTACCTCTCTCTTTGGAAATCCTCTGTGGCTCCATGGCTTTCCTGTTACAAGGATTTGACAAGTTACTACTTTAGTTTGATTTTCTTTCCTCCCCAGCCTTCACCATGGAGTCAGTTTGCTCCCAGAACAAAAGGTGATAATTTTTCTTATTCAGTGTTATTGACATTGGGCTCGTGTCCTCCAAAGAGTGATATTTTTAGACGCACCTATTTACTTCCAGGTATTTGGAACCTTTATTTTGTGATTTGCCAACTGGCATTTGCCCTTAGAAGTGCCTACCTACAGATGGTTAATTGGACCAAATACAATACTGAGCAAAACATTTTATGGTTTTCCTCTGAGAGTGGTTAGGAAGTTGAGGAGATGACTTTCCTATGTAAAAGGCCCTGCCTGTTGATGGAGATGCCTGAAAAGGTGGTTCCAAATCCCTAGGAGTTCGTGTTTTCCCTTCCTACAGTACCAGTCCAATGTTTGCCAAGTTTCATCCTGCTAAAAATGGGAGAAGATGCAAAGGCTCAAGGCAGATGGAACTGACCTTTTATGTACTTTGAGGGCTTGGATTATAGCATAATCCAATAGGGGGATCTTGAAACCATTATGTTTGGCTGTTCTTGCATCAACATCATGGGTGCTTGGTGGGTTGGTTTGACCTGATTGCTAACTTCGTGTAAAACTCAGATCTGCAATCTAAACATCACTTCTGAGTTATTGCTACTACAGAATTTGAAAGAATAAAGGGAGGAACTGCAGTTTATTCTTTTTCTTTGTTGTTTATACCTGCTCTGGATCCATCCAGCCTTTTAAAGTTGAGACTAATAAAGAATTAAAGGATTCATTAACCAGACAACAATAACGATCGACTCGGTTGCACTGGAACTGTTCCAGATTTTCTCCCTCTCCAAAAGTGTGGATATCTTGTTTCTGCATTGCAAGGCTGTCTCCAGCTGGCTGTGACTCAGATACAAGTCTTCAGATGCTGTTGCAGAATACTGTGATGAGACTGCCTTTCTGTCTTCCAGTGTTTAATCATGGAAAATGAAAGGAAATACTGTTGTCTTTTGGCAGCATATCTGTGCTCTGATTCCTAATTTTGTTACGTTTTACTCTCTAGAGCATGGAAGAAAGTGACTGTAAAAAGCAAAGGTGTTTCCTTTCTGCTAGCAAAGTTGAAACCAGATGTGCAAAATTTTGGTGGCAACACTGAATAGATGGGACTAGCTAAACACAGGTCAAATAACTTGCAATGATGAAAAGGGCCAATTAGCATATAATTTTTATTTCCGTGTTATTTTTGCCTGGACACCATTCATGAGTGTTCAGAAGCCCTGAATTTTCTGTTTATAAAGTGTTTTTAGCAACAGTGGAAATAACCAAAAGGGAATTGTATGAACCCTTTTCTCTTTGGAAAGGGAAAGGAAGGAAAGTGTGACTTAGTTCTCTTGTGATGCAGCACAACATTTCTTAAATTCTCAGGAGTCTGTTTACTTGGATGCCTTAAACGTGTAGAATGAAGAATAAAACTATTGTCAAATGGAATGCAACAAGTCACTATCAGATGAACTGTCAGCCTTTGTGTGTACACATGTGAACACTGCATGTGTTTAAAATGGTACATAGAAATAACTAAATAGAGGTGGTATTTATATGAAAAGCTGTTGTGTCCCTCTATTCCTCTGTGTAGAGCAGAGCAAATCTAGTCTATTGCCAGATTATTGCTTGCTGAGTGCATTGGGTCTGTGATGTTTGGCTGCTCTGCAGAAACAGCCCTTATAAACTGAAAACTGATTGAAACCTAAGGGCAACGTACTTTGCTTTTGACCTGGTACGAGGCTTTGCACCAACCCTTGCAAAAAGAGCATGGAGAAGGAATTGTCTTGATTAATTTGTGCAACAAAATGAAGCTGTGATAGTGGCATGGTTGGTAGCACAGGCTGCACGTGCTCAAAGGAACTGATGGCAAAGGCAAGCAAGAGCACACGTGTGAGAGGCTGCTCAGCTGTCCTTCGCTGGATGTGAGCTTCTGATGAAGTCGCTGCCATTTTCTTGCTGCTGCTGTCACTGTCATTCCCTGCCTCAGCTGTTTAAATGCTGTTACAAGTGTGTCTGCTCTGGGATCTTGCACTTTCCTTCTGCTGTATGTGGGGACCTCTGAGATCCCAGTATCCTTAACATCTCGAACTGGGCATACAAGAGCCGGATGAAAGTAGAAAGCAAATGCCTGCTAATCATGATGGCTTTTACTGGTGTGAAGCTTCCCTGAGTGACGCTGCACGGAAGAGGGTATTGTCTTTCAAACAATCAGCCACATCAGCTTCAGGGAGTCTTTGCAATTTCCTTCTTAACACCAAATCAGAGAAGCTCTGCATGCCACAGAGTTGAGCTGCACTGGATGTGCCAGTGTGACCTGAAGTGGGAGCTGGATAGGGGGGATAAAGGTTCACTGAATTGTCACTGATGAGTTGGAACCCATCAGTCTTGGGAACTTGCTTAGAAAGGATGCAATCAGAGCAGCCCTGTAGGGGCTTCAGCGGTTTCTGCTGCACCTCTGTCTGTGGAAGGGAGGGAGTGAGGTGTTAGCAGTTTGAATTTAACTCTATGATAACAGACAAGTTCAGGGTTTCTACTACATCATCTGGGTTTTGTGAGACCAGTGCAATTTTGTTCTTTTATTTTATAGATCTGGCACTAATAATGAGAATTACTTGCTTTCATTATAGTTCTGTGATAGTATTTGTTATAAATGCTTGCATGAGCAAGAAATAAATTGATGTTGTCTCTGCTCCAAAGAACTAAAATCCAGCATACTGAAGTATTTAAAGTATTGCATTATTCTGTTGCATGACTGCCTGCATCACTGAAATAAAGCAACTGCACCAGCGAAGCCAGCAAACCTTTAATGAAAGCATTTGCATGAACAGCTAACACCATGTTGGATATAGTCCACCAGAATAAAAGCACTTTGGGGCTATAGTATCTTGTTAAACACATTGTAAATGTTTTTGACAAGAAGCCTGGCAGAATCCAACCACCCCTGGACAGCCAGCATGTCAGAGCATTTCCGAGTGAGATATATTATCCTGTCCTGGACTGATAGCTTTGGATAATCCTCTAATCCAAGTGATTGCTTAAATGTTGCAGCCTATTTAGTTTTGCTTGGTCTGGGATGACTTGGTGCTGGAGAGCTCAGGATGAATTAAAAAAAAAATAGGACTGGGACTGGATAAATGAATTTACCTCCAGCTGTCTAGGGTCCAGGCTGGACTCAAGGGTGTTGTATCCCAGTGGTGTATTTGCTCTGTTCAAGACAGCTCCTGAGCTCTGTTTTGACTCTGACTTTGATCTGTTTTTCCTCTGACTTCTGGGATTTTTGCTGAGGCTGTCAACGAGAAGGTGACTAAGAAGGCAGCATGATGTCGGTTTTGCTCTGGAGGACACTGAAGCTTTTGCTTGTCCTTGTGACTGGCAAGAGCAGCCTCTAGTCCTGTACTGTTTGCCCTCTGCATGTCTTGTGTTCCCGCTGCCATCGCTACCTCCTTGCAGTGAGGCCAGAATGATTGTCACATGCAGTAGCAAAAGAACATTTGAGAAGCATATTCCTTTAGCTGTCTGCTTGATGAGAGAGCAAAGTTGTTTTCTTTGCACTCAAACCATAAAAAAACAGGGAGTTGGAAGTTCTGTGTGGAAGATGCTGGGGAGTGGAGGAATTCAGCTAAGGTGGCTGCCCTGTTCTCACTCCTTGTGAACAGTGTCACACCAGGGTTGTTGATTTTGTCCTTGTGTTGGCATGGGGGAAACTCAGGTAATATTCCAGTCCCAGACTGCTTCCTGGCCCCTGCCTGTCACCAAGAGAACTCAGAAGGGGGATGATGTGCCCTGCACCTGGGCCAGGCTGGCAGCAGAGCAGAGCCTTCCTCTAAGGAGAGTGAGAACCACCAGAGCCCACCTGTACCCTGGGGTAGCTGAAGTCTGGCCTTCCTTGTCTGCTTTTGGGTGGCTGTATGCTTGTTTAATCCCTTCTGTCACTGGCCAAGGAAGGTTACCACGTGTTCACAAGTCAGAATGCTGAGAAGCAAAAGATTCATAGTTCACCATTTCCCTCCCTTTTCCTGCCTCTGCTCTTAATTGTTCTGAGAACAGAGAGAATCTTCCCCCTCCTTCTCCTCCAAGAATCAAGCCCGATTTTGTTTTGCTTGTCTTTTACAGATCAATTTTGTAGCCTGTCAGCTGTTTGCACTTCTGGCTGCGTTTTGGTTTCGTATTTACTTGAGTCCCAGTCATGCCAGCTCCGCTGTTCGCCATGCATTTGCCACCCTCTTTGGAATATACTTTGCTGTCTTCTGCTTTGGGTGGTGAGTATTTAGTCACCATTTAGACAAGGGTAAAAACAATTTTAAATTTCATATCAGATTTTCTGGATTACATCTTTTTAATCTGAAGGCTCTTAATGCTACCTTAAAAAATATCCTAACCAACATAACCATTCCAAACCCTCAAAGTAAAATGACTCATGAAAGTATTTTTAAGTGAAGTATTCAATTTAATTTGTGATGTTGGTTCTGGAAGTTAAAGCCACACCAGTCTGCTGTGAAGATACCTCTTCTGGAAAAGATGTATCCAACTTGAACGGGCATTTTGAGCCAGGCTACTCTTTCAGTTAAACATATGGATAACATCTTTTCAATAAGTATCAGTCTGTGTTCCATAGTCAGGCTATAAAGATGTTGTGTGCTAATCCAGGTTTACTGGTACCTTGATATGACATCACATTTATGTCATTTGCATGGAAAAATATTCTCTTGTTTTGAACAGCCAGCACTTCCAGGTAACATAGAAATTATCTAAACACTCACTTTGTTGTCTTCAAGGTATTCCATCCATCTTTTTGTCCTGGTGATGATGAACTATGGCATTATGAATATGGCGAGTATTCCCAACATCCACAGGTGAGCTGACGTGGCTGTAAGTCTGCAGCTGCCCCTCTGACAACTTCTCTGCTTTCAGGGAGAATCATGAGGAGTTTTAGAATCAACTTCTTTTCTTTCCTTATTTTCTTTTCCAGTTACTTGCAGGAACTTTGTTCATGGAGTTACAGAAGCAGCTGTGATCTCAATTTGTGGTTTTTTTGGATTGATGTATTGCATTTTCCTATGAAATTGCTGGCCTCAAAATTTGACTTTTGCAGGCTTAATAATTTATGGACAAACCTTTGGTTTCTTAAGCATAATGAAGTCATGTTCTCCTTGGTCTTGTATTCTTCCAGATTGCACTTGATAATCCTTTTTAATGTGTTTTCCCTATTGCTGTTTGGCCTTTAGGTATTTTCCACTTATTCTTGAGTTAGGTCACATTCAAATAAGGTCACTGAGGCAGCTTTGCTTAGAGATGCACAAAATGAGGTCTTGCTTTTGGTCCTGGGCTTTGTGAAAAAGTAGAAAATACCAGAACTGTTATTGCTTCGAAGTAGAAGCTTATGGTTAGGATGTGTTACAGATGATTTCTGTCTCTGAACTGGCTGTTTCTGTAGCTGCTGCGGGATGCACAGAATCTTCATCAGTCTATGCTAGGAACAGAAACCCTTTCTTCACTTGCCTTCAAGGCCAGGGCTGCCTGAGAATCTGATGTTCAAATAATCATCTTGCCTTCCTTTTTTTCCTGAAGAGAGCCCTCTCTAATATCTAAATGGGAACCCTACTAATGATTTTTCTGAGATTATTTAGAAATGTGAACTGTAAAAAACAAATCTGTCTACAGCAGTTACTGGCATTTTGTACCAGCAAGATAAGGTATTAAGGAGGTATTAATTTTTTCCACCCCCTCACAGAATGCAAAGCTGAGAAGTCCAAAGGTAATTAATAAAGTCTCAAAAAAAAAAAAAAAANAAAAACACAAAAAAAAAAAAAAAAAAAAAAGTAATTGGACAATGTCTGTTGAAGAAACGGCATCCAGAGACCAAAATAAAAAGGTGTTAAAAATTTGTATTAGGGTTTCCTGGTCATTGTCCCTGCCTGTCACTTGAGGGAAATGTAGGAGTTAGTGACTGTAGATCAGAGTAACCAAGTCTACAAAGGAATCATCCAATAGTTATTTACATCTTCCTAGATAAGTTGGTGTGGTGATAAGGAAAAGGACACAGCTTCAACGGGAAACTCCCTCACTCTTCCTCTTCAGCCAATTAGCCACAATAGCTAACAGCAAAATAGCTGTACACTGAAACACAAATCAACCCAGTTCATATAATATCGCCCACTGCTACAAGATAGTCACGTGTTAATTTGGGTCAATGTGGAATGTCAATCCAACGTGTTGAAAAACCTCAGGAGGTCTGAGAGAGGATTGGGTTAGGACTTTTCTGTTGTATTCTACCAGCCATAGCAGTGTGACTCAAAGTGCATCCACACTGTTAATTTTGGCAAAGTAACAATGTATTTGAACCGGTTGAGAGTAAGTTTGAACAATGCCACTTTAAGATCCAGACCTGTTCATACAGGGGAGTGGATCCATCAGAGTGGGGCTTCAAGACTTGGCTTCCCCCCCCTCCCAGAAAACCACAGTGGAAGAGCACAAATGAAATAAACTGCATAATTTAACCTTCATACTCTTTTCCCTGGTTATTTTTTGCTCGTTTGCTCTCTGGTGAAGCTGCTAGCCTTCAAGACCTATAAATGTACGAATGAATCCAGCATCAGAAATACTCCCAGCTGCAGCAGCAGTTCAGTCTCTCTCTCCCTGCTTGCCCCCCTTTCAATCTAAGTGCTTTACACCTCAGCATGGAGGCTTATTTTAGATCCTTCATCCTGCCCCTCGCTGTTACATGTCTGAGCTGGGTGACTTGCCTTTGTAAGGATGTTTGCCATTCTCTGTTGATGAGAGGGGAATCCAAGGACCTTGCTGGGGCAGGACTGGATGCCTGACCCAGATAAAACACAATAAATTCTGCTCTGAATCTCCTGAAGAATCTGTCATGTCCCTTCAGCCTGCCTTTCATCCAGCTGTTTGCTGTGGGCCACATGACCTGCAGGTTGCCTTGCAATCCATCACTGTCACTCACACTGCAGTTTATTAGCCCCTAGGGAGGAAAAACTCATTTCTTTTAAAACCAGCCATAATTTGACAAAAGCCTGGCTCTTTTTCAGTTGTCTGCTGCCTGATCCTCCTGTCTGATTTTACCTTTGGTTGTCCCCTGTGGTGGATGCTCTCATGGGTCCGGGGGCACCCTGCTTGGCAAGGTGTGCTTACCAGCCTCCCAAGGCATGCAGGATGTGCCACCTTGTTCTGTAGTTTGTTGCTCTTTGCCTCTCCTCCCCCACATGGATAACCTCTGCTACAGGGGACACCAGCAGACCTGGTCCTGGCCTGTCCAGGTGGTGCCAGGCTTTCATTCTGGTGTCTCAGCTCTCCATTGCACTGTGTAATTTGTTTAGTGTGTCAGTCTGTCTCCCAACATCTGTCCACTTCTTTCCTCCCCAGTATCCTCTTTCTTGCTCATGTAAATACAGGGAGAAGTTACTCTGCAGGCTGCATCTGCCCATGCAGACCCTGCAACATTTCAGTCTTCAGAATGTTCAGCTTTTAAGACAGAATCATGCTACTGCCCTGCCTAACAGAAGTGTGCTATTGTCTTGAAACACAGAGTGAGTTTGTCACGTCCTACCTAAGGAATGCTTCTTCAGCTGGATGCAGTGATCTTATAGGTCCTTTCTGATCTATCTGATTTTATGATTTTTCTGGAAGATGGTGTCCTTCAGCATGGAGAGCTGAAAAGATTAGGCTATATGCCACCATCTGCCTTTACAATCACAAGAGAGAGAATACCTTAAACTTGAAATATTTTAGGCTCTGCTAGATCTGAGGAAGAGTTGTGAATAAGAACATCTACAGATGAAAAATGCAGTGGATAACTTTAGTGACTGACATACAGTATCATCTGGATTCAAATACCTAACTTGGACAGAAATTTCAAAATAAGATGTGAATATGGGAGCTTTGAAAATAGAATTGTGCAACTTGAATTGATCCTATTTCATCTTCCATTATTTCTCTAGCCCTGGAATGAGGAGACACCTCTGTAAGGTTTCAGCTGGGTATACAAAACCAACAGTCCCCTTTGAGAATTTCTTCCAGGTCTTGTAGCGTAGCTTTAGACTTCTTAACAATCTGATTTGGAATAATCAAAACAAGCCCAACCCAATCTGAGTGATTCTAGTTCTTGTTGGTACTTGTGTTGGTAACAATGTGTTCTGTGTGTTGTTTTTAGGTACTCCTTTGTCGTAGCTATGGGATACCTCACATTGTGCCACGTAAGCCGAATATACATATTTCATTATGGTATTCTCACTACAGATTTTTCCGGGTGAGTGAGTCTGCAAACTGGTTCCTGTGTCAATCAGTATTAGTTGATTACAGTAAGTTATAAGAATAATTTTTATGTTATCTGTGGGGCACCTGCTATTTTGGTTTCCTTAAGCTTCTTCTTATGTTTTTGTTGTGAGCTTTGGGGTTTTGTTGGTTTTTTTTGTTTGTTTTGTTTTGTTTTGGTTGTTTCTTTTTTCTGATTGTTTGGTTTTTGGTTTTGTTTTTTAAAGAAGGAATAATCACTGTATGATTTTTGCACTGACTCACTGTTTCTACTGTTTTTTTTGCTAGAAGCTGTGTGGTTAGGAACGTAGAGCTTAGTTAGCTAGGCTTCCCTGCAGAGCAGCCTGGGAGGATGTTGGGCAGCCTCTCCCTGGAGCTGTAGGAGTGCTTACGTGGCTGGTGCTTGGCTCCCTGGTGGTCTGCCCTGAGAGGTGGGGTGGGCTGCTCTCCTTCCAAATTCCTAGGCACAGCTGTCAGCCCTGTGTCTTCTTTCCCCCATTCTGATTTTTCTTGAAGCCCCAGCTGGGAAGGCGTTTCCCAGCCCAGGCACTCCAAGAGGGCGGGACTTGGGCAAGGGTGAGTTGCTGGTGAAGCTGGGTGAGTAACCCAGGCAGAGAGACAAGAGATCAGCTTGGGTTGTCAGCCCTGGTTCTCTCATGGGGCCAGCTTGTGGCTTCTGCTTAAATAGCACATTTTGTATGCCATGACATGTGTGAAAGGGTGTTTTTCATATATACTGCAGCCTCTGATTTCACTCAGAGAAGCAGTAGAGGATGCTTTGCAAAGGCAGAGACAGCTAGCATTATGTGCTTTCTTTGTGAGAGGAGAGTATGCTTTTGCAAAATTTAAAAACAGCATGCTAATCTGTATTCCACTAGTTTAATTGAATGTCTGAAGACAGAGTAATTAGTAACATACAATGAAAAACTTCCGTAGACTCACACAGTAAGTTTTACACAACTCTTCCAAGTCTCTTATAGGCACAGAGTAGAGGAATCAAGGGTTTTTTCTGTCTTTGTGCATTTATCTCTCTTTGAGGTCGGGGGTTTAAGCATTTAATTAAATTTTAGGTGGTGGAGGGGAAGTTTCTCTCAAACTCCTGAGGTTTTTTTTATTAAGGAAGCTGCAGTAATGGGAACTTATATGTTTAAAGAAATTTAGTTCTGTATCTTTTTCTGCAGCTCTTTTAATACACAAAAGCATGTCCTCAAAGAGCATGACATGCCAAGCAGCCTATAAATGGGATTGGAATGCTATAGCTCTGTGTGTGTAAGAGACAGAGACAGAGAGAAATGTGAGGGATCATGCTTTTCTGAATAATGTGGTCAGAAATGCACTGTGAGGCATATTAGCTCTCTCTCTCTGAATACATTTAATAAAGATCCAGCTGAGATTGGGGTGGAAGAAGAGGAATGGTGGCTGTTTATTATAGACTAGCTAGATTTTCTGCTCCTTTGATGAAAAAGAAACTATTCTTATTTAATAATGAGCTTAAGGATAATAATGGTAGTGAAAAAATAATGCTTGAACTTACTCTGTTTTCTGATTTTGTTTTGGTGCTTCAAGATACACACCAATTCCTAAACTTGAGTCAAATATAAAACCACCAAGTAGTAAACAAGTGGAAAAATGTACTATGGATATGAGCTGCACCTTCATGGTATATTTTAAAAGCTAAGAATAAATAAAAATACTGTAGTGGTATTAATAAAAACTTGCCATCCAAAGTGTTAAAGCCCAGATCAGACTCATAAATCTGTCTTAAAACCTGTTTTTCTCAGCTGTAAATATGTGCCCATTGAAGCTTTATGCACGTACCTGAACAGATGTGATGACCCAGAGAGACAAAATATACTCCCTGGCCAGAGTTTTATCATGTACGAGCAGCAACCAAACCTCCTTTTGCTCATTCTCCCATATTTGGTGGTTCCTCAGCTGTTGCATGTGGCAATAGGGAATCATTAGGACGGGACCTGGCTGGGAGGATGACATTAAAGTTCTCCCTCAGGGTTTTAGAAACAAGTGAAACAGAACCATGGAGCTGTGTCCATCTCCCTCCAGCCTCCCACTGTTTTGGATGAATGTGGTTGGGGATATACAGTGAGAAGGCAAGACACTGGATTCAGGGGAATCTTTAAGATGCAACAAAAAGCCCATCATCTGCTGACTTGTGTTTGAAGTTTCAATATCCTGTAAGTCTCTGGTGATATCTGGTTGTGAGGAGGAAGTTTTAATCCACATCAAATAGATACATAACCTGTTCTATTGCCATCAGCTTTCCAATGTCAGTTGCCTAAAGTGACGAGCCAGATGATCAATGTTTCCCAGCAGCAGTGCTGAAAGCCACCATCCCTCATTTGCTCTCTTGACCTGCTTTGTGCACTTAACAACTTGCATGCATAATCCTTCTGAAGTGTGCTTACAAATACATTTTTGGAGTGTTTTTAGTAGTAGTTGGCTGTGCAGTTTGTTTGGAGCCCTCCCATTTTGAGAACAGAGCTTGTAAAATGCAGGTAAAGGTGGAGAGTACAAGGTAACTTTTGAGTCATATCTTAAGCAAACGGAAAATGAAAGATCAAGCTGTAGCACATCACTTCCAGGTTACAAAATAAGGGATTTGTTACCTGCTGGTGACTAGTTAATCTTAACTCCTGCAAGGGGGAGATTTGGTCACTGAGTCCCACAGTCAGAACTGTATTCCAGCTGCTTGCAGCTATTTCTTGATTTAAGAGTTTTTCATGTATTGTATAGTACTTAAGGAAAAACTCAAATTTTTTTAAACTACTGCCAGGTTTTAAGGAAAACAATTTCCATCTTGCTGCACTTCAATTTTAATTACTTTTAAAAAACATGTATATATTTTATCAAGTTTATTTCAGTTATATTATTTCTCAAATAAGTGGTGATATAATTTAGGAATTTTCTCTTTACTACTTCCTTAAAAACTCTATTCATTTTTGAACACTAGTTGTACAGTAACTGTATCCTGTGCTTCCCCCTAAATCCAAATCAATCCTTGATAGAAACATGCATGTTTTATTTTGCTTGGTTTGCCATGACATTTGTACACTGCACCTGGAAAAACTAAATCCTAACTCTTTCTCTCTCTTATTTCTTCTTCTTTATGCTAAGAGGATTATGCTGGTAAGTTGCCTGCCTATACAACTATATAAATACATTAATACTATCATATGGTTTGTGGTTTTTCCCTTTGTATCACAGGCTCAGATTGAGTATAGTAATATGATAGCTTTAAGGAAAAATAGTATAAAATAAGGAACCTTGATTCTGATTTTTGGAAAGTAGTAATAGATAGGGTTTCGGTCTAGCAAGCTTCATGACCAATTGCCAGATGCATATTATCATCCAGATGAAATGCAGAAGATATGGAACTTGTCTCTGTTTTAGTCCTTTGGTTGAGTAAGGACATAGAGCTTTTTAGTTTCCTCTTTGATTTCTTGCAGTATCTGAGCAAAATTTCCTAATGTTGCAGGTTATTCAGTGAAATGTCAGAGAATGATTGTGCATATGGGAGTTTCTTTCATATGTGAGTAGTGGCTGAGAGAGCTGGGGTTGTTTGACCTGGAGAACAGGAGGGGCCTTACCACTCTTTACAACTGCTTAAAAGGAGGTTGTAGCAAGGCTGGGGTAAGTCACTGCTGCTGTGTAACAAGTGACAGGACAAGAGGAAAAGGCCTCAGGTTATTCCAGGGGAGGTTTAGATTGGATATTAGGAAAAGTTTCTCCATGGAAAGTGTTTTCAAGCATTGGAACAGGCTGCCCAGGGAAGTGGTGGAATCACCATCCCTGGAAGTGCTCAAAAACATGTAGCTATGACACTTGGGGACATGGTTTAGTGGTGAAGATGGCAGTGCTGGGTTAACAGTTGGACTTAATGATCCTAGAGGTCTTTTCTAGTCTTAATGATTCTATGAGTCTTGCTGCCATTCCTTACAGAAGAGAAATTCAGTTTGTGAAGATTACCACACACTCTGGCACAGTTTTCAATCTTCTGTTGGCCTTAGAGAGATCACAGCTGAAGTATCTGGTAGGCTTAAGCAGTTTTCCTCCCCATGTGTCAAATCTGTAGCTCTTACACAAGTGCTTTGGTGGACATCACTCTCCAGACACCTTTGTGTTTGCCCTATCCCAAATGCAGAGCAGCAGCAGCATCCTCAGCAAACTGCCTAGAAAGGGATGATCATTGAGAGAGCCCTCTCAAAAAGCCATATATATAAGCAGATACTTCAGTAATAAGTGTCACTTCAGGCAGTGAATCTTTTGCTGCCTGGTTTTGGTTAGTGCTTTGTTGCTGGTTTTTTCCCTCTCTGTGTTGCTTTTAGTATCAACCACAAAAGGAAGGAATAAAAGTGCAGCAGCCATTTTTCACAAAGGAAATACATTTTCTGATGAAAGCAAAGATAGATGTAATTTGTTACCATGTTAAAACACAGAGCAGAAATGCTGTCTGTCCTGCAAGTTCAGTTGGTTATTTTCATTTTGTCTTCTAAAGGTGTGACATGCAGTGCATTGCTGCAGTGTCTGTTCCAGCAGCACTGGGTAACCTTGGTGTGCAGCTGGTCCCCAGGGGCAGTGCAGCAGTGCAGGTGCAGGGTGGGTGAGGGAGGGTCAGTCTGTTTTCCATGCCTGTTTGCTGCTTTGCTGCTCAGCTGGGTGCTTCTCCACTTGAAACAGCCCTGAGATCACTTACCATTGGATACACAAGAGCCCTGCAAGAACTGCAGTGTGGGAACTAGGCAGAATTCAAGCAGTCAATCACTACTAGAGAGCTCCATGCATCTAGTACATCCCAGGACACTTCTCCAGAAGTAAACAGTCTTTTAAGTGAAATGCTTCTACCATAAAGGCTTAAGAAATACTACTTTGGAGCTTTCACATACACACACACACAAAGGGCAACACATCACATGAAGGAAAGTGTAAGTTGCTTTGGAGGTGGCAAGTGTGTTTAGTGAAGTGTTTTTCCTCTGATGTACTTCAGTACTTCTTCCTGTTACTGATGAAAGCAAAAGTACGAGCTCACTGCCAGCTTGGCCATCCCCTTGTCAGCATGGTTACTGTCACAGCAGGGTGTGACTGTGTGAACTTCTTGTCATGGCTTCAGCGCTGCAGAGGTAACCCTGAAATAAATGTTGGCTGTTTTGGAGCCTTGTCTGCTATGAGCCTTTTGACTCCACCTCCTCTCTTAGTGAAATCAGGTCAGTGGAAACTATTTCTAGCAAGCGTGTGCCAGACTTCTCCATGGGATTACCTAAGGTCAAGCAGACTGTGCTTGGAAAATGTCTTTTCTCTCATAAGCATCGAAGCTTGCTCAGTGCAGAAGGCAGTCTGTGAAGTGGTAAGGATCCCCACAGCAGTCTACAAACAAAATATTTTTACTTCCACTGGCCTGTGCCTCTGGCAAATTTATTGCATTGAGGCAAGCTGTATTTAAAAATTTTATTAACAGATATGTTTTCATTTGGAAGGTTTATTTCGGAGAGTAAACCCCTCTATTGAGCATTCTCTGTAAACGGTTGCATCTTAGTCTTGTGTTGGTTTTCAAGGCATCTAATGTGAGGTAAACAAAAACCCAAAGCTGTCTTTACCTTATGTTAGATGCCTTGAAAAATAAAATTGTCCCTGGGTCAATTTCTTGATTATTTTTTTTTTAATTACAAGTGCCCACTATGGTTTGTGAGTAGGCAGTACAGTACAGCTACAACCTAAGATTAAACTCATAGCCAATATCTAAGATATGGGTAGGGAGGGAAAATCACATCACACATAAATCAGATTCTGTGTTTCTGTGGCAGTTTGTAACTGCAGTGCTTAACAGGACAGGTGGACAGAGTGTGGAATCACCACTCAGCGTGTGACTGCAAAGGTAATTGGTAGGTGTTCAAGTATGATGGATTGCAAGTTGTTTAGGTTTCTAAATGTGTTTTATTTCAAATGCTTCCTTCCTAGGAATAAATCTTTGTGCTTCATCTGTAAGTGCAAGTGTAGTAGGTAGATTTTCTTTTTAAATTCAACCTAATTGCCCCCCTCCAATAACCTGTGCATTGCAAAATTTGGCAGTAAGGAAAGGGATTGGAAGTTTTATAGTTTTGTTAACTTCCTCAAAGTTTTAATAATCAAAACTCACATATTTAGGAATTTATGACTCTTTCCCCCCCTCCCCCGCCATTAAGGGAGAGTTTCAATAATGTCATTAGTTTGTTGTGCTCTGCCTTTTCCTGCAGCAAAGACATGGTCCCACTGAGATCAAGTCAGTGGGGAATGGTAGGTAGGAGGAGAGGAGGGAGGAAGATGCTCCTTGTTTACCTGAAACCTTGCTTACCCTTTGTGTGAATTGTTGACTGATACCTGACACTGATCTTGTGAAAGATTCAGTGTGTATCATCACACTGCCCCTCTACAGCAGGTTTCCACTTTCCTGAGTAGGGTAGAGCAGAGATCACAGAATCAATTAAGTTGAAAAAGATCTCTGAGAGCATCAAGTCCAACTTTTGACTGATCACCACCATGTCAACTAGACCATGGCACTGAGTGCCACATCCTGTCATTCCTTAAACACAGGGACAGTGACACCACCACCTCCCTGGGAAGTTCATTCCAATATCTAATCACCCTTTCTGTGAAAAATGTCCATGGATGCGTAACCTAAACTTCCCCTGGGTCAGCTCAAGAGAAGAAACCGACCCCCACCTGGCTACACCCTCCTCTCAGGCAATTGTAGAGAGTGATAAGGTCCCCCCTGAGCCCGTTTTCTCCAGACTAAACAATCCCAGCTCCATCAGCTGCTCCTTGTCAGATTTGTGCTCCAGACCCTTCCCCAGCTCCGTTGCCCTTCTCTGGACACGCTCCAGCACCTCAATATCCCCTGAACTGAGGGGCCCAGAACTGAACACAGCACTCAAGGTGTGGCCTCACCAGTGCTGAGTATAGAGGGACAATCCCTGCCCTGGTCCTGCTGCCCACACCATTGCTGATCCAGGCCAGGATGCCCTTGGCCTTCTTGGCCACCTGGGCACACGCTGACTCATGTTCAACTGGCCACTGACCAGCACCCCCCAGACCCTTTACTGCTGGGCCACTTTCCAGCCACTCTGGAAAATATGTATGACATGTAATATGATGATGTCAGGAGGGAGAACAGGAGGTACTTAATGAACTTTGTGGCTCTCCTTCCCACTCACCTTGTCAGACACATCACTTTTGTTCTCCTTTATCCCCTCTGGGGCTGGGATTTCAGGGAGACAGACTGTCCATCTTTTTTGATTAAAGTGCAGGAAAGGCTGACTTGCTCTGCTGGCTTACAATGTGCCATCAAGAAGGCAATGAATTCCTAATATAGATGAGGAGAACTTCTCTCCTCTGTGTTTATATGTAGTATGACTTCAGTGCAGGCTTTACTCCTGCTGCCCTTGTATTGTTTGCATTTTGGTTGTCTCTGGTTTACCATGGGGGCCTTGTCTAAGACAAGTGTCTAAATTTAGACACTTGAAGTCATACAGTTTAGGCTCAGAGCCTGAGGTTTAAAGTTACCCACTTCAATATTGGCGTGAAGTACTTGCTGTGAGAAACATATGCAACAAATTAAAGCAATTTGAAACAAGTGTTAATGTTCCTCCATAAAGCTAAAAAGGTCAAACACTGTCAAAATAAAAATTTGTATTTATTGCAGTAAAACTGCTTGGTTCACTGACAGCCTCTGTCTCTCATAAGGATTAAAAAAGTCTGCCTTTTCATATGCTTAAAGGATTAGGATTTATGTATCTTTGAAAGCAAAGCTAAATTTTGTCTGGGAAAATCTACTTTGAGAAACAGGATGTTGAAGATAATGGTAAAAACAGCTTATAAATCACTTTTCTTGAAAGATTAATTGGAATAAAGTTTAGAATGACTGTTTGACAATATTGCTGGAAGGTGAAAAGTCATGTTGAATTTGTTCATTCCTTAGCTACTATCAGTGGTCTAGGTGACCCAAGGAGAGCTGCTGTACAAACCCCTCTGTTACAAGTTTTCAAGTTCTGTGTATATTTAAGCCTATTCTGAATTTTATGTGCAAGTGTTTTTTACTGACATTTCAAGCAGGGACTTCTGAAATGATAAAAGTGGTTTCTGATTAAGTAATTGGCTGATATTGCATGTTGTGGTTTTGGGTAGAAAATGCAGAATTACTTGTGGACTCTTTAAAAAGATTAACCATATTAAGTGTTAAAAAAAGAGACCACTTAGAATGAAAAAATGTCTTTTGCTAGTATTTGTGTGTTTACCATGCTCAGCCTATGAAATATCTTGAGAATCTGTTTGATTTATATTAATGGGATAATCAGGTTGTAAACAGTTTATCTTAGCCATTGGGTTTACATTTGATTGTAACCAATGGGCTGTTAGTTAAGGATGGTCCAGAATCTCTTGAAAATCTCTGTAGAACATAAGTATATGACTGTTATTTTAGACAGAGACATCACTGAATGTAACTTCCACTTTTTTTTTTTTCTCTACCTGAGAAATCTGTGAGACAAACACAGTGCTTGAACTAAAAAAAAAACACCCTCAACTTTTTTCTTTGTCCAGAAAATATATTACAATAGTTAAAATGAATAGCTGTAATGTTTGGAGTAATCATCTATGTCTCTTAAAAAATCATCTATGTCTCTAAAAAATCTATGTCTCCATATACTGGTGAAACTGTGTAAGTAATTAAATAAATGTGTATAAACTCGAGTTTTCATTTCCAGGTTGAAGACATTATGTGTGTTCAAACAGAAACCTCCAAATAGTTAATGTTGGTAACTTATTCTCAAATGGAGAAACACCCATTGTATTATTCCTCAGTGAAGACAGATCTCTTTGGTGGGACTGGTTTTACATACAGTCATCACAACTAATGCTTTTAAAATAGAGGTGTATCCTCATCACCGTTTCCCATCTTGTGGCTAGTGTGATTGTGAAAAATCTGTGCTGGTGCTCCCAGTGGCAGAGAGATAAGGAGAAGCAGTGTGAGCAGGTGCTCATCCCTTGCTTTGCCTGCCAAGGGTCCTTCCAGGTTGCAGATGTTCAGCACCAGATTTCGTGTTTAGGGCACCACAGTTGATGGAGGAAATGGTCAGTTGTCTCCATGATTTTCCTCCCGTCTTTCCTTGTACCTTCCTCTACATGCTCTTGGCTGTGTCCTTTACCCTTGTGGGAACCAGCTCCTGATGCCACCAAGCTGAGTTTAGTCTTTTTCCCCACTCCTTAATTGCAGCAGCTCACATTTGCCTTCATTGCCAAGAAGCTCTGTAAAGCTGGATATAGGAATTATATCTGGCCCTGCTGGGAACAGTGGCTATTTCTATGCTGCATGTTTGGTCGGCCCCAAAGCTGCTGGGTGTCTGCAAGCCTGGCTTAGGTACAGCCAGCTCCTGTTTCCAGAGGCTCCAGATCCCACGTGCCCATACACTCCCAGCTGGATGGTGTGTCTTGTACAGGCTGTTCACAACGCAGATGCATGGCCAAGAAGCAAGTGGGAAACTGCTGTGCTGACAGCTATTCTGGTATTTGCACACAGTCCTAATTGATAGAGCTATTCATGCAGGGAAATAAGCATCTGTATCTGCAGAGTCAACATTTTTTAGGGCACTGAGGAGACAGACAATAGGAGAGTAACAGTAAGAAGAGCCAGAGCTGTGTTACAGCAGCACTGCTGTATTCTAGTGTTGCGTTGTATGGGGCTTCAATTTGGTCTTTGCCTGAAAGGGAGCTCAGTGGGCTGCAGAAGCTGGTATTTCCTAGTGGTGTGATTTCTTCTGAACTACAATTTGCACTGCTGCACGATAGGGAGACATAAAATAAGGCTTTGTGTGCACTTAGCAATTAAAAATTCCAGTGCAAGTTACTGTGGGGTTGTTTTGAACCCAGGCAATTGTCTTATGCCTGAGTGCCTCCTTCAGCTTTAATTGGATGTTTTCCACTTGTTGCTAATACAGTTATGCCTTTTAAAGGCATAAAGACATTCAGTGAGAAAGTTGGGAATAATTTGTATTACAAGACATATAACTGTTGTTTCTGTCTTTGTTATAGTCCGCTGATGATAATTACACAGAAGATCACAACACTTGCATGCCAGCTACATGATGGTAAGAAAAGGAATCTCTTCCCACGTCCTGAAGACAGCCTTTTTATTTCAGTGTATTCTATGGTTGATTTATGGAGTGAATGAATGTAGTTTAGCAAGTTGCTCCAAATGGAGAAGAAAAATGCTTTGTGGAGGAAAATGAGAAACTTTAAGTTTTGATCACTTTTTAGGATCAAATAGTCTTTGCAATATCAGAGACAACTGTTTTCCCATTTGGGTATTCTACTTCTTAGGGCCCAGTTTGGATTGTAGCTAGTACCGGTATCTCCTGTTTAGATGCTACAGTGCATCTCCCTTAAGCTCTCTGAAGCTGTTACTGATTCTCAGAAGTCAAGGGTTTTGTTTGAATCATAGGTTCAGTCATTAATGTTAATGTAGCAAAAAATATGCTGGCACTGATATATTCAGTGGTAATATACTCCATGAGTTCTGAGAGATAGAATTCAGTAGCTTTTCCCCAGCGCAGAGAGCAGCACAGTTGCAAGCAAAATTACATTGTCTTCAGTCTTGTGCTGTGCTGTGACAAAGAGCACTATTATGTCCCCGTGAAACGCCTGTGTCTAGTACAGTGCAAAGGCTAGAAATGTCAGTTGTCATCAGCAGCATTATTGCTTGTGCCTACTGATGTTGCAGTGTGAATTTCTGATGGTTTGAGGCCCATTGCCTTACAAGCTATGGGTGACTGAATAAGTTGCTACAGAGCTGTTGTGAGCAAGGATTTAGGGGATGGCCACATGGGGGTCTGGCATTGTTTGCAAGCCAGGTTTGCACAAGTGAATCTAATGCTTTTAGCTGGCTATAATAGGTACAGCTGGAAGCTTGGCTAATTGACCTTGTTGTTGGCAGTGAAGTTGCTGAGGCTTCTCTGCTTCTGTTAGTTAAGTCAGCTCAGGTATTGCTGCAATGCCACAGCAGTGTGCAGCCTAGGTACACACCTAGGATGTTGAAGGTAAACCAACAGGCAGAAAGGAAAAAGACAACAGCAGAGGCAGGAGCGTTTTAAGCAGATCAGAAATCCTACAGATTAATGATGGTGGAAAAGACTCATTACATTGTGAACATCCATATATGGAGCTGCTGATCAAATGAAGGCAGCTTGCAGTTCAAGCGTCAGTGACAGATTTCTATTTGTAAAAATTTAACGCAACAAATTTTACTTGTAAAAATTTAACACAGCTGTCCTTAAATGGAAACAGACAAACAAAATACCCAGTCCCTTAAGTAAAGTGCTTAATTGTTTCTCTGAAACTCAGGCCCTCCCAGTATTTACAAACTGAAACAGTGGAGAGAGAATGGAAATGAGCAGCTTATCAGCAGTTGTAGGATGTGGATCCTGTGTGTGTATTGGTAATTATGGCCAGTACTTTTAGAACAGTGGTGTCAATTGGTGCCAAGCCCCTGATCTTTCAGGGCTGTGCACATGGAGCTGTGCACGTGCATGCTCTACATCAAGTGCTGTGACTCATCCTGTGTTGTTCTGCTGAAGCCAGTGGGATTCTCTGCAATATGTGCAGCTAAAGCTTTAGGGTAAAGGTTTTGAGGTATGTGCTGTAAGAAAATTGTGTTTGCCACTGCCCGTGACACAAGATTTTTCCATTGTTTTCCTGGAACACTGAGTCTGTGTGCTATCTTTGGCCCCAAAGTTCTTGTGCACTCAACAGGAGGTCACTCTTCCAGTCTGGACCATGTACAATTCCAGATTATTACTGATGTGTATGTTTAGGCTTGCTCCAGCAGCAGGCAGCTGGGCTGCTCGTTCACACCAGTAGAGCTTCTGTTCCCTGAGTGCCTGTTTCCCTTCCCCTGCCCACTCCTCCTGCTGTGAAATGCTCCATTTCTCACCAAGGAGCTAGCGGGAGGCTTGTGCTTAAATGAGCCAGCAGCTTCTGGCAACAGGGGTTTTTCCAGCCCAAGGCAGTTTGTAGAGGCTGTTGGGGGTCGCTGCCAGTTGGTGGCATTGCCACTTCCATTTTGTGTGTGGGAATGCTGTGGCTGCTCTTCCTGACAGCGTAGCTGGGGTGAGAAAGGGGGAATGAGGTAAGGAACTGAGTAAAGAGCTAGAGTAGAACTTGACATAGAAGTTAGGGATTGAAATGTATTACAACTACCTGTGACAAAGAAATTTTGAAATTATGGCTTTAGAAATTTATTTGTGGAGTGCAAGCATGAGGCTTTGGGAATAGCTTTTACTATTTGTCTTTTGGAAAGATCTAATATATCTTTTCTTTCTAGGAATAGGGCGACAAGCTGAGGAACTCACTGCTGAGCAAAATCGGCTTGCTGTAAAGTAAGGGTGTAATTCTCATAGTGATTTGTGTCTAATTTCTTCCAAAGAAGTTAGGTGTTTAGGATGCTTGTTTTTGTTGTTGTGGTTTGGTTTTTTTATCCATTGCAGTGTCAGGGACAACATAGTGACCCACTTATGAAAATGTTTCCTGCTACTTTCCAGTCCATGATTTGCCAAAAGTCCTACCTGCTTTTTCTATTTGCTTGAGCAGTTTTGTTTTTGTAATGCTGCTGTCATTGCCCTCCTTACACAAACATACCTTCTCCCCTATATTCCTTATTTCTTCAGTTCAGGACTTCTGCCTTTATCACCCTGTGCTGGTCAGTAAAGCACTGAAGTACTTGGCAGTGTCTCATTGACTTAAATATACACGCCACATAAAACAAAACAAGTCTTTGCTGAATTAACTCTCTTAAATTCAGGCTAAGACTGTACTATTATATGGACTTGTTGACTGTTATCCTCATCTGATCTGTGATATGTTATTTTTCCAAAGTAAATACTCCTCCCATCAAGCAATCCACTGCATAGAAAAAGTCCATTTTGGTTTAACTCTGACACTTCAAGTGCTGCTTTTCTTTGCCATGATTTTTGAATGCTGGATTTTATTTTTTTTGGTCTCCCTCCATAATGGTAATACTCCTAGTTCTTCATGTTATGTAACTAGTCTTCTCATTTTTCATACAGAGAGAGCATCTTTTTGAGCACCTTTTTTTTTTTCTAGTTTGTCTTTCAATACAAGTACAACAGGGAGGTGAATTTGTTGGTTTTTTCTTTTTTTTAATGTAGAATTAGTGTTACAGAATTACTCTTAGACCTATAACTACTTTTCACCATGATATGCTTGTTTAAGGCCAAGGAAGTTATTTCCTTAATTTCCAAGAAGGTTCAGTCATCAGAAAATCTGCCTATGCACTTCAGAAAGCAAGGGAGTCATTTCTTGAAAAGCAAAATCTTGTAGGTAGCCTTGTACAACTTTGCTGTGACCCCACAGTGTCTATTTTTAAAGCTCACAGCATAATTTTTAACTGCACTTGGCCCTTAATTCTAGTCAAATTCTCACCAAACAGACTTGGGTTTTTTTCTTGTACAGTAGATGAGTTCATAATAGAAGAGCAGATGCCAATAGCTTAAGTGTCAGTGGCAGGCAAGTCATAACTGAAGAGTTTTAAATCCCCTTTGGTAATACAGCCTTTTGTCTTCCCTCCTGTTCTTGGTCTGTTTTTGTTTCTCACTCATCCTCTGTACATTCCTTCGTGCATGGCTCATGTCTCCCCACCCAACCATGTGCAGAATCCAAGTTGAAACTAATGGCTTTATTTTTAATCTTACTGTAGAGCTAGGAAGCCCAAATCATAGACCTGATTTTGCAATGAAAATAAAAAAAAAGATGACCCTTACCCCAAATTGTTTGCTGCATCTTTCTGTGAAATGCTTTCACCAGAGAACATACCATTCAGACACTAACATCTACAATAACCAGTAGGGTGAATGCAGAAAATCCTTGCTAATCTAACTGTTTATTCAAACTAATTCCACTTCAGAATAGAAGTAGGCAACAGAAAATGTTTAACTGTTGCTTAGTTTCTCCGCTGGAAATTTGTTTTAGTCTTAAAGAATTTTGAGTGTGTTTTGGTTTATGTGTGTCCATCTGTGTCTTGGGCAGGAGAGCCCTCAAGCACTGTGCCCAAGTTTGTGTTCTCATCTGTGGGCTCCATGTTTACTTGAATGGTGACAATTAGGACATTTGTGGAGAGCACTCAGTAATGCAGTGCAGAAAACAGTGCTCAATTTGGATGTTGGTATTTTCTGCCAAATAAAAACCCTGAGCCTAACAATTTACAAACTACACTAGTGGTGAGAGGCCTTTGCATCTTCCTTTGTCCATCCTACTGATCTGTAGCAAGGACAGTGGATCTTCTTCATTTTACATCAAATGTACAACCCCAGAAGGAACTGATTAGATATCTACTTGCAAAATGGAAAAAAATTAATATGACAGACTTTCTGTGACTTTCATCTTTAGCCATCTTTCAATTCATGTGTACTTTCCCCCCCTTAGTTCCTTTTCCTGTTCATGATGCAATACAGGCAATTACTTCCTTTATTTGAACAGTAGGAGAGTGTGCTTTTTCATTCTCTTCCTGTATATCTCACATGACACTTCCCATTTTTTGAAAGCCTGGGCTGAAGGGTAGGTGAGAGCTCTTCCCAGGACTGAGAGCCCTGGTTTTAGAGAGTCCCTGCCCTGTGGTTTGTATAACAAGACAGTATGGTCCCTGACGTCCTGGGCAGATGTCCAAAACCAATTACCAGCATCTCACTCCTGGTACTGCTGACCTGTCCAATATGGACAAATTAATTACTGTTTTTAGCTAAAAAGTTTCTAAGATTACAACTTTTCAAATCATTAGCTTTATTTCATGTGTAGCTTAAGCACTTCCATGTTACCTTTGCTCTGACTGCCATCTACCAGACATCACCAGAGTATGACAGGCTGTGTTTCATCTTCCCCTAGAACAGATCTAGAGAACTTTCAGCTGGGGGGAAAGGGGTAGGAGAGAGGTGGGGACTGAGGCAGAGAGTGCAACAAAAAACATTGGTGAAAGCCTTCGCTATGTTTTACCTTCTTTTGGTTTTTTTGTTTGTTCTGTTGTGTGTGGCTGATTTTTCACAGGTCAAGACCTTCTTTACTGGAGTATTTAAGTTATCTCCTCAATTTTATGAGCATCATAGCAGGGCCTTGCAGCAATTACAAGGATTATATCGCCTTCATTGAAGGGAGGCATGTGCACATGAAACTGTTAGAAGTGAACTGGAAGCAGAAGGGTTATGACAGACTTCCTGATCCTTCTCCAACTGTAAGTTTTAAAATGACAAAGATTGATTGCAGAGGGCAGGAAAGTACAGCTTTTGTACATGAATCTCATAAATAAAAGCTAAGAAGAAAAACCAGTTTTGGGTTATCTTGCCAGTAAAGGTTACAGTGAGTTTTTTCTGAGTGGCTGCTGTTTTTATCACAAGGTTAGGGGTGAAGGGGCTAGTGAATTCCCCAAATGGGTTTGGCATGCAAAAAGGGTCAGTTGTTAATGGGTTTTGTTTGTGCAGTGATGGGAATGGGCTGCAGGTTCTGACAATGACAAGTGGCAGTTCAGCTCCAGACAGAAGAGGAAATATCAGAAAAAACCAAAAAAGTCAATCTCCCCCATAGCACAGGAGATGGTAGAAATACATGAACCATGGCTAATCAGAAACTGTAGCCCGTCCAGGTGATTTGCAAAAGTATATCACACACCTTAGAATGACTCAAGAGGTAATTTTTTCACATAGTTTTGACACTAATTTTATTTTATATTTTTTTAATATTGCTTAATGCCTTGTTATAAAATAGCCTTCTTGTAAAGCAGGATAGCGTAGCATGAGGTCCAGATTTCTCTCTCTTAAGGTGACACTGAATATGTAGCTTTGTGAATGTGTGCAGAATGTCTCCTCTGAAGCTGAGCATGTTTTTATGTATAATGATTCCTGTTGCACACAGTTGTCTTTCTACTGACTCTAGTGGTGTTACTTCTGATTTACATCAGTCTGACTGAGGTCAGAATGAGGTCTATATTGTGGAGGGTGCAAGTCAGGAGAGAGTATTTAAATCTACATAAGAAACAATTTCACATTACTTTATTCCAGAATTTGGAGAATATATAAAAAGAGATAAAAAAATCAAAAGGGTCAGAGAATACATGGTTAATAGTGTATTGCATTTTTATCACCCTTTTGAGAACATCAGTCAATTTTCACATGGTATCCAAGTGCCAGACTACTTTTTAATTACAGCTGGATCAAGAAGGGTTTACTCATGGTGTGTATTTGCAAACAAACTTTGAACTGCTGCCATGATTGTCAATAATGGTGTGTAGAAAGCTAGGGAGCTGGAATAGAAAACACTGTGGCAGAGCACATGCCCTGTATCATGGGTACAAGTGTGCTGTACAACACGACGCTTTCTGGACAAGTGATTTTTAGCAAGACCTCTTGCTGGCCTTGCTGGCTAGTAAAACCTACTGTTGCACTGAATATCAGTTTGGCTTCCAGGAGGAACCCAGTCTTTAGTTCCAGGAGATGACAGTACATATAGAGAGGATTTCTGCTTTCCACTGTAAGGCTTGGTTTCCTTTCTCGTTTTAGAATCTCTGCACACTGATGTGGAGTCTGTATTGAAGTTCATCACTGATTTTGACTTGTGATTGTTCTACTTCTCTGTAGGTATTTCAATAAACCAAATTAATCTGGAGCTGTGAGTCTGGCCTTTTCTTGGTCACCTCTTCTAAATTAATTAGTATCAACTTTGTCACTATTAACTTTAATGGTTCTTGAAGCTCATTGATTTGTATGTCATGAGCACTGCCTTGTTCTTCCCCTTAAGCAAATGTTTCTAATGAGTGTTTCATTGTTTGTGCTTTTTAGGGAGCAGTGATGTACAAGCTGTGTATCACACTAGTATCTCTCATTTTATTCTTGACGCTTACCAAGAACTTTCCTATGGCATATATTATTGATAAGGAATTTCTTGATAAAACTCCCTTCTTGTCAAGACTCGGTTACCTGTATGTTGTAACACAGGCAGCAAAACCAAAGTATTATTTTGCATGGACGTTGGGTAAGTCTGGCTGCATCATATACTTTTGTGTGTAGCAAATAAGTTCCTAAATGGGGAAGGGGGTCTGAAACCTGGGGTGGAGGGGAAATAAAATTGTCCCTAGACCTGTAGTTCACATGGGAGATGTGGTCCTTTTGACAGTGGACCCTTTGCTTGTTGGGGGGCTGATGCTAGGCTTTGTCTCTAAAGCACTGTGGGGTCCTGCATACATCTGGGCTTTGAGTGGTCCAGAGAAGAGGTTGGAGAACTGTGGGGAGCAAACGAAGTTTTGGGAAGGACCAAAATCTCCGCAAGGAAAGGGAGAGGAGAAGTAAGAGGGCTCCTCAAAGAGAGAAGCAATTTTTTTTAGGAGCTGGCTAGACTGGTGGTCAAAATAATCTTATTGCAATTTACCTTCTTCCTTTTACAAGTCACCTTTCACCATCTATGTGTGAGAAGTCAAATCCTTTAGGCCAGGCTGAAAATATCCTGGATTTTTTTTGCTGGTATTACAAGACATTGTGTGTAGGGGAGATCCTGGAAGTCCAGCAAGCAATGCAAATACCTGAAGCTGAGCAGAGTGTCACTGAGATGGGATGGCAATAGCCAGGGAGATTCATTGCGAGGCTGTGATTAAACTGCTGGGAATAAAACTGTCAGATTCAGGGAAGGCAGCCAGGACTGGCATGTGTGGGATGGGAAAGGCTTTGAGATAAAGAATGGCTTGCTCACAAACTTATTTTTATGTGATCCAAAGTTAAATTATTGCCTCCATTTTTTCTGGAGTTATAGTTAACTAGAAGTCCATTATTAAAGAGGTAAACTGAACTGAGCATTTGTGACAAGACCAAGCCGTAGAAATGTCTTACAAATGAGGCAGTTGAGGGAAAAATATGCATTGCACAGTGGAGGGTGAGGCCTCCTGTCTTCGCATCCCAAATCCCAGCAGCAGAACAGCAGACACTTTATCCTTTCCCAGTTTTGCTGCCGGTGGCATGGCCCAGGGCTTTACAAAAGCGCCCGCTGAAATGGGCTGATAAATGCTTCCTATCCTCAGGACAGGACAGGACAGGCTCGCCATTGTGTGGGAGCTGCGCCGCCGGATTCCTCCAGATCCATGGAGAGAAAATCCGGCTTCTCACTGCATTAGCGCTAGTGCCGGCAATGTGGCTGCAAACCCAACTTCGAGCTGTCAGTGAAACCGCCCTGGGGCCCAGTGCTCCATCCACGGAGCTGCACAAAAGCTGTACATACACCGCCAGAGCTGTTCATGTCTGCAGGGAAACCAGCCTTTTTGGGGCTTATGGAGATTCAGGTTTTGTGAGCAGTTTGATGGTGCACAGCTGTGATCTTTCTGTGCTTCACACCTTGCTCTGCAGACAGCAGCCTGGGAAGCAAAAGGCCGAGGGGTCTGCTATATAATTATTGCTCATCTCATGATTCCCGGTTTCTTGCTTTTGGCAAAGAAACACCGATTAGCTGGTCCCTGCAACCCTTGGAGCAAGGAGGAGCAAATCCAGGAGTCCACTGCTCTGGGGTGATGATTATGTGCAGCTCCAACCTCAGAGATTGGGCAGAATCCTCTGGGCCAGCTTCAGGCAGGGCTGTTTATTGTCTGGGTTTTTTTTTAAACAGGGAAAGAATTAAAAACATGGAGAGCTTTCTCTCCATCAGTGAAATCGATCTCATTTAGGAAAGTGGAAAACAAAACAGAAAGTTTCAGGTTACAGAAGGTTGCTTGTTTATTTATTGTTAGTCTTGTTGCTTACAATTAGGTTCCCTCCCTATTTTTGTGCACTATTTTTGTTTCTCCATGAGCTTGTGCCTGTACTTACAGCATTTACAAAGTAAAATCAGTTTTCATGCTTGGGGAAGAAATGCTGACCTTTTTAAAGCATAACCAGGCTTGTATTTTGTAAATGACCCAGAAGGAAAAGCCTCACCTGTGTTTGCACTTCCCTTTTTCTTCAATGATCCTCAGTGTTGGCTGCAACCAGTGATCCAGAGACAATAATGAATTCTCCCTTCTGTTTTCTTAATACTCCAAGAAGGTATTTCTAGCAGGGGCACATTGAAATCAGAATCTTGAGACCCAGTGATGAGGTGACTCCCAGGCACTCTGAGAGGGCAGGTAGCTGACAAGAGTGCGTCAGTCTGTAATTCCTACTGTCATCCAAGCTTTTACTTGCTTTAAAGTAGCTAAGTGTGTAACTGAAGTTACTCAGTATTTGGTTTGTAAAGATGGTGGGGCACTTTAGTGAGACACTCAGCAACAGGATTAGCGAAAGGCTTTGTCTGCAGAATTCTGAATGACAGTCTAAATTAACACAGTCATGCTGGAACTCTTAATAGAAATAATAAGCATGCCTTTGAGATATTTAGTTTTTTTGAATTCTGGAAAATGCTGTGACATCCAGGTGCCCTTTTGAGGAAAATGCTCATTCATTTTATGGCAATATCTATCTCAGATGAATAATAAAGGCCAAATGATAGGAAAGGTGATTTTTAATAATTGTTATTTTATTGTTTTATTTCTTCTGCACAAGGAGTACCTAGTGTTTCCTCTTGAGGAAATAACACTGGTGTAGCCTTATAGTAATGGCCTTTTGCAAAGAAGAAGCTTCTCCTAGAAAGAGAGATTGCTAAATCCTGCAAAACTAGCTTGAATGTTTAGTGACATAGTGACTTGTAAGAAAACATGTCTCTTCCAGCAGTCTCATTTTGACCTCTTTTGCTTTGACATTGCAGCAGATGCAGTCAACAATGCAGCTGGTTATGGATTCAGTGGAGTTGATGAGAGAGGCACTTTCCGCTGGGACCTGTTGTCCAATTTGAATATCTGGAACATTGAGGTGAGATAAAGGAGTGGCTGCATTGGCATAATTATATAGAAATGAGCATGGTAATGGGTAGAGGCTTTACTGAAAGAAAATCTATGCTACCACTATGCTACCAGGCTGTTCCTCTTTAGCATGAAGAGGTTTTGTATTTTATCTGTTGCACAGATAAAATGCATCTGTCTCACAGGCTTCCCCACACTCTCTATTCAGGTTGTGTTTCTAAACAGTTTAGTGAGGGCTAATAAATAATTATATCAGATATTTAATAAATGAGCAGTCAATTACTGTAGATTGTGGCTGAGCTCAGTGGGTCAGTAAATTACTCGCAGCTATGATTCTTCACCATCTGTGGTGTGTTCTGTTTATTTACTTCTAACAATCTTTCACTTTGGTAGCCCAGTTGAGATGAGTGGTGGTAGTGAAAGAGGCTGCCACAAGTTGCACAGACACGTGCAAGGGCTGCATGGCCTCTGGTACCTGGAGAAAAGTGAGGGTAGGAGACAGAACAGGTACAAACCAAGCAATCTGAACGGGAGCTGACAGGGGCACACAGAGCTCAGATGGGTGCTAATCTACAGCACCATGCAGGGGGCCACACTGGTTCTCAAAACATCTGTCACTCCTTTCTGTTGACTGCTGTTTGCTTTTAAAATCCATCAGCCTTTAGAAAACTATTCATGTTTGTGTCTCTAATGTGAAAGATGGCCCATATAATTTGTTTGCCCTGAAGAATTTTTGTGAGTGCTAGTGAGATGTGGAAATATTTATGTATCTGAGACTGCTTTCTAAAGGCTTTCTTTTTAGAAATAGGAGGAGCTTCCCTTTGTAATTCTCTAGTTATGAGTTTAAAGGTAAACACAGATGAAAATAAGTTGACTGCTTTATTGCTGAACAATCTCTGACTATGTGAATGTGCTGTAACAGTTCTTCTCAAAAATGAAAAAGCCCGTGTAATTCTTCATTGAAGATGCCAAAATTGCAAGTATCATTATACAGTCTCTGTTTTTCAACATTCTTTCTCTTTTTCCTTTTTAACCATAATTAATCCTCAGTGTACATCTCTCCTTGACGAGTACAGGATACACAGCCCAGAAATGCTTTACACTTCTTGATGACAGCAGCACCCTAGATACCACTCTTAGATCTTGATATCTGATTCAGTTTTGGGACAGGAGATGATTCTTACTTTGATGGGCTGAGGCAACTTCCGTTTGAATGAGGAAAGTAAAATGCAACCAGTGCTCTTTAGTCAAACCAAATGAAGGAAACAGGAGCCTTTGCTCCTGTCTACCCACTGAACTGATGGCCTCTCAAAACTTGCTTCCTTTACTGGTCACGTGGGCAACAGAGATCAGAAATTGTTTCCAAGGGCATAAAATAGAGTGCTGTGTAATTTGATCATGTGTGCAATGAGAAAAAGAGAGGCTACAGACACCATGACTTTGGGTAAGCCTTGAACCATCACTTCATGTGCCAACAGCAAGTTGAAGTTTAAGTGTGATTGTATAGTGTACACAGATACAGTCTATATATTCAGCAGGTATAGCCACCTGCATGTGTAAAATTACCTCAGAGTTGGGAACTTGAGTGCTAAATGTGACTATCTGATCTGTAGTAAAGATAAGCACAATGGAAGGAGTTGTGTGGGCCTTAAAACGTGACAGGGGCTAAGTGCACATGGGGGACTTGAAAGCCTTGGCAGCCTGTTTGTTTTGACAGCCAGCAACTACTTCCTCTCTTGGTAACAGGGGAACTTAAAGGAGGCCAAAAGAGAGTGACAATATTAGTTGGAAGAGAAACTGTATTTTTCTTGGCTTCTCTTGGTGCAGTAATGCAACTAAAATGTGATGGTGTTGCATTGGGAATTGCTAATCATTTTAACTCTTTAAATGCAGAGGATGAAATGCTAGCTTTAAGGATTCTGTGTGGAAGTGCAAAGATATCTGCACATTCCTCTTGGAAGCCTTTGCCCTTAATCCATTTTTTCAGTGTGCCATTGCCTTTGGCTGATACAGCAAAATATTGTGGTGTCAGTGAATCATGTCCCCACTTGGTGAGGGTGTCCTTGGAGGTTTCTGCCAGCAGGCGAGGAACCAAGGTGGAGCTGGGAGGTGAAGCTGATCAGCAGTAGGGGAACCAATGCTGAAATCGGAGTCCAGCAGTTCCCTTATGCTGGGGGAGCTCTGAGGAGGGTGGTTCTTTCAGGATCCTGGAGTTCACTCTGGTTTCTCAAGCTTAGCAGTGGACTGGGAATTGGCTTCTAAATTTAGTCCTAATTTTTTTGCTCATGTTTTTCAGTCTTCCCCTTTCCTTCTACAAATAATGATAATAATAATAATAATAATAATAATAATAAAAACAACAACAGCACCTTGTTTTAGTAGGACTGTAAAGAAGTCCAGATTGCATAGTGGGTGAAAAGACATCTCTTCCAGTAATAAAGCTGTTTATGAACTGAAAGGAAGGCCAAGCATATAAAACAAGAAAGCTTCTCAGATTTCCCATCATTTGAAAAGTAACCAAACACTGTATTTAATTATATGAAACAAAGTGAGATTTTAGAGCAAGTGCTAAGTGTTTAGCAGTGAGCCATCAGCCTAGTTAATGTCCCTCCCAAGTCCTATTAGTATAATGATGGATGGTGGCACAGTCTCCATAAACGTTAGCTGCTAGAATTAATATTTTCCATGTACCTCCTCACTAATTTAAAATGCAAGTAGTATTTTACAGGTGTCATTGCTAACATTTCATGTGAACTTCTTTCTTAGACTGCCACAAGTTTTAAAATGTACATTGAAAACTGGAACATTCAGACAGCTGCCTGGCTGAAACGGTAAGAGTAATGAAATGGTAACGTGACTGTGAGATCCAAAAGCTCTCCGTGGCCTGGAAAAACACTGACTGGTGGCGCTCATAAATGTATAGCCTCTCATTCTTTCTTTGTTTCCCGTGTCTGTAAAAGTTGGTGCAATACAAGGATATTTGATGCTGTAAAGTTTTAATGCTGCAAGTGTAAAATGCTCCTATTTTATATATGAGCAACGAAGTCATAAATGAACTGTTCAGATCTTCCATAATAGAAAGTAATAGCATTTTGTTGTTTCCCTCCATTATCTTTCCTGTACTGTTTTGCTTTGCTGTGTTATGTTTCCCACAAAGAGGTGAGTCTTGCTGTGTCACTGGGATCCAGAAATTCAGCAAGAAATAAGGTCAAATCTTCAGAGCCCCAGTGTAGTCTGGTTTGGAGTTACCCTGAGATGCTTGCCAGGGAGTCCTTGTTTAGGATATGGGGAAAAGACTTAGAGTATTAGATGATCGGATTTTAACCTCTGACTGTTAAGGCACATATTACAAATACTAGCATAAGTCCAAATTTTGTAGATTGAACTGTGTCTCATTACTCATTTCACTTCCTGGTGTGATTAAAGCTCAGCATATAGTCAACACAGTGCTTGAAATGCAGGCATAGATTTAATGTAGTTATTGTACCTGTAATGATGGTAAATCTATACGTCTTAAAAGTCAATGTCTACTATTTTTCATTATTCAAATTATTCCTGGTAAGAAATGCATTATCTTGACTTGTTTCTTTGGAACACAGCATTTGATTTAAACTTCAGATAGCCAAATAGAGTGGGTGTTGTTTTCTTGAACTGTTATCCTTGCATCTTGGGAGTAAGATTTTTGCTGCTAAAGTTAGCTGGAATCCCCTGTTTTGCAATAGTTTACGGCACTCCCTGTTGTTCCCAGCATCTGCCAGATAACTGTGCCTAAAAATAATTCTGTTCACTAGAGTGAAGGGTGGGGTCACATCTCTTTGTCTTTCAACTTGCTCTTGATCTGTCATCAGAGTTTGGAAGAGTAATGTATGACTTCAGATAGAGATGTAAAGGTGAACTGAAGTCTTGCCTGCCCTTTATTCCATTATTTATTTAAACAATTTGAGCACCAGAAGTATTTGTATAGGCACTCTTTGGAAACTCATTTGCATATAAGCATGCTTCCTTATTCTATCTAAACCTCCATTTAAATGAAGGGAGAGTGCTTCATGCCCTAGTCTGTAACTGAACCAAGATAAGACTGCTAAGAAAACAGAGTAAGATCTTAGAAGCAGGATTTCAAGTGCAGTGGCTCGTTGTTCAGCCTCTTCTCTTTTGTTTTCATTTTTGCAGTGTCTGCTATGACAGAGCTCCCTGGTACCCTACGGCTTTAACATTTATCCTGTCGGCCCTGTGGCATGGTATCTATCCTGGATATTATTTTACGTTTCTCACTGGAATCCTTATCACACTGGCAGCCAGAGCAGTATGTACCTTTCATTGTTCTCTTCTAAGGCCTGTGCCAGACACTATCCAGCTGTCAGCTGCACCCTCACATGGTCAAGCAGCTTGTCCCTGCTGTGAGCCCTCTTTCATGCCTTTGCGGGCTTGATGTTTGTTGAAACTCTGCTCTGTATTGATGCTAATTGCAATGTACCCAGCAGTTATAACCAGCACCAATTCTGGATGTGATGCACTGCTGTCCCTGGCTGTCAGAGGAAATGTTGCTTGAGGATATACAGTTAGGAGTGCCACCATCTATGTCCATGCAGTCAAATTAGCTTGGGATTCAAGGTCATGTTGGATTCCAGACCTCTGCTAGGTCATGTTGCCTGTATGCTGGCTTGTAATTAACTCTGGGCCCAGTCTTACACAAGAAGCTGCTGTGGGTTGGCCATTAGCCCAAACTTGAACAATTTATGTGGATGCAATTGATGCAATAAAATGGTCTCTGTGCTTATGGGCCTTATTTTGTGCAGAGTCACCAAAGATGGAACAGGGTTCCTTTCTCACTGTTGTTAAATTTTTCACTGGGTGATAAATTCTGGGTGAACCAGCCACCTGTCTAGGGCTGGGAAGCATCACTGTTGTCTTTTGGAGTTTGATTATGGATAAATAACCATGTCAATCTGAAAGGCAAATTAACCTAGTGACCAGTGTTAAGCACTATCACTAGAGCAGGCTGCTGAACATGTGCTTTGCCTCTCATTTATGAGGATTTCACAGATGTAAAACTCACTTAAAATCTCTAGGGAACAGCACACACTTGTTGGTATAAGCACTTACTTGTTCATTTAAAGTAACTTTGTTTTACTCTTGATAACAGTAAGAAATGAAAACCAGGAGGAGGAAGATTATATCATAACAACTTTACTCCCAAAAAATATTGTGCCAGACACCCAGAATGAGTCTCCAGCTGTGGTTATGACAGAGTAAACTGGAGGCCACTTCTCTGTTTGCCACTGGTTGACTGTGAGATGTTGAATATGCCAGTCCATACACATCTGTATTCCTACTGCCAGTGCTTTGTAACTGCTGTATAAACCTTCCTGTGCACTAATGCTGATGGCAAGCGGAGAGTCACGCACTGCTCTGCATCTGTGTGACTTTGCCCAAGAAATGAACTTATATAATTTTCTGCTTACTTTTCCCTGACCTGCAGATAAGAAACAACTGCAGACATTACTTCCTCTCATCAGTGCCTCTTAAGATAGCTTACGACGTTGTCACCTGGGCGGTCACCCAGCTGGCTGTGTGCTACACTGTGGCACCCTTCGTGATGCTGGCTGTGGAGCCCACCATTAAGTTTTACAAGTAAGTCCTCTCCCCTTGACTTTATTCTCCAGGGTGGCATAGACTTTTGTTAAATAACCCACCACACTGAAAGTCGGTTAGCATTTCATCAAATTTGAAAGGAGTTCAGACAGGATGCTTGCTAAAGTGTAAGGGGTGACTTTTCACTCCTGTAACATGAGATTATAACAATGCTAAGGCAGAGCACTTTGGTTGTTCTTCTCATTCTGTGTCCTAACATGGCATTTCATATACTTGGTTTCCATTTTCAAAACAGTTGGGTCTCAGCCATTAGCAGTAGCCAAGGCTGAAGAGGTTAAGAATAATGTGAGTTGGCAGTAGGAATGAGGTGCTGAGCAAAAACCAGGCTTCCAGCTGCTGAATGTGTGTAAGAGGAGGTGATTGATCAGCAGGAGATGTGGAGGGCTCCAGGCAGAGCATTGCGCCTTGAAATGAGTATGCTTTTTTGTTACAAAAATATGCTTTTCTTACAAAGACAGTACTTCCCCAGATTCCTTAAAAATAAGAAAACACTGGTGTTGCAAAGTACATTGAATGTGCTCTAATAAAACCAGGCTGAAATAGAGAAATTGAGAAAATAATTAGAAGAGGGAGACTGGATTACATTGCTTTACTTTTCATTCATTGTACTGTCAATATGGAGTAACAGCTTTTGGTTCAGAAGAAAGACAATTCCCTCCTCCAACACAAAAGACACAAAACTGGTGGTCAAGATAGCTGCTGTCTGTTTGCAGGAGGTTCAATTTCAACATTTTCTATTCCTGTTTCTTGAAACATTTGATTTCAACACAGAAAACTTACCATGGAGTAAAAATTACTACAATCTTTTCTTAGCTTCATTTCTTAATAATTTTTCCCTGGTGACTTTTGCCCTGGTTAACTTTGAACATAGGTAACATTTAAACTTAGAGACTCTTAAGCAAGCAAATTTTATGCTTTTGGACTAGGGTATGAATGTTTGGAGCACTTCACAGCACAAGCAGTAGTCTTAAGTACCTTGCAAGTATATTAAGAACTATGGTAAGAAGCATAAATGAGACCACAGAAATGTGCATTGCTGTGTTTAGCAGCTGGACCATACTGGTCCCAAACATCATCTTCTCCAAGCTGCCAGAACCTCATCTATTTAGTTTAAATATTTTTTATTTCTCTTCAACCTTGGGTATACTGAATTATTTGAAATAAAAATATTTGATGTTTAGAAACATACCAAATACAGATATCTCTGAGCAGTTACCTTCAAAAATGCAAGCCTTCTGTAAACGTCATCACCTGACCTTCTCCAGTTAAAAGCTGAGTGTTTTGATTTATTTCAGCTCTCAGCACTTTGACTGAATTTTTTTCTTTCTGTCACATTTTAAAATTATTTTGGATCATGAACAATATTTCTTCAGAATGTGGCCTTGTCTATTCTAACATTAAATGAGAGACAGGCTGAATAAGTCTGGGGTTGAATTACATGGGTTTATCTGAGCTGTCAGACTTTGGATTCTTGGGTTTGCTGATGGTTTCCTTGCCTCATTATCATCCACAGCAGCATTTTCATCCATTCCAGCAGACACCATATTCTGAGACTGTAAAATTCAAGGGTGTATTTTTGTGCTTTCTAGGTCAGGTGCATACATTCTGCATTCATCCCTTAGCACTAAATTCTGCGTATTGGGGTTGCACAATCCATGTTATTCCCAACAAAAATATAATCTCTTTCTGCTTTTGTTCCCAGGTCTGTGTATTTTCACATGCACATTCTAAGCATCCTGGTGTTGCTCCTGTTACCAATCAGACCTCAAACCCACTCTGTAAGAAGGGCTCAGAATCAGGCCACGCTGAACTCTATTAAAAGCAAAGACAAATGATGCCTCCAAAGACAAGTGCCAGCATTGAGAAATCGAACTGTTGTATTGTAAACAAACAAATAAGAAGAAAAACGGGTTTCAGGAGGATTGAAGTAAAAGACAAGTGGCATTTCTGTTGGCTATCTTAAAATCTTACTGGAGAGGGCAGAAGAGTCTGAATGACTGTATTTCAAAGTATTCCAGTTAATGGAGATTTTACAGGCAAGGTTTACAGGCTCATGGGGCATTTCATTTTATAATAAATATTTTTATGAAGTGTTTTTATATATTTAAACTTTTTCACAGAGAGGCATTTTTTCTCTTTTACAGAAATACACAACTATTAAGCAACAAATAATCTTGTGATTAGAGAGAGGGACAGAAAGCAGCTAGTAAAGAGGTAGACCAGCTGCCTGATAGCCTGGTGTTGTGGGCAGCTGGCAAGGAAACTTTTCATCTCTTGGTTGTGGAGAGAGATGGTGCAAGTAGAAGACTACAGGCATGGGGTTGCTCAAGGTGCTGGTGCTGATTTTTGCCCCAGCAAGGGGAAGGGGGAGCAGGGCTTTCCCCAGCAAACCCCAGAGCAGGGACTGCAGCCTGAGCTGGGCAGCAAAGGTACTTCACATCCTTCGATGTGACACCTGCTGGTGATGAGGGCAAGACAAGTCCCTTGTAAATCGCTGTCTGGGAGCACTGTTAACTGCTTAAGCCAAAATTTAAAGCCAAGTAAAAGAAAAACAAAAGGCAAAAGGGGGAACTCAAATCTAGAGTAAAAGAAGGGACATACAGCCTGTGGTCTGTAGAGTTGTGCTTCTCTAATGACGCAGCTGGTGCTCATTGCTACATCAGCCTTACTTTGTAGTCTTTGTAGTCTAGAGCAACGCAGCACTTCCTTTTTGGTATCAAAATAAGTGAGGAGCCATGCAGGGTTAGTGTTTTAAAGCTTGAAGTTATGGGTTAAATCTGAAAAAGCTTTGTAGCAGATCAGACTGTTCTATTCAAAAACATCCCATCTTATGGAGGCGTTACATTCCAGCACATAACACTAATAGGAAACCTGAACAGTAATTATCACAGTCATAATAAATCATTCTCTGCAAAATATTGTGATGTGATATGATCACCACAAGAGCCAAGAAGGAATCCTTGTGTGATCTTGACATCTGACTTAACTGTTGATGGAAGTTTCACTGCTTGTAAAGTCGTTGACTTACAGGGATGTTTTGAGGCTTGATTTCTAAGCGCTTGTTGTGCACTGAGATAACCTGCTGCAAAATGCTGTGTCAGGGTTTTTTATTATTTTTTTTCTTAAATCCACTTAACCCAATAAAATAGACTGGTACCACACATCGAAACCAACTGAAACATTTTTTTAAAATGTTTTTCTGGAATGTTTTTATCAGGATTTTGTAGAAGCAGTTCCCTTGTTAAAGTATTGGTATTACTTTATTGACATTTAACTAATGTGTGATGGAACGAAGAATCTTCTGTTTACTGCATTCTGATTTTTATGTCAGATTAAAATTTTGCAGAATCCTAATGTTTTGAGAAGGAACAAATCAGTGAAACCAACACAGATTCCAAAAAAAGTGATTTTTTTTTTCTCTGATGGGAAGTTTTTTGTCCCATGGCCACATCATGATTTAGAGTATAGTTCATGGAAGAGTTTATTTGCTAATTTATTTTAAAGGGCAAGATGGGATTAAAAGATTGATCTGAATAAACAATTTGCTTTGTGTCACCGCCTGGCATTATTGATCACTAACGTCTAATGTGAAAATGGGTGAGTGGGTGGGTGAAATCCCTCACGCTTGTGAGGGAAGATGTTCAGCTTGCTGGATTTTACACAGCAGCTGAGCTCTCCATCCTGCTCCCACTGAAACAGAGACAAGGTGACCCCTCTCTGTTTTCATGGCAGCTTTGCCCTTAACTTGGCCAGTGTTTTTTTGTCCTCATGCGCATGTTCTCCTTGTGGCATCAGCCTCAATTGCATCTTGGGCAACTAATGTTTCCCTTGAGGTCTGATTGTGCCATCCCTGTTTCCTGTGGGAGGGAGGCAGGGCACATCCCCAGAAAGTTGGAGTTGGGTGCTGCTGGCCCTGAAATCCTGTGGGCTGAAGCCAGTCTGCAATTGCTTCCCAGAAATGAAAGAATCCGAGTGAGCTCTGGCAAAGCCAGCAAAATTCACATCAACTCTGGGCTTCAGCAAGACTGTGGGAGGCAAATGTTCCCAGCAGGTTGTCCTTAGCACCTGCTTTGGAAAATAAGTGCTTTCAAGGGGGCTTGTACCTGCTGCTCTGTGCCCTGAGATCTGCATACACAGCTCATGCCGTGTTCTGCAGCTCTTCCTGAGCTGTGTGCATTCAAGAGAGGCCAGGTATGATCAGTGGGGTTTCTCTTCTAGTGTTTCCCCAAGTGAAACTTGCTTATATCTTGTGCCATTGACTTATGTTGTAGTTTCAGTTCCTATAATGTGATGAATTAGTCCGGGCTGGTGAGCAAACTCTTATTCTCCTGTCGTGTTGTCTTCTCAGCCTTAACCTCTCCCTGAAAACAGGCACCGTGGGAATCAAAGAGAACTGGTCATGTGGATTTAATGTGACATATTATGTGAACCAAAATTGAAACTGGCTTTTTGAAACATTGCATTTTCAGGGAAACTTGGTGGTTGAATTAGTCTTAAAGCTGGGTGGAAAAGAAGAAAATTACCAAAAATCTTTGCTGTACTGTGTTACTGTGGACCAGGCAGCATTCCTAGCCAAATGTGGCAGTCCTGCAAATCTAACACAGAGTGGATTTAAATAGCAGTAAAATACTCCTTTGAAAAAAAAAGGCTGTTAGCTTTGAGGTTACCTTGATCAATCTGTAGTATTGAGCCTTCCTCTCCTTTTCTTCTTCTCAGGGGGATGATATTTTGTTTTATAGAAAGACTGCAAACAGCTGCTGCTATTTAAAGGAGACTCGTGCTAGTCATGTGCATCTACTTTGCAAAGGAGTATGTAACTCAAAGACCCAAAGTAGAGATTCAGGTTAGAAAAGGGTGATGTCAGGAACTTGAATTCCAGTAATTCTAATTCTAGTGTAATTTGAGAGTGTGCTTCAGTGATTAAAATACATGATGGTGATTACCAACATGTTATTAGTTTCTAATCCCTCTCTGGGTTCTTAGTGCTGAAGAAAGCTCAAGAGCTTCTAGAGAGATTCTGAAGAGAGCAACAATCTTGATGGCTTGTAGGAGAAATACAGGACTATCAGATAGAAATGAGAAAGGTAGATTGTACTGGATGGACAAAGGTTGATTTTAAATAAGAGAATACCAAAAAGACACCACCACCATCACCCTCTTGGATTGAAGGCAAATTCTAGCTGCTGTTTTTCAGCATATTTTGATTTTTCTAAACTAGAAGTTGAGATGCACATGGAAGAGAAAACTGAATGAAGAGTAAAACTTCATTTCAACTTAACTACGGATCTGGTATTTAAAGAAGCAACAGCTCAGCAATTTCTTCAGTGAACTGAATGCACAATGTACATTTTTACTGTCCTGTAAGCTGTCCCCCACCCAAAGTACATTACTGCATGTCCCCTTGGAGCTTGCCAAGCAATGGAGGCAGCACAGAAGTGGGATACAAGGTGGGCAGATATTTTTTCTCCCTGTTTGACTGCTCTGTTTTGTGTGCATACATTGCACATAGCTGGGATTTTTGTATCACTTAAAATGAAGTAGGTGGGTGAGAGGGCTGTGGATTTTTACTCTGTTGGTAGGTGTTTGCATAAAGCTGCTCTTACGTCTCTACACGTGTAAAAGCAGGCTCTGCAAACCAGATCTAGGGACTTTAATAGAAAATACAGGTTGAAATCCCAACACCCAGTGAAGTTTAGGGGGAAAGTTCCTATCAGTGAGGTTAGTGACTCTTACATTTAAAGCCTTTATCTTCATATCCCTGAATTGAATACTTTAGAAAAATGATCTACTGGCTGTAGTAGTAAATAAAAATTAGTCTTTAACATTTAAGAGTGGAATCCCTGTAGTCCATCTGCTGTGGACAGAGGAAGAGCACGTGTGTCTCCTCATCCTTGCCCAAGATGAAGTGACATGCATGGTTGCATATGGAAATACCAGAAATCCTTTGAGGTATCATTCTCCTTCCTTCTGTCACTGAACGGATGCAGTTCAGCTCTCAGGGGCTAGAGGCGTTCCGCAGCGATACAGAATGGGAAGCCTTGCCTGACATCTCAGCATGAACGCAAACGCACAGCGTGCACTTTAAAAACGTCTCCTTTTGTGCGCCACCAGCCTGCTGCTCCCTTTCTTCCCAGAGATGACAGTAATGATATGCATGAAGGGTTTGGATTTGTGCTGGTGAGACGTGAAGTGGCAGCACATTTACTCAGATACATTTACGAGTGGTGCCCTCTGTGGGCGAGCACTCAAGAAAAGATTCTCCTCCTGTGCTGAGTGGGGGACACAGCAAAGGTGAAGGGTTTTGCAGCAGCACAGACACCCAAACTGCCAGGCTGTTGGTGGGTTTCAAGTCTGTGGCTACACAGGTGTGCTGCTTTGGGGCAGGGGAATGAAAGAAATTGAAGACCTTAGATAAATTGGGGGAAAACCCTATTATTACAGGAGGAAATGCTGCTTTGTTATAGAAGAAATGGTGTTTCTATGCCCTAAGAACTTGGGGTACGCTTTTGTTCTCCTGACACAAATATGGTCTTTAGAAGGGGACCACAGGATGGGGGAAAATCAGTTCTGAGAAGTGCCCTGGGAGTGCCCTTGGGACCCAATTTATTGTCCATCCATAGAACAGCTCTGAAAGTGAGACCCCAGGCTTGCGTGAAGGCTGTGCTACTGGAGCATGGCTCCCTGTACACCTGAATGAGGGGCTGTGCAGCTGGCCTCGGAAGCCCTGGCAACAGTGGCAAGCAGCTGATCAGAAGCAGGCCATTCTCACAGTCAGTTTTCCTGATCCTTCTGTCAGATGCTGTACAGGTAAATACTGTGTCCACCAGTCCTGGAAAAAGAGTGTGGAACGCATTGAGGCCGAATCAGTCATGGTGGGACAGGACAAAGAGAAATGCTGCCACAGCCCAGACATGCTACAACCCTTGTCCAGGGTTGGAAACCCCTCTTCATCAGAAACATCTTCAGATGGTGACATTGTCACTGATCTGAGACAAATGGATTTCTCTTTGTTCATACTTATTCTTGCCTTGATAGCTTCTGTATTAGTGCACTTCAGTTTTTCTGCTTTATTTTTTGTGTTTGATAAAGATGGTGTTTTGTGGCCATTTTATATCTGATCAGGCTGATACACTACTAAGGGCAACCTCAAAAGAAGTGAGTAACATGAGTATTGGAAGAGATAATGTGAACACATTCAAATTGATTTACCTGTCTGTTAGTCTGATGTGTGGTTTTTTTCCCTCCATTTCTTAAATTACACCTTCCAGTGTGGAGCAGATGGTGTGGTTTCCCTTGGTGGTGTCTTGGGAAGCAGTTTGGACAAAGAAAGCCCATTTCTGACACCCAGAGGTCCCTCTGGCTGGCCTGGTGAGTGGCTGCCCAGGACACTTCAGGATGGTGGGGGGTGCCATGTATTTCCTCCTTTTCTCCACTCTGGGAACATGTGTGTGATCCACAGCATTCATGAGAGAGAGAATTCTTGCAACTGCAGCCCTCAGCGCATAAAACAGGGCACAGGGCCCCTCAGGTGTGTGAAATAAGGGGCAATCCTCAAACAAATAATTGCATAGGTGGGGCCTGGAGGCACACAGAGGTTGTGACAATTGGCTGTGAGCAGGCAGCTCAGGCCATAAGAAGGAGCAAAAGGCAAGTGTTCACAGTGCAGGCCTATGGCTTCACGGGTGCTGGTAGGGATGGTGGTAAGGTTTGTCTGCTGTTTTGGAGGGCTCCGTGTCGGACCCAGCACCCACAGGGCTGGACACAGCCCCCACAGGAATGATTGTCTGCCACAGCTGAAGGACCTGGGTGGCACTGAGGAAAGAACTGCAGCCCCAAGAGCTTCCCTGCTTTTGGGGTATGTGTCTGTGTCTGATTGTCAGTCCTGGGCATTTCAGCTCCTGTCCTGAAGTTTCCTATTTTCCCCCCATCCCTATGAAATCAAGAGATGCTCTTGAAATATGAAATGTCATCAAGAATCTTTAGTGTCTTTGTATTTGCCTTCTGATCTTGGCGCCTTTGAAGCCTGTGCATCCAAGCTGTTCCCAGCTGCCAAGGCCAGAGCAGCATTTGGAAAGCGCAGCTGTCAATAAAACCATTTCCACGCTGCGCCCAGTCCCACGGTGTGTTTTGCAAATGATGTAAAGCCACGATGATGGGCATGGGAGCTCTCCTCTCTCCTTCCTGCCCAGAGTTTCAGCTGGCAGGAGTGGCAGTGGCAGAAGTGCCCAGAGGATGGGAAGTGGCATTCTTGGCGGCTTTCAGAGAGCTGGCTTCTGTGGAGTGGATTTGTTTGCAGCCAGTGCGTGGTCCCAGCGGCACGATATGGGCCTTCCTCAATTAGACTTCTTGACTGATGGCCAGTTAAATGAGCCCATGTACAGAGGGTCATTCAACATGGCAATTATACCTATAAATCTATTTGCAGCAGGGCTCGAATAACCTTTAGCTCACAGTTCTCCATAAAATGACTGTCTGATTAATTAACATTAATTTATCCACTGTGTGTAACCAGATGCAGTCTGTATGAAAGCCTCTGCTCTGATGTGCAGGGTGCTGTGTGAACTGGGAGGATTTGGGGATGGGAATGGCTCTGATGTTGTTTAAAGAGTCTCTTTTAGATTTTTTTTTCCTCCCCCTCTTTCTTCCTCTCTCCCTCTCTCTCTGGTCCCAGTCGATTAACATTCCAGGGCAGCATCATATAACAGGGGGCAAAATTCAATTAATTGAATATGAAATATTTATAACCCTACTCTATGTGTCTATCAGAGAAGGGTCCTTAATAGATCTTCTCATTAGCATGGACTGGTGACTCACTTCTCTGCTTTCACAGTCATTTGGAATTAAAATCCAATTAATCTAATGTCCCTGTGAATATTATTAAACTATTTGAAAAACTGCATAGAAGAGATATGAGGCAGGGGGTGAGGAGCTAAGAGAAGAAGAGGGAATATGTCTTGAGCTCATGAAGATTCATTTCTTCTCTGTTAAACACGTAGTCTGTACAGACTAATTCCCTGTTTTCTGGAAAGTGGATAGCTAATTCTTAATATCAAAAGCTTGAGAATAGAAAAACATCTCGCTTTCTACAAGCAGAATTGTGTCGTCTTTGAACAGACAAAAATACATCCTTACATCCTCCTGCCTTTCAGATTGCTCCACTTCTTGGGTGCCTGAAGCAATGGACAGATTTACACAAGGTCTCTAGACACCATGAGATAATTTTGGGGCTTGTACCCAGCTCTTCAGCAGTGCTCAGCTGCAGGGTTCGCTCTGTGGCCAGAGATGCCAGTTTCCTGCCCTGAGGACCAGGAGGGCACTGTGTGTCCTTCCTGACCCTTGCAGAGAATTTTCCTTCCTATGGGAAGGGGAGTGTGGGGATAGGCAGGATGACACCGTTCTGTCACAGAGTGAAAACAGTCAGGGCACGTAGACCCCTGGGCTGGGAGGCACTCCTGGACTGCCTTGCACGGATGTAGCCTAGAGGACTTTTTAATTGTTAAATATCTCTCTCTCTTCAGTGGATAGGGCACTGACCTGAAACTCAGTGAGGAGGGTTGTTAACTGTGAATTTCACATGCGAACCTTGAGCAGGAGGCAAGTTTCTAAATTGAATATTCCCCTAATGGGAATGACTCGAGGACAAAATCCTTTAATGGCTCAAAGGAATTCAGAGGCTGCTGCAAGAAAGTGCAAGTCAGGAGATAAATATTTCTGAGCTGGAAGAATATTCTGGATATCCAGAGAAAAAAATGTTCCTCCTCTATTTTAAAAACAACTAAATAAAGGATCTAGCCACAAAGTTTGTGCTGGTTTTGTTTGCTTGCTCTTGGTTTAGGGGAAAATAGACTATTCCTTTGAACATTACCCACTTCTTTTTTTCCCCTCTGTTAGAAGCTTAATCCAAATGTTATCACAGAATGTATATACAAATTAGGATACAACTGCTATACATCTGAATGTCTTTATGAAGCCTTATAAAGCCAGACTGCAGACCAAACATACTTCCCCTGTCACAGTGATACAAACCGTGCAAATCTCATCTGCTCTGGATTGATATAGCAAATAAATAATAGGTGAATATATGTGTTTTTAATTTACTGAAGGAAATTTATACCTAACATACCCCTTTGTTATAAACCTAAGGGTCACCTAGTTATGTTTAAATTTCTTAATTTACTAGTGGTGCAAATCTCATGAGCAGTTTGATTTGGTTCTCACCTGCACCAAGGAGCTGAAGACAGACCTGGCAGAAACATATTCCCATCCACAGTAAATCTGAGCAAGACACCTCTTAATTCAAGCCACAGCTTTTCAGAGAGCAGAAACCAAGAACTGAAATCTTAACCCTCTTCACTCTGGAGAAACCACAGCACCTGAAATGTGGTGTCACCTCACAGGACAGACCCAAATGCCCTGAGAGTGCACTGTTGGTCTGCTGAAAGCTGTTGCCATGGCCAAAAGCTGTTGGTTGGCCTTGGTGGCATCACATGCCTGTTTTGTATGCCTGTCTTTCAATCTTTATTCATTTATTGCTGCTGTCTTGCTGTGATGGATATAGAGAAGTGACTGAATCTGAACTACAAGCTTAAAATGTTATTATGTAAGGCTCTAATTTGGTTTGCTTTTGATATTAGAAGAGATTGATTATGGCAAAACTCTGGAGCACAGTCAAATTAAGAGAAGGAACAAGTTTTTCTTCTCTGTAGCTCTGTTTTTTCTGCAGCTGGTCACTGGATATTGTCTCCAGTTTATTCTTATTGCCTCTTCCATCCTAGCCAGAGATAAACGTGGTAGCTCTTCTCACTGATTTCCCTCTTCCTTTGTCTGTTTTTATGGTCTCTGTCCTAGCTTAGGCTCCAAGCCCCAGTGGTCAGGGACAAATGGTGTTGATTGCCCCTTTCCCTGGGAGCTTTGCAGCAGGAAAATAGAGAGAAAGGCAACATAAAGTGCACTTGTTCTGTGCTGCGAAGATTGCACTCCCGCTTTGTGCTGGTATAAAATGACTGCTGCTGATGAAGGGCAGTGGAAAATCAAATCTCTGGGCCTCCTTTCTCAATCTTTTGTGGCTCCCCTGCACACTTCAGGCGCTGTATTAATCATTATAATTTCTTCCACATTGCCACTTTGTCTGTGAGCTTCCTTTGAGCAGTGTTTCCTGTTTTGTGCTCTCTTCCAGCAGGCTCCAGCTTTTCTGGAAGTGGCTGCCTGAGCTTTTTCCCAGAGCGAGGGTATGCCAGCCAGTGCATCAATCCACTTTTGTTTTCATTATGCCAGCTTCCTGCAAAGTTTTCAAATTAATTTTACTGCCTTCCTCAATTTTAAGGCCTATAAAAAGAACTTGGTTCTGCTTACCTTGGTGAACTGGGACCTGTTCAGGAATCTGGAGCATGCTTTTGCCTTGGTGCCAGGGGTAGCTGTTTCCCCTGCCTGCATTCAGTGGGTTCCTGGCACTATCAGTCCAAAAACATCCGGACCCTTCACCAGCTTCCACCCTGGGTCAGAGGATGGAGCTGTGCCTCGGATCTCCCAGCCCTGCCCCATGCTGTGCTGGATCAGGCAATCCCAGCAGGGCAATCGTGAGCCTCACACCCGTGTCTTCATGCACAACTGGCTGTTTCCAAAAAGGCCCAGCTGGAGCTGGTGGCTAGCAGTGAGGCTGAGGTGACAAGGGATTTGATTTTCCTACACAAAGATAAAAAAAAGATATTAATAAAAGGTTAGGTCTGTGTCTGGACTGCAAGTAGAAAGAGTGCAGTTTGTGGTGGACTTATTTACTTACATTATCTTTAAACTATCTGGCTCCGTGGCAACACAGACCGTGGCATAGGCTCAGAGCTGGCAGAGGTGAGGGGGGATGAGGGCACCCTTGTACCTGTGACAGCTGCATGTGTTGCACATGAAGCCAGGGGTCTGTGATTGTGGATGCTTGTGGGTCTGTGGACAGCATCCAAGACCTCCATGGGGAAAACGCAAGCCTGATACTGGCCTTACATTTGTTATTTAGACATCTTCACCACCAGTGGAAAAATGTTTAGTGGCCTACAGATCAGAAAAATAAAAGCTCACCCTGGGGCAGGATGCCTGATTGCACTGGATAACCCAAATTCTGCTTTTCTCTTACGTCTCTGCTAAGTAACTTTGAAACAGCTCCCCTTTCTGATGAAAGAAAGGATATGTGTGTGGTAAAACAGCCCGGAAAGCATTTGGTTTGCTTGCTAGGGGTTGGTAAGTCTGTGATTCCCTCTCCCTTTCTAAGACCTGTCTCTAAGATTTAGGGGGCCAAAGCAGACTGGAGAGAAATAACCATCCTGTGCCCCTGGAGGCACAGATCTATGCCAGTGGAGAGTGGCTGAGAGCTGCAATAGATCACAATGCCGCCAAACAAGATTAAGCCACTTTGCACCAGAGGGAGGTCACAGAAGCAGCATAACTGAGGCTGGGGGAACCTCTGGAGGTCAGGTTGTCCAGGATGAAGGGGTCCTACAGCCTTCTTTCTGTGTCTCTCTTCCTCCCACCAGTAAGAGACCCTGCCACTGAAGTTGGCGGAGGGGCGCTGCCAGAGTGTTATGTGGAAGACACCAGAAGAGAGACTCATGCCTTTCCCCTACTCTCAAGAACTTTTTGGGTGTTTTAAATAACAAGAAGGGAAGAAACTTCTAAAAACTTTCTATTTACAACAAAGAAAGCAAAAAAGCTGCCAGCTTTTCAGCTGGCTGGAACCTCATGGTCTCAACTCAGACATTACCTGGTTTCCTCAGATGGTGAAAGGAGCTTCTCTGCCAGTGCCCACCTGCCCACCTGGTGCTCCAGATAAGGCTGAGACCTGGGTGGCTGAGAGACAGCCTACTTATTGTGCTTTTTTCCTTCCCAACATCAGGCTGCAAATGGAAATACCTTTTCAGCCCTGGTGTTATTGCCTGTGTGGATGGCACCTTTAGTGTGTGCTATTCATTGCTGTAATAGCTGCACCTGTGTGTAGCCGGCGCTGCGGCAGCTGCAGGCCCTAATTGCAAAACATTATTTTCTGTTTCCTGTTGTTGTTGCCATCAAGGTCTATTTATAATAACTGCAAACCTCTCTCGTTCGGCAGGACTCCCTGTTAGACCAATTCCTCTATGCTGGAGATCTTCAAAGAGCGCTGTCTCACGTGGGCTTGTGCCTGGCAGCCTCCATGTGCGTGTCCAGTGGCATCCAGAGCAGATGGGATGCTTGCTGTGGGAGCCAGTGCTGTTTGGTCAGCTGAGGGGCCAGGCTGAGCCCCTCATCACCACCACTCTGGGCAGTGGGCTTTTATGTGGGTTAGCACGGAGGCTCTGAGATGATGAATTCATTTGTTCCTGGAATATTCTGCCCCTGGGTGCCTGTGTTACTGTGAATCAATTTAGTACTTTCGGGCCTGGATTAATGCAAGTGCCGATGGAGCATGCACAGGAGGAAGGAGGGGGGTGGAGTGGGGGAAGCGGGGGGATACCCAGGACACAGCTAGCAACTCTTAAAAATGAAAAATGCGGAGATGGAGTGTTTTAAGAACAAAATTCGTTCATTTGTTTTTCAGTCGTCTCAGCTATCATGTGAAATTCAGTTCACTGAGAGGCAACGAGCTAGTCAGTGTTTCAGGTTGTGCCTTATAAATCAAGGCTGTAGAGAGGAATTTGAAATGTATATTGAGGCTGGCTGTTCTCTTACCTCCTGCTGTAATGAATTCATGTCTGCAGACAACAGACACAATTATTATGGAAATTGCACACACACACGCACACACACACACACACACACACACACACACAAACACTCGAAGGAAAACGTTTTTTTTTCAGAGGTCTTGCTTTTGTGCTCCTAGTCCAGGCCTCCTGTGCCTGACTGGGCTGTCTCAGCTGGTGGCAGGATATTGCCCACCTTGCCAGGCAGCCACTGGAGGACATCACCCATGGCCTGCCCCAAGCAGTGGGCTGTGCATCCAGAGGTACCACTGCTCCCAGCCCGCTGCCCTAACACAGATGCACCAAAGCTGTGTGTACATATTTAGGCTGCAAAATCCTCAGCAGTGCAGTGGGAAGTAGGGGAAATGACCACGCATCTATCCATCAGTCGTTCTGATGAAGCTGACCATAATTAAATTAAGTAAATAAGCCCAAATCCTGCTAAGCGTTCAAGTGTGATATTGTGGTCAAGGGAATCAGTGAGTGAATAGGACTGACACGATGACAAGCTGACCCTTCCTGGACTCCATCTTGAAAGCTGGAGAGTGACTTTGAAAGCTGGAAAGGGACCTTTTACAAAAGCATGCAGTGACAGGACAAGGGACAATGGCTTTAAATAAGCTAAGTAGGTTTAGATTAGGTGTTACGAAGAAACTCCTAACTGCAGGAGTGGCGATGCACAGGAACGGGCTGCCCAGAGAAGCTGTGGATGCCCCTTCCCTGGAAGCGTCCAAGGTCGGGTCGGATGCGCGGGGCAGGGCGGGGGCCGCAGTGCCCGCAGTGCCCGGCAGGGGGCAGTGCTCCCCAAGAATTCGGCAGCTGATGCTCAAAGCCCAAACGCAAACCCAGCGGTTTCTTTGCTAAACCAAAGGAAAACGAGGGCAGAGCGCTGGGATCCTTTCCCCTTTCTTTCCTGCTTTTTTCATCACAGGGAAATGTAGAAGTATTCATCTCTCCGCTGTGTTTAAAATAAACCCTGATGTTTCCTTTCTGTGCCTAAAAGTAAAAGCGAACAGACCTGCAGCTCACTGGCAGGTTAGGGATGAGAAGGTGTTCTCAGTATTGCCGACCACTAATGCTGCTATATTTTGTATCAGTGAAATGGCTAAAATACTGCAGCTTGCACATAAATGGATTTAGCTCTCCTTCACCTGAGGCAAATGCATTTCTTTCTCCTTCAGCCCCAAAGACAATTTATGCAGCTTTTTGTAAAACTTCAGGTTGTGTTCTGTTTGATTTTTCCTTCCTTTTGTGTGTGTTCTTTTTCATATTTTATTTCAAAGAATCACAGAATTTTTAAGATTGGAAGGGACGTTAAAGATCATCTCATTCCAACCCCCCTGCTGTGGACAGGGACACATTCAACTAGATCAGGTTGCTCAGAGCCCCATCCAAGCCAGCCTTGAGCACTTCCAGGGATGGGGCATCCACAGCTTCCTGTGCCTCAGCATGCTCTGAGTAAAGATTTCTTCCTAACATCTAACCTAAATGTCTCCTTGTTTAATCTAAAACTGCTCTCCCTTTTCTTATCACTATTTGTCCTTTATTTCTACATCATGATGGACTCTTCCTCGCTTACTTTGTGTTAGTGCCCCAAAGATTAAGGCAAGGACAGGAGTACAGTGGAGGCATTTCAATAAGGTAGGGAAAAAATTAAGCCTTGCAAGAAAAATTGTCAAGATAATGATACATCTGAGCACTGCAAACAAATCCTCCAATAATGCCACATCTCCATGAGAGTCGCTGTAGTAAAAGCTAGAAAACATTAGTGTAGCAAAGACATTTTTAGGGTAGTTTACATGGGAGTTTCCTCAATTCAAATTATTTTGGGCTGCATGCATACATGAAGGATGTTCTGGAAGTGCAAGTGAGGTACAGAAGGGGCAGGATAGTGGCATGGTGAGAAGGGTGCTTTGTAGTGTTATGTGTGTTCCATGGCTGCCTGTATTTCTGACCCAAAAATGTTAGCAAGGAGCATTTACTAATGGTTGCTTTTCTTTCAGGTCCTTTGAAAGTGGCACCCGAAGTCCATTCTAGACATTTTCCTGAGGAGGCCAAACATCTGTGAGGGATGAGACTGAGGGTTCATGGCCAGCTAACCTCTGTGTTGTGCATTGCTTTTCCATCTCCTGTGAATTCAGTGAGTATGGCAGCAGCAGCAGGGCAGGGAGTCCCAGAAAGGAAAGGAAAACCTCTGTACACAAAGCCAGCCCAGCAGCAGGAGCAGCTTCTCTGACATGCACTGCTCCCCTCTGTAGGCATGCCACACCTGTGTGCAGAATTTCCATTTGGTCCATCCCTTGGGATGCTTGGGCACAGCTTTGGGCCTGCCAGAGTTGGTATTAGCTGAAGTTACCTGTCCCAGACATAAGACCAAGGCCATGAATTGCTTCCAAAGAGGCTGTTGAGTGACCATTACTGATTGTAAGTAGCTTGCCAGGCTGAAACAGAGCACAGAGGCAATGAATGGCAGGTTCCCACATAGCCTTGTTCATCCCTATGTCCCCTGGCTTTTTCCTGGCTTGCCTGCTCTGGAAGAAATCATTTTACAACACAACAGGACAATGCTGATAAATCCTTCCTGTGGTGGGGAACAGCTTCATCTGGATTTCAAAAACCATACCAAGCCTTTGAATGTTGTCATCTTGCTGTTCACCTTTTTCTGTGCGCTGGGTAATTCAGTTAGGGAGAAGCAGAAAGAGAGAATCCTATACCCCGATTTTTAAAACATTTTAATTCCTAATTAAGAAATTGATTTCACCGCAGAGCAAAACAATGGGTGTAAGCTGGCTTTACCAGTGAGTTGTGTGACTCCAGCTTTTTTGTGGCTGTATTTCAGAGAGGAAATCCTAAAAGATGGATGAGGTGTACAGGGTTTGATCATGATACAGCAGTTCTTACCTCCACTTCTCTGGCTAAAACTAGCTGAGGGCTGCATGGACGGCTGTTACCATCTGTCAGTTGTGAAATGATTTGATGGTTTCGAGTTGTGTTTCTATGGGATGAGTTTCTATTTAACAAGAAAACACCAGTGAAACAGGCGCTTTTGCTAATCATTAGAGGGGCCAGAGATTGAATAGATGATGGAAACTGCATTTCTTTCTCATCTTGCTCTTGTCAACACTGCGTGAAAAATAGAGCAGGCCTCAACTCGGGAAAACAGCTCCGTCAAATTTTGAGCTTCTAAAGTTATTTTCATTGTGTGGGGACCAGAATGGACTTTTTTTTACGTCTTGTGAAATAGGCCATAGTATCCTTTAATGAAATTTGTTAGCAGGGTAACTCTTGAGATATTTAATTTACTGAAAGCAGTCTTTTTTTTCAGAGAGCAAAGCCACTCAGCAGTAACTTCGGTGCTAATTTCGTTAAAATGATGGCAAATTTTTGCCAAAAGGAGGGAAAATCCTGGAAAATGTATTTTTTTTTTTCAAATAAATGCATTCAACGTAAAATTCTCCATTGTTCCTGAGTGAAAAATGTGTCCTAGCCATTCATTGACCATTCAAAGCCAGGTTTTGGGGTTCTTTTTATTTGTAATAATTAGTAGCAACACTGGAAATCAGATCTTTAGCTGAGGTTCATTTGAACTCTCTGCAGTTGCCTGTCTTTGAATATTTTTACAGATTTTGAAGTGCTTGCACCTTTCTTTCTCTCACTTTTTTTTTTTATTAGATGCATGCCAGCACACTTGAAGGAGGATTAGGATCCTGTTGTGAGCAGTGTTGCACAAGAGTGTAGCAAGAGCCAGTTGCTGCCCCAAAGAGTTTTATAAACAGCGCGATGAAGGCAGATGATACTTGGGAGTAGAAGCAGGCAAATGGAGACAGAGGAAGTTGTCCAAGGTCAAGGCTGGGATAAAATCCAGATTTCCAGTGTCCTTGTCCAGGGCCTGAGTCATGACTGGCTCAGGCTTTTCCACCCTGACCCCTTCTTCAGTATTTTGCAGTTGGGTGCACTTTTCTACTAGCCTTCTCTCCTGTTTGGCAACACCTTTTGGGGAGTCACGTCCTTCGTGGTCAGACCTGAGATGAGAGGTCAGATGTCAAGAGAGATGGCTCAGCAGAGTCCTGAGCTCCAAGCCTATGGCCAGCAGTTGCTGAAGCCATGTGCTTCAAAGGGATAGAGGAGAATCCCACAGCAGGCAGTTGTGAAATGGCTCACCCCTGGGAAAGTTTCCTTTGAACTGCTGTCAATTAAAGGATGACTTACAGCCTCAAGCACTAGTTGATTTTTTTTCTTCATATTTACTATTTAAATTCTAGATGTTCTTGTTACACAGACTTGTTTGTGCTTGGTCTGCCTAATTTAAGCTAAATCAGCTCCTCAGGGCAGGGTTCTGGTCTTCTTATGTTTGTTAATTGCCATGTCCCCCCTAAAATGCTGATTGTAATAAATAAAACAGCAATGCTGGGTCCTTCTGGTTTTAGCCAGTCATTCCCAATGTTTCCTTCTCTTTTTGGTGTTGGTTAGGCATACTGCTTGTGTTGAAATCATCTTTGTTCCAGATTTGAAAACAAAAGAAAATTGTATTTAAATGAACCAAATATCATCAGAGGAGATGAGGACCGTATTTGGGATGTCTGTATTTTTGTTTCTGTGACCTTTTTGTTTGGGCACCTGGTTCACCAAGAATTCCTCAGCAGTGAAATTCAGTATCAAGAGTCAGACCTTCAGGCAGGATAGATCTGGCTGCTTCCCTGAAGGAGAGGGGAATTAAGGGCATGGCACCTTTGAAGCTGCTCCAGGGGCACCTGCCAGAGAAGACTCATTTTGGGATAGCTTATGGGGTGGAATGAGCTCCTCAGGAAAGAGCTCCAGAGAAGCCACAGCCATCCTCATGTCTGCTCCTGGTGCAGCAGCCAGACTGGCTGAAACCAGCGCATGGTGGGAGAGGTGGATAACTCAGCTCCTCCCCAGATGAGGCAAAGACATAGCGCTCATGGGGTCTTTTCAATGCCATAGTTTTGGATGACTTGGATCCAAAACTGGGCCTTGCACATGCTGAGGAGGAGTATGTGCTGAAAGAGAAATCAGCTGCCACTGCTTTGGAAAAGGAAGGATTACCACCTCACCTGTGACACTTGTGGACCTGATGCAAGGTGTACTTAGCTTAGGAAGAGTTTGGCACCTTTATCATAACCCCTTGGATCATACACCTCCACCACAATATTGTGAATGGTTTTTCCCCAGAGCATAACAAAGAAATAAAGTTTTTCAGGGCAAAATGAGTTTATTTGATGTGGTAGCTTGAGTTTACATTTCACTGTGCTTGTCTAAATGTCGCTAACCCAACTGTGAAGTGATTGAGGAAACCACACTGCAGCTACACAGATGTTGTGATGTAAAAAACCAAACCTCACACCCAAATCCAACTCTCCACAATACAGCCTGAAAAAAATGAAGATATACAAAATCTCATGTTAATTCTAGTCCAACCCCTGTCTGCAGGTCTGGCTTAGACTGAAGATGACTATTTGCTGTGACATGATGGTGAAAATGATCATCTGGATTGGTTTCTCTAGCATGCAAAAAGCCACACTGTGCGTGCTGCTGTCCTGCATGCTGAAGTGGGATCAAACACTTATTGTTTTAACAAATAGATTGCTAGAGTTCTTATCCATCTTGCTGGACCCCTTTTTCTCTCCCACAGCCCCACAAACCAAGCTGGGACAGGTCAGGCGGACGACCTCCTACCCCAATGCCTGCTAGCCTGGATCCTCAGAGAGAAGCAAGCCTGATGCCTGCCTGCTTGGGTGCAGTGCTCAGATGCAAGCCTTCACCACAGATGGCTGAGACAGAGTTTTCAGTTCACTGGGTCTGTTATTTCTACCCTATTTGAACCAGAAATATGTTTGTTTAAATATTTTCTCTGAAATTTCACTTTTGGAAATTTGCCTTGTGGCATTTCAGAAGTAGATCACTTGGTCATTTATTTAACTTGGAAGCTAATTATTACAATTTAATGGTGTTCCTTGATACCAGTTATCAGAACTATCCTGGTAAGAAATACAAATAATACAACCTCCAAAATTAACCACCTCAAAACATTTTGACATTAGATTCTCAAATATAATTTCAAAACTCAAAAATCTGACCTCAAAATGCCAACATGTTCTGGATTGAAAGCACCTAACTCATTTTTATTTCATTCCAGTATCTTTTTAATGAGACTTTTATCAAGATCATTGCTAAATAGATTAAATTGGGTAAAGGCTTCAGTTTTGCATTAGAATTTCACTCTTAAATTCTGTTGCCACTATCCTGCACCTGCAGCAGAGACATTTATGTAAGGTAAATGTTTCCATTGATTCTGGATGAGTGGCTTTTGCCTGGGTCTTAGAGAAATGTTAAATGAAACATCCTGTTAAGAGTTTGATTTAATGCCACAGTGAATTTATCTTAATGTATCTTTATTTTCTCAGAACTATCTGGGCTCCAGCTCTTTTCATTAGGGGTAAATACTCAGAAACTAAGTCACTGCCTACTTACATGTCATACCTGACTGAGCCAAGCCAAGAGGGATTTATGATGTCAATATTAAATATGATATGAAATATTAACATATAAACATGGTGATGGAGAGTACCAAGAAACAGCTTCTGCTGTATTTCTGTGTAGCTTTCATTGTTCCCTCTGAGAGGAAAGAGCTGGAGGAGAGATCAGAAGAAGATGAGGTTAGGAGATAGGGCAGGAAGACTCTAGGTTTAATGTTGGATGTGGCAAATCTTGAGGTCATTTTAATTTCTGGTGGTGGTGGGTTCCGCACCACATCAATCACGGGTGTGTGGGAGAGCGGCCATGTGCTGCTGTGGGCAGGAGATGGATGGCTGGAGGGAGAGGTGGCTCCCAGGTGAGCCTGGCGGGGCTGCACACAGCCACAGCAGGTGGCTGGAACCTCTCTGGCTGCACCGAGGGGTCTGCATCCCACCAGCAGGATGGGGCAGAGGTTTGTTCCCAGGGACCTACTTTGCTGAGCAGATGTGCTGCTCTGCTTCACACCACTGCATAGCTGGCCTTTTTTTTTTTTTTTTTTAAATAACAGCAGGAAACATCAAAACTGTGCCCACCTCACTCACCCTGGGGACAAGCTCTGAGCCATCACAGGCAGGTAAAAAGCACTTTGTTTTGTACCTGCTGTTTCTCATCTCACAGTGCTCAACCCAGTCTCCAGGGTGCAAGGACTGACCCCAACAGCTGAGTGGGCAGTGCCAGGCAGAGGAAGGCAGCTGAAACCCAAAAAGCCTCTCCCACAGGTGGCTGGTGTTGCCAATGTCCTGTCAGGACACACATGGAAACAACAGAAAGCTGCTCACACCCCATCCCTCCAGAGACCCAGCACTCCTCCTGCTAGCCTGCCAGCCTGGTATCCAGAAACTCTTCTCCTGACTGGACCAAGAGCTGGGGTTAAACCCTAGGATGGCTGAGGCTTGCAGGTTGCCTGCACAGTTCACAGAGAGTGCTGCCACTGGCCCTTTGCATGCGGCTCCTCATCACAGGACAGCAGCACGGTGGCAGGGCTGTACCTCATCTGATCCTTGGTTGTCCCCTCCTGTCTCTGCACCCTTTGCCCTGAGCTGAACAGGATAGCAGAGTGAAGATAATGATCCTCATTTGTATCAGTTAAGGTCTCAGCCCACTCTGGAATTTACTTCATTAGGACTGTAGGCTGAATTTATTTTCATTTCTGCTACTCTAATGCCTTGCTGCAGTGTAACTGAAACATCTCTTTTTAGTGTACTAAAGTACCAGACTTGTCTCTTCTCATTTCTTTTAACCTTCTTCAGGTTTCTCTTCCACCACTTCCCACCTCTCTTTCTCTATTTTCTTTTTGGGAGTTATTTACCCATGTCTTTGTTCACCCATACTCTGATGCTGGGCATCATCTGGATTCATTGTCTGGGTTCGTCCTCCGCTAGCAATGGAAAGGCAGCAGGCAAGGATGTCTGACACACTTGGTACTCACTTGGCCTGTGGATCAAACCCTGATCTCGCTGCAGGGGTCAGGTACATATCCCTTTTCCCCCAGCTAGGGTGGATCAGAAGATGTACTTACAGTAAGAGGCTGAGGGAGTGCAGAAAGCTCCCACTGTCTCTAGGGTAAGGAATAAAAGAGCAGGAGAGACATGAGTTAAAATTTCAGAAGCAGGGAAGCAGTGGGACACTGGGAGTGGAGATCAGGGCCCATTGCACAGAGGGGTACCTGTGCATGGTGCAATGCAGCTGTGCATATCCTACCCTGATGTGCTCAAAAGCCGTTCTTCCTGCCCAGCCCTGCTCTCCCTCCAGCCAGAGGCTGGGATGGGAGTGGTCTTTGAGAAGCTGCCCAGTCTGCAAGGAGGCTGAATCCTCCCATTACCCCCTACTCCCATGTGTGCCTTTGACGGAGGAAAAGCAAGACAAAGGAAACTTTTGAAGTGGCCTTCTATGGCTTGCCGCCTCTCAGCACTTTGGTCCGGTGCTCCCTCTGCTGGGAAAAGTAAAGAGATGTAAATCAACACAAAATGGGCAGAATCGGCCTGCAGAGTGCTAACACATTTTCCATTCTGTCACACGCCCGTGTAGCTGTAGTTGCAGCCACTGACTGCCTGTAGACACACACAGAAATTTGTTTGTTTGTTGTTCCCAGAGGTTTTTCTGTGAGCCTATGCTTTAAAAGAGATGTATGGCCTTCTTTCATGACAGCCTGGCTTTACTATAGCTGGTCTGGTCCCTATGTTTGACCCTAGCATGGGACTCTTTCCTAATCCTCACCCTAAACTCGGTGTGCTGGGGGCTGGTGGCCTAGCACATCCATCACTTCTTGCTCTTACACCTGGTATAAGACCCTTAGAAGCTCCCTAGGGACAAAAAAGTCCTTCATTGTGGGCTCCCTTTTCAAATAGCACTGGAGCTGCATTGTAACACTAGAAATACCTGTTTTGAATTAGGGAAATGGCAAGGTTTAAGTGTGTGTGCCTGTGTGTTGCAAAAGCCTGCATCTGCATGTGTGCTGTCAATGGATGAGGAGAAAGCGTACACCAAGCTCTTCATTTGTTTTGGAGGTGGTGGCAGCATGTTTGCTTCTATAGAAAGCTTTGTAGACTTTTTTTCCCATCAATGGGCAGTCCCTAACTGCATTTATTCATTCCATTGAAACAAATGAGTCCGTGGCTGGATCTGGCTGCATGGCCTTCAAGGGAATTTATTCTGTATCTTTCGTGTTAGTGATATATTTGAAAAACAGGAAACTGTTTTCCCATCTCATTCACATAATAGATAAGATGAAAAATTATCTGCTGGATGAGCATCCCGGGGGCTGTTCATTTTGCCACAATAACTAGGACTCTGCTGCCTCCTGTGCACACACATGTGCACCAACACACACACACGCACACACACACATGCACATTCACACTCCTGCTTGTCTCTCTCTCAGGGTCATTTTCTCATTTGAGAGCTGCTCTGCCTCATTGTGACAACCCTCCTGATTTGGGGAGATTTCCCTCTCCCAATTTCTCTTCTCTCTTGCTCCCTCCCAGAGCTGCTGCCCGTGGAGTGCCTGGGCTCCCAGCAACTGGCTGTGTGCACCCCTAAAGGAGGAAGGTTTGGGTGAGGAGTGGATTTTCACCAGCAGAACATGGCACATAACCCCCTCCTGCTGGCTACTCTTCCTCCTTCCACATTCAGGGCCAGGGACCAGAAGGAGATGCCATGTGCTGCTGTGGTGAGCCCCAGACAGTGACCCCCCTGGATGACCTCCACAGCTTGACAGCAATGATTTTTCCCCAGCCCCATGAGTACCATGCTGGCCTTCTGCACTTCTCCCTCTGCAGATGGTGACTAGTGCCATGCCCAGGTAACCCCCTAGTGACAGGCAACACCTATTTTTTTTTGAAACTTGCTTTTCCCACAACCTCACTTTCCCACCACCTTACACTTTGCCCACTTTCAGACCGTAAGATGAAGTCAAAACCGGGCAGAATTTCTCATGTCCAAGAGATGCAGTTAATCTTTAGGATGAAACAAAAGTATTCCCAGGAGGATGCTGGAGAAGGAAAGGGTGTTTTGCCCTCCCTGCAGTTGTCTTCCTGCAGACCTGGCTTGGGGAAAAGCTCGCAGCCTTGGAGCAAATTTGAAAAAAACGAAAGTGCAGTCAAAGCAGAGGTTGGGGTTTTTTGTTTTGTTTTGTTTAATGTTTAGAAAACTAAAGAAAAGGAAATCAATTATGAGGTCTACCTGAATTTTATTTCCTCACCAAAAACCAAATTACTCAGCAAACTTATCGCTTGCTATTGCAGGCCTTGGTATTAAAGAAAACAATCAGGCCAGCAGGATTAATCTCTGACAGCTGCCTTATCTTTAACTTGCACCTTTGTTATTTTCTGATGAGCTTCTCTTTTTTTGCTGCCACGTTGTACCATACCTCACTGGTTCCTTTCATTTTATCATCAGGCAGGAGCGGAGGACCTTTCAGTTTATTAAAAAACCTTTATTTGTGAAGAACAAAGAGAGGGGAAAAAAGGCAAACAATGAGGTCAGACAATCTCCTTCTTGCCAGGAGTCACTCACCTGTTATTTAGAGTGTTATCAGTTAGAGGAGACTTGCATCATTGAAAATCAGTCCCCGACAGCACACTCTGTAAATGCACATATGCACACATGTACGTGCACACACACAAAAGACCCTCATGATTGACTCATACCAACCTCCAGACCAGGTCCTCTCTTGCCAAGGCTATAATATTTTCAGTGGGGGAAGTCCATTCTTGCTCTGGCTCGGGGGTGGCAGTCAGGGTTTTGGTGCAGTACAGCTTTGGCAAGTCTAGCTGTACCAGGCTACCTGCATCTCAAACAGTGTCCTCTGTCCCCCAGGAACAGTATCCCCCTACCCTAACCTGCTTTGTGCTCTCCTGACAGTGCCTCTTGGCACAGAGTGGGACTTTGAGATTTTCAAACAACAGCCTTCTCTTCTGCTGTGTCTCTCCAACTCTGCTTTGCTAAAGAGGTTGATTCAGGTAGCACCCGAAATGACTCAGGTAAGTGTCAGTTCTCAGCTGCAGTCCTCAGTGTTGTGCAGATGCCAATCCCCTCGGTGCAGGAAATGCCTCTTGCCTTTGTCCTGCTGGTGGGTACCTCTGTGGAAGTTTTCACAGAAGCCTGTTTGGGCAAGATGTACTCTGAATGCAAAATATAGAGCTGGTTTCCTGTTCTTGATGTAACAAGTCCAGCTTGCAGTGTTTTTTTGTTTCCTTTCATCCCATTGAGTTCTGAATTTGTAGGATGTGAACTTGTGAATGAGTGAATTTGAGTTAGTGACATCACACTGATTCCCTAGGATGGAAGAGCTGCACATATGAAAACAGAGTTACAAGCCCAGACTTCTGTTCCTGGAGTTCGAAGAGCAAACCAACTTTGAAGCTGTCTTTAAGGAAGATGTTGAAGATGTTGAGATTGTTGGTGACTAACTTGTGACATCTGGCAACAGAGTTAGTGCCACTGGGAAATTTTTCAGCATTTAAAGAGAGCTAACAAGAGAATCAAAGAACAAACCCCAATCAACCCTAGATTAATAATAATTAAAAAATGGTGTTATACAACTCCCACAAAAAATAAAAAGGCCTGGAACACAAAATGTGAAGCCCCGGATACATACCTTTACCCTGCTCTGTCAATGTGGTCACAGACGTAGCCATGTGCATGATGATAGAAGACATGGTGATCTAGAAGTATGAATGCTTCACTGGCAGAAGTTTAAATTGGTCTCCTGTAAATCACGCTGCCAAGGGTGGTTCATGCCAATCTTGTCCTTTGCCTCTCCTCTGAACCAGAGAGGGAAGCAGATGGTATAAACCTGTTTCTCCCAGAACTATGCCAATCCTCATCACAGGAACAAAGACCAAACCTTCTGCTACATGTTTGAAGCAGCTTCCAGTCCTCTTTATACCACTGGAGACTCCCTCAACAAAACTTTTCTAAGGTAAAGAAAGCACAATTCCAACGGGCTGACATATTCTGCCTTTTCCTGGTTAAATGCTTTGGGGCTTGGGTGTCTCTCCTTTCCTGGGTCTTGGAGTGACTTCTGCAGTGTGTTTTGTCCATGGTTTTGTCCTGTAAGCTCTAGGCAAGGAATCTTCTCTGCCACACATGGCTACAGAAATCAAAACACTACAACTATCATTGCATACCCAAAAGCAATAATGAATTATAGCTGGTTTATTAAATAAAAATATACATAGATCTCTAGCTAAAAAGGATGTAAGTGTCCATAAAATGATTAGATGTGTTTCCAGACTGTGGAGTTAAACAAAGAAATGCTTTTAGAAATCACGATCTATTTACCTGTGTGTGTGCACATACATGTGCCTTTCAACAGAATCAACTCTATCATCTGGATATTTTCAGCAATCTGCTTCTCTTCTTTCTAGGAGTCTTCATTTGTGCTCTGGAAGCATTATTTAGTTTGACTGCGAAGTTCAAATCTGCAATGTTAGAACCCAGCTGAAATGAACCTGAGAAAAAGAGCAGAGACAATTACACACAGTAGGGGACTAAAATCCGAAGAAAAGGGAAAACAGGACAGTTCTTTGACAAAGGAGACTTTGGGATATCTTTTGTTGTGGTCTGTTTTTGCACCCCAGGCTTTGCTCGTGGTTGTTATCGCTTCCCTTCCC
>VZTZ01001119.1:51100-63415 GCA_013400955.1 Drymodes brunneopygia
GGGCTGTAAATAATGACCAGATTGGTGCCTCTGCTCCAGGGGCTGTAAATAATGACCAGACTGGTGCCTCTGGCTGGGCCAGGGAGCTCCTTGGGGGATGCAGGCACAGCCCCAGGGTGGCACCGCTGCCGGTGGGGCCACCACGTGTCCCCTGTGTTGTTCCAGGAGCTCCACGGACCCCGTGGGCCATGAAGTCATCTGGGCCCTTGGAGCTGGCTGCAGGGACATCATCTCCCTCCAGGTCGCACCCCTGCATCCCTGGTAAGGCAGGGAACCAGAGTGGGGTGGGTGGGAAGGGACCCCAAAGCCCATCCAGGGACACCCCTGCCATGGCAGGGACACCTCCCCCTGTCCCAGGCTGCTCCAAGTCCCAATGTCCAGCCTGGCCTGGGACACTGCCAGGGATGGAGCTGTGTTAGGAGGAGGCCAAACTGAGTGTGAGGTGCTGGAAAGGAACCAGAATCAGCCAGAAGCTGGTTTTCTCAGGGAGGGCGTTCCTGGGATGAGCAGCAATCCTGGAGCCCAGCCCGGGAGCCCAGGAGCTCAGCCCCATCCCTCCCTGTGAAATCTGGGAGCTGCTGGGGGTCTGTCTGCACCTCCCTGTGAGCTGGGAACGTTCCAGGGAGGCTGCTCACAGCAGGGATAAAGGATCTCTGCTGGGTCTGGGAGGTGGCACTGAACATCAAAGGGCTGTGGGAGCTCTGCCTGCTCAGCAGCAGCAGCAGCAGCCCTGCAGGGCCTGGCTGGTGTTGGAAGGTGTCACTGCTTTGGGGACACTGCAGCTGCTCCCCTTTTGGGAAAGCATTCTGGGGGAGATGCTGGTGGAGCCTCATCCCCAGCCCACAGTGTCAGCTCAGGAGCTGGTGGCTCACACGGCAGGACAGGCATCTCTGTCCCTAGGAATGTCCCCTGGGATTGTCCGGGAGGTTCGTGGCAGTGTCAGCACAGAGGGGATGTCACCTGATGTCACCCAGCAGTCGGGGTGGGTGTCAGGGCCTGCTGGCTCCTGTCTGCCCTGGGGGAGCAGCACATCGTGGCTTCTCCACCTGAGCCACAGCTCCAGGCCCTGCTGCTGCTTTGATCCAGCAAGCAACAGAGCTCAGGGCCTGATTTGGGTATCCAGGGTTGGGATCACAGAATCCTGGAGTGCTCTGGGTTGGAAGGGAGCTGAAAGCCCATCCAGTGTCACCCCTGCCATGGCAGGGACCCCTCCCACTGTCCCAGGCTGCTCCAAGCCGGGTTGGGATCACAGAATCCTGGAGTGCTCTGGGTTGGAAGGGAGCTGAAAGCCCATCCAGTGTCACCCCTGCCATGGCAGGGACCCCTCCCACTGTCCCAGGCTGCTCCAAGCCCCAGTGTCCAACCTGGCCTGGGACATTCCAGGGATCAGGGACAGCCACAGCTGCTCTGGACAAGGTTTGGGGCACGGGGCACACGGAGCTGCCCTGTCCTGGTGCCAGCACAGCTCACATGGGGACACCTCCCCCAGGGTGACCCTGGCCTGGTGGGGTGGCAGAGCTCCCGACCCCACACCCTCCCAGGAGTGCCTGGGGGGGCTGAGCGGCCGTGCCACCCCCAGCTCTTGTCCCTCGTGTCCCTCCTGTCCCCAGCCAGCAGCCGACGCGCTTCAGCAACCGCTGCCTGCAGATGATTGGGCGCTGCTGGCCCCACCTGCGGGCACTCGGCATCGGAGGGGCCGGCTGTGGCATCCAGGGGCTGGCATCCCTAGGTAGGCACTGCTCAGGGCCAGGGGGTCACGGGGTCACAGGGATCATGGGGATCATGGGGTTACAGAATCGTGGGGATCACGGAGTCACAGAATCACAGGGATCATGGGGATCATGGGGTTACAGAATCGTGGGGATCACGGAGTCACAGAATCACAGGGATCATGGGGATCATGGGGTTACAGAATCGTGGGGATCACGGAGTCACAGAATCACAGGGATCATGGGGATCATGGGGTTACAGAATCGTGGGGATCACGGAGTCACAGAATCACAGGGATCATGGGGATCATGGGGTTACAGAATCGTGGGGATCACGGAGTCACAGAATCACAGGGATCATGGGGATCATGGGGTTACAGAATCGTGGGGATCACGGAGTCACAGAATCACAGGGATCATGGGGATCATGGGGTTACAGAATCGTGGGGATCACGGAGTCACAGAATCACAGGGATCATGGGGATCATGGGGTTACAGAATCGTGGGGATCACGGAGTCACAGAATCACAGGGATCATGGGGATCATGGGGTTACAGAATCGTGGGGATCACGGAGTCACAGAATCACAGGGATCATGGGGATCATGGGGTTACAGAATCGTGGGGATCACGGAGTCACAGAATCACAGGGATCATGGGGATCATGGGGTTACAGAATCGTGGGGATCACGGAGTCACAGAATCACAGGGATCATGGGGATCATGGGGTTACAGAATCGTGGGGATCACGGAGTCACAGAATCACAGGGATCATGGGGATCATGGGGTTACAGAATCGTGGGGATCACGGAGTCACAGAATCACAGGGATCATGGGGATCATGGGGTTACAGAATCGTGGGGATCACGGAGTCACAGAATCACAGGGATCATGGGGATCATGGGGTTACAGAATCATGGGATCACAGGGTCACAGAATGGATCACAGATCTTGGGAAAGATCTCTGGGACTGCCAAATCCACCCTGTGCCCAACGCCCACCTTGTCCCCAGCCCAGCACTCAGAACCACGGGATCACAGAATCACAGGAGTCACCCGGCTTGGGAAAGATCTCTGGGGCCACCGAGACCACCCTGTACCCAATGCCCACCTTGTCCCCAGCNCTTGCCCCCAGCCCCGAGCCCCGAGTGCCACCTCCAGGCCCTCCCTGGACCCCTCCAAACCTCCCTGGGCAGCCCCTCCCTCCTCTGATGGGACAAGGAGATGCTCCATGGGGATCTCCTTGGAGAATCCCACCCACCCCGAGGTCCACGGGTGCTCCCTGCCCCTCCTTGTGCCACCCATCCCTGTGACCCCCCTTTCCTGTCCTCGTCCCCTCCCCTGGGATGCTGACAGAGATGCTCTGCCCTGCAGCCCGGAACTGCATGAGGCTCCAGGTGCTGGAGCTGGACCACGTGGCCGAGATCAACCAGGAGGTGGCAGCTGAGGTGTGCCGGGAGGGGCTGAAGGGGCTGGAGATGCTGGTGCTGACGTCCACCCCGGTGACCCCCAAAGCCCTGCTGCACTTCAACAGTGAGTAGCAATGCCAGGGCTGTCACCTGGCACCCAGAGCCACCCACCAGGCTGGGAGGTGCTGGCAGCTCTGCTGGAAGGTGTCAAAGAGGGGATCCAACATCCCCCACCAAGGATGGGCCAAGGAGAGCTGGCCTTGCCTTGGGCCACAGGGAGGATGGAGATGCTGCCCCCATGGTCCCCCAGTGTAATCAAGGCCTCAGTGTTTGTGGCACCCCTGAGGTTTGTGACAAACCTGAGTCGGGGGTCACAGCCAGGGCAGGAGGTTCAGAGCCTCAGGAGGGTCTGTCCTGGTGCTCACAGCTCAGGTGGCTGTGGTTGGACTTTGCTGGGAGCCTCAGGAGGGTCTGTCCTGGTGCTCACAGCTCAGGTGCCTGTGGTTGGACTTTGCTGGGAGCCTCAGGAGGGTCTGTCCTGGTGCTCACAGCTCAGGTGGCTGTGGTTGGACTTTGCTGGGAGCCTCAGGAGGGTCTGTCCTGGTGCTCACAGCTCAGGTGGCTGTGGTTGGACTTTGCTGGGAGCCCAGCCCTCTGGATGGCAGAGTCAGGGATTCCCAAGGAAGCAGGAGAGCAGCAATTTGGGATGGGGCAGCCAGGGGATCTCACAGCCCATGGTCCTCCCTGCAGAGACCTCGGCCAGGTCTCCTCCACCTTCAGAGTGAGGATTCCCCACACACAGGCGGCCTCGAGGAGCACGGGGTGGGATGTGGGGTCCCTGCAGGCCCTGGGGAGGCTGCCTGGCCCCAGGTGTGCAGCCCCAGGAGGTGCCCGTGCCCCCAGGTGTGTGCCGGAACCTGAAATCCATCGTGGTGCAGGTGGGCATTGTGGATTACTTCAAGGAGCCCCACAGCCCTGAAGCCAGGAAGATGTTTGAGGAAATGGTGAACAAACTCCAGGTAAAGGGTCCCAGTCCTGGCTGACTCGAGTGCCACCACCCCTGTGTCCTTCCCGTGGCAGGGACTGGAAATGTTCCCCCTTCTCCCTCCTTCACTGTGTCCTTCCCGTGGCAGGGATTGGAAAGTTTCCCTTTCTCCCTCTCTCCTTCATTCTGTTCTTCCTGAAGCAGGGATTGGAAATGTTTCCCCTTCTCCTTTCCTCCTTCACCGTGTCCTTCCCATGGCAGGGATCAGAAATGTTCCCCCCCTCATCTTCCCTTGCCCCATGTCCTTCCCAAGGCAGGGATCGGAAATGTTCCCCTTCTCCCTCCCTTGTCCTGTGTCCTTCCCATGGCAGGGATTCCCCTGTTCCTCCCTTGTCCCTTTCTCTCCCCAGGCAGGGATTTGAGGTGTCCCCCTCTCCCTCCCTCCCCCTGTGCCCTTCCCATGGGATCCGAGGTGTCCCCCTCTCCCTCCCTCACTCCATGTCCATCCCAAGGGCTCTGAGGTGTCCCCCCTCTCCCTCCCTCCCCCTGTGTCCTTCCCAAGGGCTCTGAGCTGTCCCCCTGTCCCCTGCTGTCCCCACGGAGCAGTGGCACTGCAGGGTCTCCCCCAACCCCGCTGTCTGCTCCTCTTGCAGGCCCTGAGGAAGAGACCCGGCTTCTCCAAGATCTTACACATCAAGGTGGAAGGAGGCTGTTAGCCCTTCAGGGAACCCAAAGCACATTCCCTGCTCTGCCTGGCAGGGCCCAAACCCAGCGTGGGGGGCTCCCCCAGGGCCGGGCCCGGAGCAGGGACCCCCTGGCTCGTGCACAAGAACCCCAAACTCTCCCAGCCCTCGGGGCCATCCACAAGGTGCTACTTAAGGACATTTTTGGCTGCCCCGAGAGCCAGGGCCGTGCTCTGTCCCAGGAGGGAGGATGGCTCTGAACCCCCTGCGGCTGCTCCTCGCCAAGGATCCGTGTTTGGGGATGGCTTTTCCCACGAACTCTGTTCTGGGGGGAATCTTTGACCATTTGAGGATGGCCTGGCTCATTTTGGGGGCTCTTGGCAGAGCTCTGGGCTCGGCACCACTGCACCCCCAGCCTCTCCATGGGGGGATGGATGTGGGGTGGGAAGGGGCTGCTCCTCCTGAGGAAACACTGCCCAGCATTCCCGCGGGGTTTCTGCTCGTTTCCATTTTGGATTTGGCAGAGGGGCACCCGAACCCCCAGAAACCCCAGAAACCCCCCGAAACCAGCAGCCACCACAGCACAATCCGAGGGCAGAGCTGCACCCCGGGGCCTTGGGGAGCCACAGGACACCAGGAGAGATGGGAGCTCTTCCAGAGGTCTCCAGCCTCAGAACCTCCCTGCCAAGGCAATAAAACCATCTCCAAAATCCTCGTCCACCAGGGAACACGGGCCACGCTCCTGTCCCACACCCAGGCTCTGTTTGGGGTCAGTTATTCCATGTGGAGAGAGAGAGAGAGACCAGCACGGGACACCCACGTTTGCCATCCCATTGCCTTCCTGAGCAGCCTGGAGGAGAAACCCTGGCCAGATTATCCTGGGAATTATCCTGGGGGAAGCACCGACCAACAGCCCTGGCTGAGCCTTACCTACAGCCACCACTTTCTAAATCTGATTTTTCTTCTGCAAGGACGTCATCATCCCCAAAATATCCTTTTTCCGTAGGAAAAGGCTTTGGAAAGGCCTCCAAAGGGGTCAGGCATCTCCATCCTCCAGCCTGGGGAGAAGGTGCCCCTGGAGCTGGGGACACCCTCGGAGCACTGCCAGCAGTGGGGACAGCCCAGCCTTACCCACAGCCCCAGCCCCGTGCCCTTGGACCCCACGGGCTGAGCGGAGAGGAATTGGCTGGGAAAGTGGATTTGGGGCTCCTCCCTCTTCTCTGGAGCAGCGCTGGAGGTTCTGTGGTGGCTGTGAGGGGACAGCTCCCAGTCCCCTCCTGGAGTGATGGGCTCATCCACGTCCCCCCAGGAGGGACCAGGCTGAGGATCCAGTACCACACCCCTCATCTATGGCACAAGAGCTGCTGCCCTCAGCTGGGGCTGCCAGGCAGCCCCTGGGGATCCCCAGAAGAAGGAAAATCACCCCCAGACTGCTGGGGCTGGGGGGGCTCTGAAGGCAGCTCCTGCCTCTCCCCACCCTTCATCCACCCTTCATCCCACCTGCGCTGTCTGCTCTGGAACAGGGGCAGGGTTTGTGGCCAGAACCCCCGGGGGAAGCACCTGTGCTGCCCCTCCCAGGAGAAGGCTGTCCCTGAATGCACAAAATGTGGGAGCTCCACCCCAAAACGCCTGTGAGCAGCTCCTGCATCCCCCCATGGCACCAGGAGCAGCCCCTGCCGTGCCCACCGTGGGGTCACCTCCACCCCGGGGAGCCTGGGACACCCCTAAGCCAGGGGCAAGAGGAGCAAGGGATGCCCCGACCAGCAAAAAACCACCCAGCAAAGCTCCAACCCTCGGGGACAACCCAGGAGCGTGGCCCAGTGGAGATGTCACCACCCCAGTGCAGGGACTGGCAAAATTCCCTCCAAAAACAAACAAACAAACAAACAAAAAAAGCAAAAACAAAGAGTACGTATTTATTTCTATAAAGAGAAGAAGGAAAACAAAACAAAACAAGATTTTAAAGGAAAATTATATACTCAGCATGTTTATACACTCTATGCTTAAAGACTCTCGTGGCCCAGAGTGGTGGCCCGAGCCTGGAGGGAGCTGCTCCGGGTGCCTGGAGCCTCTCCCAGCCCTCGGGGCCGTGGGGAAGGCGAGGATGAGGTGATGGAAAAAGAGATGGAGATGTTGAGGAGTCTCAGAGAAGCCTTCAGTGCCAGCGGGGTCGGTGGCTGTGTGTGTGGTGGTGGCGTTGGAGCGTGGGTGGCTCTGTGACATCCCCATTCCAGAGCCACCGGGGCTCGGGAAGCCACGGCAGGAGCCTGGCCTGGATCCGGTGCTTTGGTGCGTCCCCAAGGCCAGAGCAAATGTCACCTCCCCTTGGGGCATTCCCGAAAAACCCAGCCCAGCAAAGCCGGCTTTTTACAAAAATCACCGATGGCGCAAGACCTTGAGCAGGTTCAAGGATGGGAAGATGGAAAGTGGGGGTTTCTCCCTGTTTTACTTGGGATTGAATGGCTCCCTTCCTCATCCTCATCCTCCTCCTCCTCCTCAGCTGGGGATGAAGGCGGCTGGCACAGTGTCAGGGGTGGTGGGAATGAGGGCCCTCCTGTCGGCTCCTAATTGCCCGGCTTGTTAACGAGCTCATTAAGGGGAGCTCATTAAGGGCTCTGAAATGTCAGATGGATCCTGCCCCTGCTGCTTTCCCTCCCGTCCCCGGGGGATGCTCTGGCCGTGGATTCACTGCCTCAGCCATGGAGCCTCAACCCCGTTTCCTCCGGGAAACACCAAATTTCCTGGGAAAGCCTTGAAATGGTGCAGCACGTTCAGCTCAGCCCCGCGGGAGAAGTGCCAGAGGGGCTCTGCGATGACAATCCCCAGGAAAATCATGGATTGGGCTCACAGGGATGGCCAGAGCTGGCAGAGGCTGCAGGGACGGTGCTTCCAGGACCGGTTTTGGGGAGATTTATTCCTTTTCTAAGGAGTTTTCCCACATTCCCAGCACTGCCCCTCGCTCGGGTTCGGGTGCTGGTCAGGGGTTTCAAGAGGAACAACATCACCAAAGCCAGCTCGGGGGCCAAAGCTATCCCAAATCCATCCCAAATCCATCCCAAATCCATCCCAAATCCATGTTTTTGTGCCTCCCTCGTGTCGGATTTCACTCGTTTTCCATGGCTCTGAGCCCCCAGGAGCCAGGGATGCTCCGGGGATCTGCTGCCTCCTCCTGCCTTATCCCTCTCCTTGGGGCTCCAGGTGTCAGGGATTGAGGGAAATGGGGACTCCCAGGTTGGCTCTGCCCAGCGAGGATTTCCAACCTCTTTGTCCCAGTTTTTGCCGTGTGTCCTGGGCCCTGCTGCCACCAAGGGCTTGTCTGGATCCTCCAAAAGAGCCTGGATTTAGGGAAAACAGAACAAAAAAAAAAAATCAACAGGAGAGGTGTTGGTAAAGGCTCCTGAAGTGGTTAACAAATGTTTTCCTTCAGCTTTTTTAGGGGAGGCCCCAGCCCAGGAGCTGGAGCATCACTGCAGCCTCACTTTGGGGTGAGAAACAGCAGGTTGGGGTGAAGCAATTTGGGAATTGGTGCCAAATGGGAAAATGCTTTAAAAAGGGGAAAAAAATCCCAGGGAGCAGGGAGATGTTGGTTTGTTGTGACTGAGGCATTGCAGGGTGTGGGGAGGTGGTGATGGACCCTCCCCATCAGCGGGAGGAAAAACAATCCCTGGGGAGGGTGGGAGAGCACGGAGGAAAAGCTGCTGGAAAGGGAAAACTGCCCAAAAGCAAGGAAAAAAATTGGGATTTTCTAATGCAGCCTCGGGCTTGAGCCCCGTGGAGGGGCACGAGGCAGGTTGGGGCCGGGGACAAGTGGGTGCAATGGTGTGGGGCAGTTTTTGGGAATGCACAGTTGCTTCGAGATAATCAGAGGAGATAATCAGTGCAGAGAACAGAGATCTATGAAGCCAGGGACTGGGACCATTCCCTCCAGCCCTGGATGGCAGTGGTGGCTCTGGCAGCAGAGCCCGAGGGACCCTGTACAGCGACCTCCCCTCCCCAAAGTGGCCTCCCAAGTTATTTTTTTAACTCTCTATAAATTTAGGTCTATTTTAGTCTTTCCGCAGCGATGTGCCAGTGTCTGGAGAACCAAAATTCCCTTTTTTTGCCCCCACCCCGTGGTCCCTTGATGCTAAACCGGGCCCTTGGAGTGAGATCAGCTGGAAGGAGGGAGGGAGGGAGGGAGGGAGGTGCTGTCCTGGGGAGGGGAGGGGAGCAGGGAGGGCTCCGGGGCTTTGGTGGGAGCAGGGCCCAGCTCCAGCCAGCAGCCCGTGGTTTTAGCACTTTGGTTGGAACTCTCACCTGTAGACGCACTTTGATGTTGTTGCTTTGAAACTTTGGCAAGTGTAAAACCATGTGTATTTAAAGAATTACAGAGAAACAACCCCCAGCGAAGCGTGTAAAGAGCTATTTTATGATTCAGTGTTGAATAAAGACTCTGGAGATCGAGCTGGGCTTTCACTCTCCCGGGGGGGGGCGGTCACACTGGAACCACACCAGCACCACACCAGTGAGACCAGTTGATGTTTGGGGCTTACTGGAAGTGTCCTCCTGAGTCCCTCTGCAGGTCCATTGGTCTGGCATCACAGGGCACTGGGACAGTGGGACACAGGGACAGAGTGGGACCCAGGGGCAGCACAGGGGGAGCACTGAGGGTGGGCAGGCCCTGGCACTGGGTGCCCAAATTTGCTGTGGCTGCCCCTGGATCCCTGGCAGTGCCCAAGGCCAGGCTGGACAGGGCTTGGAGCAGCCTGGGACAGTGGGAGGTGTCCCTGAATGATCTTTATGGTCCCAACCCAAACTACCCCATGATTCTGTGACATTTCTTTCACTGTCCTTTAACACCTGTAACCCATCACAGCCAGGTCTCCCCATGTTCTCCCAGCAGGATTTTCCTGCCAGAGCCCCCCCAGATGCCCGGATCCATCCCTGGAGCCCCCTGGAGCTGTCACAGCTGCTGCCCTGAACCTCCTTCAGTGAAGCACAACAGAAGATGAAAATGCCCCATTGAGCCAAAGGCAATGAAAATGTCACTGAGCAGTATCTGAGAGCTCCAAGCACACACTCAGAGGTGCTCCATCCTAGAATGGATGTGCCTGGGGTCCGTCCTGCTCTCCAGCACAGCACCTGCTTGGAAACAGAGCAAAACCCAGCCTGAAAAACTCCAACCCTGAGCTCACGTGGAACAAAGCGAAGAACAGAGGGAGCCCAATCTGCCACTGAGACAAACTCGTTTTATTGTGTTGGAGCCTGCGTTCAAAGCGCCCAGCAGAACAAAAAACAAACCAATATAAATAGGCATTAAACCCCCCTTCCCTGCACTGGCCACAGCCCGGAGGAGGAGGGGAGGTTCCCGAGGGGATGCCCAGGCTGGGCTGGGGCTGCCAGGACCAAGAGCTGCCTGTGACCGCAGCCAGCCCCGGGGCGAGCAGCCGTTAATTACCGCAGGTGTTAATTACTGAAGCAGCCCCGTGCTCAGGGGCTCTCAGTGGTTGTGGGGCCGGGCTCCCCGGGCACGGCCGCGGCCTCCGGGGGCAGCAGCGTCCACGGTGGAGCGGGGGTTGCGGATGGTCTCGTCCACGGACACGATGAGGCAGGCGGCCTCCGAGGCGGCTGTGAGAGCGTTGATGCGAACCACAGCCGGCTCCCACACACACGCCGAGAAATTGTCCGCGATGTCCTCGTTTGTCACATCCACACCGTACCACATCCCGCCCTGGGGACACACAGGGGACACAGAGGGACAGGGGTCAGCGCCACATCCCGCCCTGGGGACACACAGGGGACACAGAGGGACAGGGGTCAGTGCCACATCCCGCCCTGGGGACACACAGGGGACACAGAGGGACAGGGGTCAGTGCCACATCCCACCCTGGGGACACACAGGGGACACAGAGGGACAGGGGTCAGTGCCACATCGTATCCTGGGGACACACAGGGGACACAGAGGGACAGGGGTCAGTGCCACATCCCACCCCAAGGGGACAGAGGGATAGAGACAGAGGGACAAGGATCAGTACCACATCCCACCCTGGGGACAGAGGGGACAGGGGTCAGTGCCAGATCCTGCCCTGGGGACACACAGGGGACACAGGGATAAGGGTCAGTGCCACATCGCATCCTGGGGACACAGAGGGACAGGGGTCAGTGCCACATCCCACCCCAAGGGGACAGAGGGATAGAGACAGAGGGACAAGGATCAGTACCACATCCCACCCTGGGGACAGAGGGGACAGGGGTCAGTGCCAGATCCTGCCCTGGGGACACACAGGGGACACAGGGATAAGGGTCAGTGCCACATCGTATCCTGGGGACACAGAGAGACAGGGGTCAGTGCCACATCCTGCCCTGGGGACAGAGGGGACAGGGGTCAGTGTCACATCCCACCCTGAGGGGACAGAGGGACAGAGATCAGTCACAGGGCTGGGTGGGACTTGGGCAAAGGCACAGGGAGGGGCTGGAGCCTCGCTCACGTTCTGCTGTGAAGGAAGTGTTGGAGGAAAACACAAAAAACCCAAACTGAGAAATCTCTGCTTTCAGCCCCTGGTGCCAGCAATGCCTCATCAAGAGGAGCCTCGTTCCAGTTTGGGATCAGAGTCACCGAGGTTGGGAAAGACATCCCAGACCATCCACTCCAAGCTGTGCCCAATCCCCACCTTGTCCCCAGCCCGGAGCACTGAGTGCCACCTCCTGTCCCTTCCCTGGACACCTCTGGGGGTGGGGACTCCAAACCTCCCCTGCCATGAAGCTGTGGAAGCCTCAAAGCCTCACAGGACTGACTCCCCCTCTGCTGCTGCCTCACTCCCCGGGTTTTGCACCCTCATTTTGGGGCACTGCCCCCAATGCCAGCAGCAGCAGCAGCAGGGTGAAAGGTGGTGGGGGTGACAGAATCCAAGGGGCAACCTCCAAGGGGCAACTCCTGTGGAGTTGGGATCTCCCCAAGATCAGCACTCAGGCCCTTGAGCCTGTAGCCCCTGTGTGAAACACTCAGCTCAGCCGACTCCTGCACTGATTCCTTTCATGTTCAACACAGCAGCTCCTTCCTGACAAATTAATGTGTTTGTAAGAAGCAAATCACAACTCCCAGCTCAGGAAGTCACCCGACAGCTGGGATCAAAGAGAAAACAGATCCTTTCCATTTATAGCAACCTGTGCTGAGCCCACACCTGACGTGAAACAAACACAGCGTTTAATCAAAGGGGACACAGCACGGGCTGGGCTGGGTTACACTGCTCTGACAGATTCCAGGAGGAAATCCTGGCAGGAAGGGGTCACCAGGCTGGCTGTGCCTACCTGGGCGTGCTTGGCCCGCAGCTTGTTGAGGATGTTGGTGGCATCGAAGCCGGCGTTGTCGCAGAGCTGCCGGGGGATGATCTCCAGGGCCTTGGCGTAGGCGCCGATCAGCAGCTGCTGCTTGCCCGGGATGGTGCGCGAATAGTCCCGCAGGTACTTGGACAGCTCCATCTCGATGGCACCGCCCCCGGCCACCACCGAGTCGTTCTGCAGGGAGGGGAGGGCAGCAAGGGCTCTGTCAGGG
>VZTZ01001120.1:0-37169 GCA_013400955.1 Drymodes brunneopygia
TTTTTCTTTTCTTTTTTCATTTTATTTCATTTATTCTATTACTAAACTCTCCTTATCTTGACCTGCAAGTTTTTTCACTTTCACCCTTCCAACTCTCATATCCCTGTCCTGATGGGTTGAGAGCAAATAAGCAGTGCAACTTTTAACTAGCAATTGCAAGCATTTAGCATTTGTGTAACATTTCTGGTTTGGTTTTGGTTTTTTTTTTCATTCTCAGGGAAAGTCAGAATAATAATCTATTTTTAAGCCAGATTGTAATAACTCGTTCATTGGTCTTCTGGAAGTTTTAAAGTATTGGATGGAGCCCCAAGGTGAAGATGTCTAAAACAATGGCTTTTAGGGAGAAAGCTGATCTTCTATTTGTTTTTCTTAATGATACCTCAAACAAATAAAGAGAATGGCTGATGTATTTTGTAATGGGCAGAGATAATACTGAAGAAAGAAGTCTTAAAAAGTTATGCAGCTCAACTACAATTTATGTCTTTGAGTGCAATGAAGCCATACACCTCGCTTTTTAAGTAATTATTTGTTTTACGTTACTCTCACCTCTTTGCCACAGCTGCCTTTTCCATTCCAGTGCAGCTACTCCTCCAGAGTACAAAATCATAATGAATCTCTATACCATACAGAGTTTGGAGGACTTATTCATTTTTCCTGCAAAAGTTAAATAAAGTACAAAACTTTCAGCCCATCAATCCTTTAGCAAGCTGTCCAAGGTGACATTTCATTAGCGCATTTTGTCAGTGGATAAATCGTACAGCATGCTCTGAAGAAAAGGTGGAAAACATCCAGTCCTTTTTCATTAGATCCATCTGAAGCTGAACCACTGGAGATTACACACAAAAAGCACATAAGACAGAAAAAAAGCTATTCTCTCTATAAACTGCATTAATCATTCATTTCCTTCTGAGTGCTTTGAGTCACTGCCCCTTCTCTGGTTAGGCCCAAAACTGGCAATTTAATTTTGAGCTGCATGACAGATACATTTCAAGGAAAATCACAGACATAATGACTCCTGCCAAGCTTGATAAAGTCCTCATTTGTCAATTAAGGAGCTTCCAATAAGGCAAGATGGATAGAGCAAAATGGGACCAATCACATGATACTATGAACAGAGTTGGGGTTGCCAGGATATTTTCCCCTCTCTCTCTCATTCATGCACAAGTACCTATTCCCCAAAACAAACACTCATGCACATATACACCCCCCCCACCCCCCATGTTCTTCTTTTTGATCCTGGGAATAGAAGTAATTAGGGGGCTTTGATTCACTGATATGAACTAATTACCTAAGGGACTGGGATTACTTTACTGCTACACTGACAGTAAGTGTCAAAGACCTGACCAAAGATAATAAATACTGGGGGAGTCACCCATGTACTGCAGTGTCAAAATGAATTTTTCTTAGTGAAATTTTTACAGGCTATGCTGAAAATCAGTGTTCTAATAAAAGTGAGCTATGTAAAGAAATAGCAGTGCAGCCAAATCTAATGAATTGCTGGAAAACGCTCTACGTAAACAAGTGAAGTTCCAACAATATAAAGGAGACACACTGTGATAGTTTAAGGACCAATTTAAATTAGTGATAAGCCAAATAGGGGGGCACTGACAGAACAAAATCATGGATCCAATACATTATTAAGTCAGTGGATGTATTAGATATTGAAAAGTCACTTTGTAGTTAAAGTCTTGGCTAAATAGAAAGACATCAGTGCTGAGGGCTTCTTAATCAGACATCACTGGCAAACTTTATTTTCAGATGTAGCTTAGGATAAGAAAGCCTAGAATAGCCTAGGGTAAGAAACTACACCCTTATGACCCTTTATGCATAAATAAGTCATTAAAGTAATTTTTTTAAGAGATTTCATACCAAATTTTTCTTTTAGGTGGTGAGAGCACAGGTATTTCTACAAGCTCAAGACCTGTTTAAAGCATCAAAAAATTACTGATATTACTTGACACTTTTGATGATAGCAGTAGGAACTGATTCATAGACTTTGCTTCACTGGTTCCTGCTCCTCTTTTGACTTTGCTCCCTTTCTAGATTTCAAGTATTATAACCTATCCATCTCTACTGCTTCCTACCACTAAGAATGGTTTCTTTTGTTCCCTAAGAGGAATGACCAGATATTCAGAAGTCAGACATATTTTTCTTTCCAGACATATTGTTCTTCTAGTCATATTTTTCTTCCCAGATTAATTCTAGTAAAAAAAAAAAAAATCTTGTTTAGGCTAATTCGAAGAGAAATGGTGAGATGCTACTGGCACACAATGAAAAATCATGAAATACTGCCTTTGTGCTAGATTCAGAACAGATTTCTTGGACAGCTGGTGCCCTGACTTTCTGATGTACTTGATTCCACCTCTAGTGAAGGTTTTTTCTGATGTTTGAATTAAATAAAGCCATAACTCCTCATATTCTTGTATCCTGTCAGTGTTTAGAGTTCCACCAGAGAAGCAACAGATCCTAAACTGGAGTAGACTTATAACTTGAAGATTCAAATGAAGAGTGTGAGAGTAGAGAAATGGTGGGAAGTCATCTTTATCCTCTCTTCTTCCACTTTTTAACTTAAGATATACAGTAATAGATAATGTCCTCAAGTCCTAAATCCATGCTAACAAACTCCTCTGTAAATTTTGGCATTTAAAAGCACTCAGGTCTTTCTTTGCAGAGAAATTTGGAACAAACTTGATCTTTATTTTCTCTAATATTTTACATAATATCTGAAATACTCAATATTAACAACTGCTTTCTACTAGCAGAGTTTTCTCTCTCAGTTTCATTTAATGATGACACAACTTTTTGACATCAGAGTCTGTTGATTTGTCACTTGTGCTTTTATAAATATGCATGAAAATTAATTTCAAAAATTATCTGTTAAGGCATGAATTTAGTTTTTATATACTCATTAATTCACCAACATGTTTTGAAATATGCACCTGAAAATGAAAACAGTTATGCTGTAAAGGGTCACTGAGAGAACATTTTGTAGACCTTATGCAAGTGAAGACAGCAGACACCTAACAGTGGAATGAAACTGATCACATTGAAAGTCTGTCTTTTCTCAGATTCTAACCCTTTTTATAGTTACATATGTGCTGAATTTTTACTAAAATATTGCAGATTTTTTCTTATTTTATTTACAGATGACGTTTTACGACTCTTGTTGGAACACTAAGAATATCTTGGCTTTCATGACAAGTCACTGGGAAGATTACCTCATTTTTTTTATAAATGTCCAAGTGTGCTCTTATGAAATGCATTAAATCTGAAAGACACTCTCCCCCCAAAAAAGTGAGAAAGAGGCAGCTGGTGTAAATGCATCCTTTGCTGGTATAAGGAAAACCAGAGATATTTAAGGAGTGAAATTCTCTATCAAGCAGCATCCTATAGGTGATTCTCAAGATACTCCTTTTAGAGGCCTAAGGTAGTATTTTGGATGGCTTTATAAAGTTGTGTTGTAAAAACAATTCTGTCAAGTTCAAATTTTAGCCCAGGGACTCTCTGGCTGTATTTGAACTGCTTTGTGGGAAATGTGAACACAGAAAATTTTCCATGAGACACTCCCATCTCCTGCAGAGCTTGAAGGGATATGAGCATTGTCTTCCTACTTTTCTCCATATTTTCTGTGTGTTGCATGCAGGAAAGCACAGAAAGGTCTCTGGCAGCTTTTCGTCTGCTGTACTTTGCCAGTGGTCCAGGAGACTGCACAGGGGTGGGAGAAAATAGTTCCTGCAGTCTCACTCGGGTGGCAAAGGGGGTTATGTATCCCTCAACCAGGAATGAAAAATTTTGGTGTACTTCACCTCTGCAGAACAAAAATGTTCTCTGCAGATTATTTAGAAAAGTCTAAATCAGACCACAGGTAATACTGAGGAAAAAACAAGAAGTTTTGAAAACTCAAGGTAATTCTTGCCCACATGGCCTTATTTAGAGCATTTGAAAGTACAGTGGAACACACTGAGACAATAAACCTTTAGTCTCCTTATGAATTTCTGCTACAGAATGTGAAAAGGATGATATGAACCTGTGTAAAATCCAAAACCAGAAACAGAACTGTTGTTTATGTGGGTATGAATATGTCATATGAGATAATACTGTACTTAACACTGTTTAATGAAAAGGAACTGGTTTAGATTATGGTCTTGAAGAACTTGTTTACTTTGGTTAAACCTAAATAATTTTCATGAAATCATTACATTGAATTGCTATCTCAAGGAAGGTAAAAGTATTCAAAATAATTTTAACAGCATTAATCAGTCAGTAGGTGAAGCCACTAAATGCCACAATGCTCCTCCAAAAAAAAATATTGTGCCTGTTTGCAAGTATTCTTCACAATGCCCTTGTTTACCCTTCATAAAATTATATTTGGAATATACATACTGTACTAAAACCATGGTAACTATACAAATGTTAATATAAAATCATGGCCAAAATGTTTTCTTTCAAGAGAATCTTTGTTGGTGTATTTATGAAAAGTTTATTGCAATTATAAATACAAATAAACTATACTACAGATTTATCTCAGTATCTCCATTATAACCCAAATTTTCTTCATGGACTAATATCTTTTATAGTTTCTTCCTAATGAATGTTAGGACATATGTTATTGTCTTGGGTTAGTCAGGAGGGGTCAAAATCTAGGAAGTGACCTATGCTGCAGGAAGTGATACAACTTCCCTCCTGGGAGAGAGAACCGATGCCAGGTAGTTTTGAGGATGGATGTATATGCCAACCAATTAAAAGTTGATCCACCTTTGAGGAAAAGATTCATATATAAGCAGAGGACCATTTAGGGTTCTTCCTCTTGATCTTTCTGCTGTTCAGAGAGAATCAGGTCTCCCTGCTCTCTCTCTGGTAGGACTGGGCCTTTGCTCCACCCCCCAGGGGGGGAAGGGGGTTTGGAGCTGCTGTTGATACAGCTGCGTCATAAATTCCAGCTACAGCCAGGCAGGGCCGAGCCCTTGCTCTCCTCCCCAGTTCAGGATGCTGGAATGCTGAAATGCGGTTCTCAGACAGCGTGGGCAGAGATCACATGATCGTCACAACGCCGGAGAGGGAGAGAGAGGGAGAGATTAACTCTCTCCATGCCCGGACTAAACTTCCAGACACCCATCCTTCCCTGCACAGAGAGAGGAANGAGACTTGTCTCCCTAAATGAACTGAGACAAAGACTATTTCAGAGGTGGTAAACTGACTGAAAGTCAAAGTTGTCTTTTTGTATTGTCAGTGGGTAAGAAATGGAGAGGTGGGGGGAGGAGAGGTGGTCTGAAAGGTTTTGTCCTGGTTTTTCTTGTTTTTCTCTTTTAGGTTTATTAATAACCTTTCCTTATGTTCTTGAGGTTTGATCCTGCTTTGCCTACTCCTAATCCTTATCTCACAACAAAATCGAGTAAATTTTGTGAGGTGTGCTGGCATTTAGCCAGAAACTTGAATAGGCAAACTGAAACCACTGCAGTTATTTTCTAACTACTCAGATTTTAAGCATCATGACCCAAGGCTGTTGGCATTTGTTTACAACTATCAATTGGGTTTTTTACCAGATTAGAGAAAATGTTCAAACCATTTCACTACATTTTGCTCTTTGAGTTTTTTTCAAAAGAAATGTGATATCCTGCTCCTACTGAGACCAGTGATGATATCAGTGAATATTTCAGTAGCTCTAATTTTGATCCTTGCTGAAGCACACAGATCCTAAACAGTGAAACAGCACATAAGAAGTAACCCATGTTGAATTTACTTGGCTTATTTTTTTCCTCATGGGTTTGATGACCTGTAGTTGATATGTTCCAATTCAGTGAGGATGAAAGATCATGAAAGCCTAACAGCAGGTCTCAAGGAGCATATAGAAAAGGTTGAATTAATTATTTTTCCAATAATAGCTCTATATTTTTTTCATGAGAGCTGTATAAGGTGGAACTTCTGGTTTAGAAAGTTTAAATATTCATCGTACTTTCAGGTAGCTTCTTCATGTCTGGAAATAAAACATATTTCTTGCAACTATAAACTTAGCTGTTTGTCTTACAACATTTTACAATACTGCCCAATTAGCTGTGCTGCACGCTCCCGGTTGGTAAGTAAAAACTTTGCCCTCATTAGGTTTATATTACAATTCCAATAGTCTGCTAGGGAATAGAGATTTTTAGCGTGATCAAAGGTATTACCATAGCACATGTTCTGTGCCATAATACTTTGTTTAATGAAATAAAGGTTGTGTTGGGAATTCAAAAAGGTCATCTTGTATACCTCAGATTATAAAGGACATCTAAACCATATACTCTGTTTCTCCTTTTTTATTTTTTTATTTTTTTCTTTTGGATGTGTTCAGCCCCTATTTAGATCTTTCAGCTCTCTATAAGATAACAGTAATGATATATTTAAAGAGAGGTTTGGAGCACAAAATTCTACTATCTCAGTGTTTTTACTTTGCTAAGGGCTAGTATACAGTGTTGGCTAGAAACAGGACAACCTTGAAAAATCTTAACATCTTTGTTTGGTTTCTAAATTCTCCTATATCTTTTGCTTTTAGAACCTAGTAAGGTTAGGATGCCAAAGTCAGTGGTCTTGATGGATAATTCAGTGACTACCATTGGTGCTTAAGACAGAAGACCAACACCAACCCCAAAATGCACAGGGTAACTGAGAAAATATGCCGTACATGAAAGTGAATGGGACGTCTTTCTTTCCTCTCTAGGACAGTCAGACTTGACATTTGCAATAATAAACTAGTTGCAAACAGATAGTTATTAAAAATTAATCTCTCCATTAAAAAGCCTTTGTGACTAATAGGAAGAAACCCTTGCATAAAGTGCTATAAATCCTACTGCTAGCACTAAACCCTTCTAATTATGGGTTAGACTAATGATAAAATTTATGTGCAAATCAGACTACTGTGATTTTTTTTTTTTAAATTCCATCTTTGGCATGGAACTAAATAAGGAATCTCTAAAGGAATACAAATGAACAAGTAGGTGAAAATAATATAGTACTCTTCTAAATATCCTTATACTAAATAATTGCAAGTGATTTGCTCCTGCTAATTCAGAAAATAAAAAAATTAAAATTAAATCTAGCTGTCTGCAACTACTTACTATCAAGTTACTTAGCAATGCAGTTTATTTGCACCTTCATTTAAATTCCCTATGAGGACTTCTTTTTAATATTATTTTGAATGTTCCACCCTTCTTTTCTGTTGTTGCAGCAGATGATTCAGGCCTGTTGCTTTAAATAAACAGGTATGTAACTGTAATTCAGAAGGATTTAAGAAAACTTTGACGACAAGGTCTTTATTTTGATCTTGTCTATAAAAACTGCAAGCAGAAATGTTTCTCCTAGTTTTGAATGGTAACAGTATTTTAGTTACCAGAATCTTAACATTTTAAAGAAAATGAGAATTTAGAAGACAACTTTTTTTTTCAGATTTAAGTGAGTCAGATTTCTACACACCTTCACAATGTGGTCTTGTGTGTTGAAGTCTGTTGATGAAATTCATGAAACAAATTATTGATGGTTTCAATTATTTCCCATTCTCATCTGTTCTTTGACTTGAAATTCTGTTGTGTAGCATTCTGTTTTGATAAGTAATACATAATGAAGATTAAGTAGATCACTGCTTCAGAGGTCCTTGAAAAAATTTATATCAAGCATTATCTCTGGTCTAGTAATGTTATTTGTTAGGAATGATCTCTGTAACTCACAGGTTCTGGGGAGCATATTTACATATTTTGGTTCAGGTTCAGTAATATTTTTTCTGGTGAAAAAAATTCTTTTGTTAACTGTGTTTTTGAGACTATTGATCCTTTACAATCTCAAAGAATAAAAGTTCATTAAAAAACCACAATCTATAAGGAAGTTTCCTGTGTTTGAAGGACACTTCAGAGAGAAATAACTTCCTTACTAGAACTGTGTGAAAAGTAGTCTGATGATAAAGCAAAAAACATATGCCTAAAGGAGTTTATTGGAATTAGAGCTCTGTCCCACTAAAAATCAGCTAAACGAGTTGCTAATAATAATAGCACTTCAAAAATGCTAGTATTGCATGCAGAATGCTAAACTGTGAGTATGTATTTATCTCACAAGGAAAATAACAGTTATGCATTAAATGGTTGGAATACTGGTGATGAGAAGATTATTGAAATTCATTACTCGGAGAGACGAGAGTTTGTATAAAAAGTCAGTAATGATATACTGAAATATTATCGGGAAAAAGTGTAACATAATGGGGAGCTAAATGAGAAGCTAAGCATCACTGAATCCATCAATGACAGGGCAAAGGTCAATCCACCCAAAACCTAAAAGTAATTGGAAATTCACCCTAAAGTAATTGGTTACTGACATGTCTAGATTTAATCAAAAGTCAGTAACAAGCCAGAAATACTAGTCCCCATCATCTATTCATGTGAAATAGTGTCATCAGTTTTAGAGTACATACGAAATACAAGATTGTGAAGGGACTACAAAGGAAGGTGGATGTTCTTTTATCAAGTGGGAATGATCTCTTGTTTCCTTCTGCATCAGTCAGTAGACTGATTCAGACTAATTCAGACAGTAGACATGTACTTTTTCAATACTCTTCACTATCTTAGAGCAGGCACAGGATTATATGCATTCAACATTTTGGCATGCTACATAACTTAAAACCTTCTGTAACAAGGTGACCTGCTTAGTGGATGATGGGAAGGCTGTGGATATTCTTTACCTAAACTTTAAGAAAGCTTTTGACTCTGTTTTCCAAAACATTCTCCTGGAGAAACTGGTAGCTCATGGCTTGAACATGTGCACTCTTCGCTGAGTAAAAAACTGGTTGGGTGGCCTAACCCTCAGTGATGGGGAATGGAGTAACATCTAGTTGGCATCTGGCCACTAGTGGGGGTTCTACAGGGATCAGTGTTGGGTTCAACCCTGTTTAATATCTTCATCAATGACCTGGGTGACTTGATCGAGTGCACCCTCAATCAGTTTGCAGATGACACCAAGCTGGGCAGTAGTGTTGATCTGCTGGAGGGCAGGAAGGCTCTGCAGAGGGACATGGGCAGGCTGGATCCATGGACTGAGGCCAACTGGATGAGGTTCAACAAAGTCAAGTTGCCAGAGCCCGCCCTTGGGTCACAACAATCCCGTGCAGCACTACACACTAAGGCAGAGTTCTGGAAAGTGGCACAGTGGGAAAGGACCTGGGAATGCTGGTTGGCATCTGGCTGATTGTGATCCAGCTGTGTGCACAGGTAGCTAAGAAGGCCAAAGACATCGTGGTCTTCAGCAATAGTGTGGCCAAGAGGATTAGGATAGTGATTTTCCTAATCCTTGGCACTGTACTTGGCACTGCTGAGGCCACAACTTGAGTGCTGTGTCCAGTTCTGGGCCCCTCACTACAAGCAGGACACTGAGGTGGTGGTGCGACTTCAGAGAAGAGCAATGGAGATGGTGAAGGGTCTGGAATACAAGTCTTGTGTGCAGTAGCTGAGAAAGATTGGGTTGTTTAGTCTGGAGAAAAGGAGACAGGGGTGATCTTATCACTCTCTGCAACTCTCTGAAAGGAGGTTGAAGCAAGGTGGGGTTCATCCTCTTCTCCCAGTCAACCAGTGACAGAAGGAGAGAACATGGCCTCAAGATGCACCAGGGAATATTCAGGTTGGACATCTGGAAGAATTTCTTCATGGAAAGGGTTGTCAAGTTTTGGAACAGGCTGTGCAGGGAAGCAGTAGAGTCACCATCCCTGGCATTGTTCAAGAAATGACGAGGCACTTAGTAGATCATCCTTGATAAGATGTTCCTGATTGTTAAAACATTGGAGTCGATGATCTCAGGGGTCTTAATGATTCTGTGACAACAAATTCCAAACAGCACTTTAGCAAAGGCTTTGCAAAGATCAGCTCTAATTGGCTGTTTAACTGGTAAGAAAATGGATGTTAATTTATAAACTAACTTTTATGGTAAATTGTGAGACATACCCTGGTATTTCTAAAAGGAACCGCATGACACTTTTATCCAGTTTTCCAGTTTGCTTTCAATGCTTCCACAGAAATTTAAAGCCATACACACTATAAGATTAGATCCCTACAGTCAGGTAAAGAAATTTTTTTCATCCCTCTGTTCCTTTTCACCATTTTACTGAAGGAAAGAGAAAGACCCCAATTCAAGTTCTGGTAAGTAATATAAAGCTTCCTTTATTCTCTGTCTAAAACTCTGTATTATTGACAGGTGTTGTACTCATTTCATAGGGACTCTAAGAATGTGATTTAAGTGAGCTAACCCTAGGACTTTTCAGAAGCATTACAAAAAAAGAAAACAACAACATATGCCAGAAACAACATAGAAATGCATTGCTAGCTTCAATGATGAAAGAACTCATGTGAATAAACACTCCAACCCTACTGTTATTGAGAATGTAATTAGAAACTGCAGCTTTCCAACTATTTAGGTCAGTAAAGAAAACTTCCTTTCCAGAGTCATTGACCTTTTTGGACTCAGCTTCTGTTTACAATATTGCACACGATTGCATGACAGCCACTTTAAGAAGAATTGACTTCCTATAGCAAGGATACATATGCCAGGGCTATGATAATTTCTCAAGGAATTGAGCAGCTAAACAGCCAAACTGTGGGACACTTTGTCAATGAAGCAAGATCAAATATAGGGGCTGGATTATGCATTATCTGAACTACACCGATAGTGTGACATGGAAAGTAGCATACAAAAACATTTCCAAATAGAATAAAGATCAAGAAAAAAAATGTGTTCTCACAGAGAATGGTAGACTAGATCTAGAGGTCCTACAAGCCTGTTTCTTTGGTGTCAGTAAATAGTTACTCACACTTTCAAGCCATGCATCTTCTGCCATTTTCTTTTTTCCCTATATGTCAGAAGGACTATTAAAGAAAAGAGATGCTATCTGTGAGGCATAACCCATGTATATTTCTGGCTCATTGAGGGTAGATATATTTTGTAAAACAGACTAAAACATCAATAATATTGTATTATTTATATACTTTTTAGTGAACTCCTAATAGTAAATCACTGTTTCTGCTACCTGACAAATTCAAAATTTCATAGTATTTCTCAACTGCAGCAAATAAGCTCAGTGGGGTAACAGAGCATGATAACTGAGATATTATTGAAATAGGGGAATCAGAACCTCAGCCACTGAACAAGTAAAGCAGACTACAAAATGTCCTACCTTGAACTGAATTAGTTATGCACAAGAGAAACAAACAAACAAACAAACCCAAAAAAACCCCACTCAACTGTGATAAATAGCCTCCTAAATGCTGTCACCAGGCTTGGGTCTGAACTTAAGTGAAGAGAAAATGTCACAGGTCTACTGACTTCTAACTTACTAAGTCTAGGAATGAGAAGAGTTAGTTGGATGTAAAGCTAAGAATTGGGAAAAAGGTGGGGATAAGGTCATGAAATGTTGGTCATGTAAGATGTCAGAAATTGCTATTTGTACCCTTCTGTACTAAAATACATTTCACTTTATGTGAATCCCTTTCTGTCTGCCTCTCAGAAGTATACAGAAGATTTTCCAGAAAACAGCAGCTTTCTGCACAGCTATTTTGGCACTGCTTGATAGGATCATTTTCTCTGCAAAAATATCAGTAAAGAAAGGAAAAGGAAGGAAAGGCTGAATTAAACTGTGAAGGAAAGCTACTTCCTCTAACAACAGGAAAAGAGAGGTAATTTGACCTTCTACCCTTAGTGTTAATAGTGTTAAATTTCAATTTCAAATTTTGCCAAATAATTATGACCGTATTACATGGTGGGTTTTTCTGCCCACAGGGGGAAAGTGAAAGTTGTGTAACAATATTGACTGCACTCGACACCTTTCTGTCCTTCTTTGGGTCACATTGGTCATGAGCTTGAACAGAAAAAAATTTTGCACTGCTTTAAAAGGGAAAGTTTGCTGTTATGCTTTGATCTGAATTACAGCATGTCTGTACAGCAAAGTATGTTCTTTTCAGTATAGTCATGAGAGTCATTGAAAAAAAGGTTGTGATATAGTTTTTTACCTGAAAAAATGCATGACTAGATTGTTGATTACCATCCTAGTTAATGTTCTTGTTACTTCTGCTGCTGCTGCAATTGTCTTGTTGCATCAGCCAGGAGAAATGACAAACACATCATCTCACAGATTTATTGTGGTCTCAGCTTTTACACAAAGGCTCGGTTTAAAATGTTTGAGACTAAGGGTGTAATTAAATTGTGGATTGGATTAAATTAGAATCTTGTTGACTGTGAGAGACAATGGCAAGTTATCTGAGCTAAGTCAATTAACCATGTCTCAGTATTAATTCAGAGGAAAGTGTTCATGTTTTAACATGAAATCTATGACTACAGACTGCCATGTAAAAATTATAATAGATGCTGATGATGTTTTTATTTCCTCTGTCTGCTTTTTCTTGTCTGCTTCTCCTCCTGTGTTGTACTGTATCCTGACAGCCATTTTGTTTCAAATTTGTATTTCCATTTCAAGTTTATCAGTATTGAATTTAAAAATAAAGTTACTGTTTATTTGAGAAAATGGGAAATACAGCAATTTTGTCATGAAAGGCAAAGGAAGAAAAGGCAGAGAAAAATACTAATTGACCCTAAAGAAGGGTTTTTCTTACTTTTGAAAACACACATATTTTTTCCAATGTGCCACAAAGATAGCTTTTTTAAAAATGAAATGAAAGTTTTCATTACAATTTCCCTACTTTATCAAGATATTCCTAGTAATCAGACTTCTTTTGATAATCAATTACAGGGGTAATTGGTTATTTATATCTAGTTTTAGGGGCTGCTCCTGTAAATATAGATGTGAATAATTGTATTAATACGAAATAGAAGTCCATTTTCTAAAGGCAATGTTCTGTATATATGTGTATATATATGTGTATATATTTCCTATTACATAAATCTGTGTTCAGGATAGATAATTTACGGGTAACATGTATTGTCTGAATTCATGAACCTTGTTTTTAAATTTTTTCTATAAAATTAACTAGTCTTGAAATGCATTTTAAAAACTTCTACAGAATACATATTACTTATGTCCTAACTCAAAATGCAGCAAACACATTGACTTGAAAAAAGCTAATGAGAACATCTGGTGGTATTCTTAATTTGTTTTGTTTTATTTTGTTTTCTTTTTTGTTTTGTATTTTGTTTTGTTTTGTTTTGTTGGAATGCAACCTGAAACACCCTACTGAATTATGTGGTCAATTTTGTCACAAATCCTCACTTTTGAGATATCTAGACAATGTTTAACACTTTTTCCTCTCTATCTCCAAGTGTCACACCCTGCAGTACTAGGAAACATGGCAACAGGACTAAATGGCCACATTCTGTGAAGAAAATCTGTACACGGCAGCAATTCAGTTGCATCCCACATGGCATTGTCCTGCTCCATACATGTATGCACTGATGCATTTTACAGCATGATGTGAGAGGTCTAAGATTTCCTGGACACTTGCATGTTCCTGAGTATATTTTCTTGCCTGAAATTCTCTAGGCAGCAATTGTAGAGTGCTAGCACAATATCCTAGAGTGTTTCATCCTGTCTGTAATCACAGCACAGCTGTTAAGACGAGACCTCATGCGCAACCAATACAGAGGAAATTCTTTCTGATCCTATAATGAGTCAGTCTGCACTGTGAAGCTAAAACTTGGAAACCTTCCACCTCCTCTCCTGGACATACTGTTCCAGTGCTGGAAATTGTTTCATCTAATGTCGAACCTGACCTGTTCAGTCTGCAATTTGTAGTATGTGTCTTTTGTTGGGTGATCTACCCAATAAAGTCTGCCTTACATTTGTAGTTTTCAAGTAGCCATAGAATGGTATCATATTATCCTTTAGCCTACACTTCACTGATCAACACCCACCAATCTTTGTAGGAAGTATTCAAATACTGGGGTAAAAACAGCACCAAGAAAGAGGGGAACTGTTAGGCAAGTATAAATACAATCAAATATACAAAATATAAACTAATGAACTGAACTTTGCTGGAAATGCAGGTCTGCAATACTGTCTTTTGTATCACAAGTTTCTATGTGTTAAAGCAAGAACACATTAACTATATTATACATGTACATTATATATCTTTTTTCTGAAAGATTTTTCATAAGAAAGAGTGACATTGAGACATCAACTTGGTACATAATCAGAGGGAGTGGAATGATTTTTACCCTTTGATCGACTCCTGATCTGCATCATGGTACCTTCCACTGGCATCAAGGCATTGGGCCCTATGATGCAAATCAGTCTGATCTGAATAAAGAAAAAATGCTATAAATGAGTTCTACTTGTTAAACTGCTATCTTGTGAAAATTTGGAGCCTAGAACTAAAGAGCACCACTGAGTAGAAACCAGGTCATTGCAGGAGCAGAAGGTGGTGTTTGTAGCTTCGGGACAGACTTCAGGCACATATTTGTCAACTGCCTTTATGACATTTTCTCAAATTTTCCTAAATACTAAGTTTATTGCCACTAAAAATTAAGGAGTATTATGAGACAAACTACTGAGTCTCCCGTTCGATCAACCATTTTTAGTAGTGTACTGTAAATCAGATCAATGACTCATGCTGCATATTTTGTCATTAATTGACATGGTTAATATAATTTTTGTTAGAATATCCTATACAAATGTATTTTTTCTTTTTTCTATGTTGTATCTATATCCTATCATCATTCAATTTTGCTTAGAAACATACCAGTGCAGAATACAGCACAGTAGCTATCCCTAAAATTTCAGTGCATATAAACTAGAGAATCACCATACAGGGAATAGGCGTAGCATGTAGTCTGAATACATGAATGTACAAAGGGAAAAAGCTGTTTTCCATAGAAATGTGGAATTACTATTTCATATCTGCAGTGGTTTGAACTTATTTGGAGGCCAGTTGCCCTCCAAAGGCACATTATCACTCCTTACCAGGACAGGGGAAAGAATGAAGAACAAAATGCTTGTGGACCAAGGTATAGACAGGAAGATCACTCATCTGTTACTGTTATGGGCACAACAGGCTAAACTCAGGGAAATTAGTTTGATTTCTTATCAATCAAATCAGAGTAGGGTAACAAGAAGTAAACCAAACACTTAAAAACATGTTCAACCCATCCCTCCCTCTCTCCTGGGCTTGACTTTACTCCAAATTTACTCTATCTCTTCCTCCCCACTGGTGCTGGGGAATGGGGAGTGGGGGCTGCAGTCAATTCATCACACATTGCCTCTACTGCTCCTTCCTCCTCAGGCAGAGGGATTCCTCACACTGTGGCCCTGCTCCAACATGCCATCCTTCCCATGGGATACAGTTCTCCATGAATTTCTCTGTCACGGATCCCTCAAATGGGCTTCAGTTCTTCACAAACTGCTCCAGTGTGGGTCTCATCCTTGGGGTGCTGTCCCTCAGGCAGTGCAGGTCCCCCGCAGGGTCACAGATCCTGGCAGCAAACCCTGTGCCCAGCATGGGATCCTGTGTGCACAGGGCTGGCTGGCCAGACTTGATCCATAAGCTCCTGACTCACACCAAGGCAAAGCTCTGTGCATTTCCAGTGGTGAGTTACAGAAAGGGTCACTCACCCTCCTCCCCTTGCCCTAAAACTCACATATCCCTGCAGTGCAACATTTCAGGCACTACCTACTTTTGTGTATGGGGAGTGCCAGGAAATTCTGATTTTGAGCTTTTGTTGAAAAACCATGTATGCCTTACATGGTGGTATGTTTGGATGTTTCTATTACATTTGAATTGTGACCTTAAACTAAGATTCGGAATCGATTTGAGAAAAAATATCTTTAACACTAAAGCTGAGACTGGTGTTCACAATAATGAAGTCTTTTAAAGATTTTGTTGTGATAAGACAAACCATAATTTCATGCATTTTCATTTTAACTCAGGTATAATGAATCTAAAATATTGAGGTTTTTATAAACAATGGAAACCATGAACAAAAGAAAAAAGTTATCTTTGAAGCTTTGGGTCATATATTTAAAGGGTGTTTATTCTATATGAAAATTTCAGCAAGATAAGGCACAAAATGGAGTCACCTAATGTGTGTAAGATATGGGATATGAACAATTGTTTAAATTTTGTATGGATACAGAAGCTGTGGGTAAATATGTTTACTGTCTGCAGCTTTCTGAAGGCTGTTCTGTGAGTAAATTTGATAGACTCAGCCAGAAAAGACGTAAGTTAGAATGATTTTGAAAAATTACTTCTCCAGAACAATAGGCAATTGCGCTGTCTCATTTAAAGAACAGTCAGCAGCTTGTGTCCATTATGTAAAACAACCAGAAACTTGGCTTCTTTATCAAATAGGCTATAAAATAACTTATTTAGCAAACTACATTAGATTTCATTTGTTCAGTTTGCAAAATCATCCACCATGGGGATGGTCTAAAGGTGGTTTTAAATATTCTGGTAGAAATAAAATGAATCTCCAAAAATTTCCTAAAGGAAACATGGCACCATCTGCTGAATCACCACAATATCTTATTTTTTTCTTTATAAAGTAACATTTATGATTTTTTATTTCTTATGTTCTATATAATAGTCTTTGGGATGCATTGATTATCAATTTCCCCAATGATTTTAATTTTTACTATCTATGTGTGCACATTATGTCAGACTTTATGTAAGTATTTGCATATTAATATTACTGCTTTTTTGCTACTGAATGCAGAGACATGGAAATGTTGTAGACATTTGCCTTCTTGCATTCTTTAATCAAATTCTTATCTCTGTATGTATTGCTACTCAGCAACAAGACATGGTGATATTTTAAACAGTCCTAAGTGATGACAAGATCAAGGCAGATATGCAGCTTTATCAGAGACAGACGAGAGATGGGGGACAGGCTAGGGACATAAACACAGACCCATTTTCTTGCACAGACCATGTGAATCTGTGCTCTTACAATTACAGATGTACAACAGCATCTGAGCCCATCCCCAAAATGATGATGGAGAACCTTCATTGGCAAAGATGTGTCATTTGTTTTCTGTGGGTAGCTGCAACCTGGTGCCTTTTGGAAGATGTCTGCACAGAGGACACACAAAGACATTTGTCAGAAGGGTTTTCTTTGAGGTGGTGCTCTTCTCCACCAGGAACTCAGCTGACTGACATGATTCTCTTCTTCCCAAGGTGTTTCCAGAGATGGACCTTTACCTTGCTTCATCCAGTTGACTAGTATGGTTTAAAAAAAAAAGTAGTCTTTTAGAGTTGTTGAACAAATAAGCCTCAGGAATACCAAGCTCCATTAAGATTTGTACTCATTTGAAGGTTCGAGACACAAACCTTTCTTTCTCCAACGAAACAAAGACCACAACAGGACCCACTGGCCCACTGGGTAACTCACCCACTGAATGTACAGAAACAGCCACAGTCAGACAGACTATGGATGGAAAGTAACTGCTCAGAAAACATATGGTGGTGGTATAAAAATAGGCAAGCAGGTCTGTAGACTGCAGCAGGGAGAGGTGGTTTAAGGAGCACCATTCTGGTGGGACAGAATGAGTGTGACGCTTTTCTGAAGTAGCCACAACAGAGGTGTACTCATATACTCTGAAATTAAAACTGTCTTGATCCTCTTGTTCATGGATCAAACTTATCCTGCAGAATTTTTTTTAAAGCTTTCCCACCCGGGGCTTTATTTGAAAGATATTGTGCATGACTAACTGAATTCTTGCTCTTTCAAAGAGGCCAAAAGTGCTCTCACAGTAACAAATCATATGACTATTGCAAAAGGAGAAAAATAAATCTTTTTCTTTGGATGAAAAATATTTCTAAATTACGTTTTAGTAACATTTTTTTTTCTGTAGATTGTGTTTTTCCAAATATGAAGGAAAGTTCTTTGTAGCAATTCTTCTAAAGATACATAATTTGGAGCTTTATGGTCAGGTTTGTTAGTCTGTCTTGTTTATGCTTAGAGTCTTCTGATTTTAAAATAATTGCTGTTATTTCAATGCAGTGATGTGGAGGAGCTTGACCTTGGATGTTAAAATTTCCACTCTTGTCAAAAAGGATACAGACCATTCATGGAGAACCCTAAACTAAGCTTAAATTTTCTTGCACACTTTTCTTTCACCCCTGAATTTCTATTGACTGCAGGGAAGCTGTTGCTAATTATTAGCATGTCTGTAATTTTGCCATTTTTCCACTGAAGGGGAAGCTCTCTACTGAAGTGCTTTAAGTGATATCTAACTTACAGGTGGTGGTTTGTGATATTGCTGCCGAAACTCTTTGTCAATAAAGAGTCTTTCCTTTCTGAGCTACAGCAGCATTGTTCAGACACCTCACTGACTTGAACACACTGAACTTGACACACTGAAATGCTCTGCAGAAGGGAGAGTAAGAGTCTCATGAAAAGCGTCCCCTAAACAGGGCTGCCTGGAGCTTTCTGTATGTGCACTGGTGATGATCTGTCTCTGCATGACAGCAGAGTCTGTATGCAACTGACATTACTTCAGTTGTTTGACAAACTTCATTTCTGCTCCCTCAGTCTCTGGTGGGAGTCCTTATAACAATATTCCTCGTAGCAAGAACTATTTTCTTCACCAACAACTGGTATTTCTCTCTGACTCCCTACGGCGCTCCTTCCCTCTTACCTGTAGGAATTGTCAGCAATCCTATGTACTTAGTTTTTCTACAAGTCTCCATTCTTTCAATTTTGCTTTTCTAGTTCCATTTAACATGTCTTACACAAGTTGCAAAACTCTTATTAGCTTTCATCACTTCAGATTTATTTTTCCATTTCTTGATTGACTTTCTAGATCCTTTATATGATTATCTAGCCTTGTGCTTTTATTAAGGGAATGGTCTCTTGTGGTTCAAGTACTGAGAGAGGTTACCGGGGCTGTTTCCACCTCTGTCAGGAAATTTCTTTGCAATCTTTTGTGCCACAGTGCCCTAGCATTAAGGTGAGGAAACAATTTTCTCATTTCCAGGCATTAGGTGAAGTATACTTCACTAATGACTGTGATGAGATTACTGGATGATTGTGAAGTGCTATTATCCATCATTTTACTTAACTTTCAAAGAGCGCTAGGCTTTTAAAAACCATTTACTGGAAAAGAGGTTAATATTATGATTACTTGACCTGTTACAATGTTTTCATTTTGCAGTACTTCAGATATTTTGATTGAAATATCCAGTTTAGTACCCCAGACTAAACAGCCTAAATATTCCAGTATTACTAGCACTACTGTTACTGTTGCTACGAGACACAAAATCTTCTGTGAGGATACAGTTTTCGGGTTTTTTTTTATTTCCTATGTTGCTTGATTTTATAGCCTTAATATGTTCTTTTAACATAGTTCTTTTTATGTGAAAGCAAAAATGAAGGCCCAAAATTGGCAAAATGTTGTCTTTGCTCTTCTAAATGCATTAAGATGAAAAAATCAGTAAGTCCTTGTCAGTAGATTGCTTCCAAGCTGTGTAATGAGGAACAATATAGAACAAATAAGAAAAGGCACACAGTGGGCAATAACACTGAGCATGCACATTATTTTAACAGATGTTTCCTATTAGTAAAGCTACTTAGCAGTTCTTCTAATGTATTCTTTCATTCTTCCAACAAGCAGGAAGTATTTTTGATTCAGTGCTGCTTTAATATTTGATAACCACATTAGTTATGGAAAAATCTTCTTAGAAAGAAATTATTTTAAGTGAATGGAAGGGTTATAAAGTGGTATCTGTCAGTACTCAAAAACAGGGGACAGATCAACTTCTTTACAATATATAATACTTCTACACCTAGGTGTGAAAGTGTTTCTAAGAAAGAATTATTGTTTAAGGACATTGAGTTTGAAAGGTGTAAAGTGATTTGCTAAAGGTTTTTCTCTCATTTAGGCTAACAGATTTTTTGAACATTTATCCATTCTGCTGTTTTCTAGATCCTAGTAGTGGATTCATTTAGTTTTTCATTTTGTTAACAGCAGAGGAGATTGAAGCCATGTAATCAATAAAGAACATTTGTTAGTTTTACTAAAACATGTCAAAAATAAAACAGAATTCTGCTGCTGCCTATTTTCTAAAGGGGATAGTGACAGCCTTGCCTGATAGCATTTATGTGTTTTGCTTCAACTCTTCAATCTTCCACATTAAAATGAATGAAATTCAGCCAGTTGATGAAAATGAAGATGAAAACAAATGATAAGAGAACAGGCTCTGGGTAAATAATTTTAAAATAACTAGTTGCTCACAGATGTGATTAATGCTGATTAAGCAAACAAGGTTCAATGTGTATCTACAGAAACTGAAAAACTAAAACTCACCCAGTGGGGCCAGAATGAGGATAAGAGGATGAGGCTACATTGTCCCTGGCCTTGCTGAAGCTGACCACTGAGTCTTATGCACAGTCATATATTTAAGAATGGGTTTGCATCATGTTTGATACAAGAGCTTCTGATCTAGCTGCTAAACGTTGTTCTAATGAGTAGTAACAGTGCTGTTTCAACCACAGATGTGAACATTGCTTGGGAAAAACTGTTAGGATCAGAAAGAGGAGAGATGGTAACTGAAGCCCATAAAAGGAACCATCTATGTCAAAAATAGATCTATAATGCAAAATTCACCTTCATTTCAATGCTTCTTTGTAGCATATAACTCCTTTTTTTGAGAAGAATATATAAATAATACATCTGATTAATAATGAAGAACTTCAGTGATAAGAAAAGAACATAATTACTGTTTCAATCCACAGAAAGCAATTCTTGTCACAATATTTCTCAAGCCCTTTTTGAGGGAGAACAATTCTCATTCTTCAGACTGACAGAATGACTAATTTTCTCTTTTTATTGTACTTTCAGAACATCGTTATTCTAAATGTCTCTCCAAGTTCTCAGGTACTGATTAAGGAAGAAAGACTGAAACATCAGTTGGTGGTTCACCAACTAGTCCTGGACACATAAATAGGAATTTTGCTCTTTGGATTGTTAGGTTCCTTGACCTAATGAAAATATAGTGGGTGATCCTAGTGATAATTAACTAAGATGAAACGATTCTTCAGCTTCCTCAAATTCCTTTGTGCATGACACCGGATCCACTAAAAGCCATGGAGTGGACATGGAAACCATACCTGAAAAATGAACCAATTCAATCCAATCCAAGTGACTGATTTGCAAAAGTATGATGGCCATAAACCAGGAGAGATTAAAAACCCAAAAATGGAATCCTCTTAACAAATACACAATAATGGCCCATACATTTAGATTCCAGTTTGTCCTCATCAAAAGTTAATAAAATTTCTAATAGATATCATTGACTTGGAGGAAAGAGGAATTGTCACTTACTCACATTCTCCTCCAAATTCTTCTGTCTGGTCAGAGAAAGATCTGAACAGTTAGTTGTGGTTTACAGTTCACTAAAGGCACAAAATTTCATGTCAGTCCTGTGCCTTTAACTGCTGCTGTTCTAATGTTTTCCAAACTGGTAACTCTAATTCAGAAAGTGTCCCAGTCATGGTTGGGAGCCCTGGATGAAAGAGATATGTTTTTCATGGAAGGAGAACATCTTTTACCTCCAAGATTTTCACTACTGGAACAGACTGGAGTGCCCATTTACCTTTAACAGCCTCCCACAGCAGTATAAACACTCACTCATGACTGCACACATTGCTCTTGCCAAAATTTTGTGGACAGTCTCAATCCCTCTAGACATTTTGGTCCTAGAAGACCCCCCTGGAACCGTAGGAGAAGCTGCAACAGTTGTGTCAAGCACATTGTGAAGCAGAAGTTGAGATTCCACCTGAGTCTTAAAACCTTCTTTTTAATTAACACTGCTTGTTGAATTTTCAACCAAGGATATTTCCTGTCTTTTCTGTTTCACAGGAAATCTGAATATCTGCACATGGATGGCTGGATTAAGCTACAGCAGATTCGTATGTACACAAAAAATGCTGTCATTAGTTTTGACTGTAATACAATTTCTGCTGTGGGAATCTGGGAACCTAAATTTTAAGGATAGCAAATTAGCAGGTTGAATTTATGATATTATTCTATACCCTGACAATTCAATTCACTTTGACTCAAAATCAAGACACAGAATGGCCACAGTCCCAAGCTTATGATAAATATACTGGAAGTGCTGGTATTCCACCCTAAGGTAAGGCTGATTTGAACCTTGCTGTTGTGGTTGTACTTGAAGATGATTTATATCTCTTAAGTCAGTAGGAATGGGAAAAAATTGATGAAAATGAAATCAAAACCACTCATAACCATGACATTTCTGAAATATTGGCACTTCAAGCAATGCCCAGGGAAGACATAAAAACTAGGGTGCCAAGCAATCAATGGGTCTACTCATGAAATCCCCTCTACAATTAAAATGTACCATACTGATTTTACTAAAGCAACTAACAACAAAAAATCCTGTATTTAGATATAAGAATCAAATTCTTAGTACAATTTTACTTTTACACACTTGTTTGCATTTTGTTCATGGGGAAAACTGGGTGTAGGAATATTGTTGGATTTTCCTACAATTGTAGAAAGTAAATTGTGAAATTTGTGTACAACAGTGATTTCTAGACATATCTGTGCCTAACCTAATTTTTCTTACAGTGGCAAAGCACAAAACCATCACTTTTTATGAGCAAAAGTGGATCATCATAGATAAGAGTAGAAATCAACACATACCATCTCTAAAGAGAATTAAAGGAGAGATCATTTTGATAGAATGCTGAATTCAAAATAACCTGAAATCCATTACAACAGCCTTACACCTTGCTGTAAACTATATCAAAGAAAAAGGTGGTGTAAACTGTGCTGAAGGGAAGAGAAATTTACACACCTGCTCTTTTAAGCATGACTGCTGGCATATCTTTAAAATATCCCATACAACACTTGTAATATTCATTTGGATAGACCCCAACTCTCAATAGAGTTTTGGCCTACAGTTCAAAATTTTGTTGAAGCCATATTTAACACTCAGACCTCTACCAAACTGTCTCCTCATAACTTTGGTCCTTGAAAAAAATACAGGCGCACAACAAACATGATTTAACCCAGCATGGTCATTCAAATGAGTTAAGCTGTTAATGCAGAATAATGTTTCCACAATTTGATCAGCCTGTTCACTGTTGCTGAAAACCTCTTATGTAGGATGGACAGCAGGCAGCTGTCAGTCACACCCACTGGTGTCTGGCTGGCCTCCTCTCATGATTGCATCCTGCAACTGGAGCAAGGGCAGATGCAAAACCCAGGAGAACTGCATTTGGAGGGGTAGCATGAGACAACTTGGTTGTTGTGTCACTTATTGACTGTAAAAACTTTCCATAAATGTTTTGGTGTTGCCTCTGTAAGGCAGAGGAGAAAAAGTCAGACCTTTCATGTCAACCTTTATTTTAGATACTCAAATCTCCAACCATCAGCATGTGGTAACCTTACAGTAATCTCGCTGTGATGTTTGTGCACATGGAAGTCACAAAAGCAGATCGGATTTGTTTTCTTCTTATCACTGCTTGGTTATTGCTCAGGAGTGTGTGTTAGAGCAGGTTTCAGCTTGCCTTATAAATGGCAGAAGTTTGGTTTTGTGTATACTCCACTATTAACTGAATTGACAAGAATTTCAGGAATAAAAACTACCTCCAGTTTTCTGGTAAGAATAATATACTACCACTCTTTGCAAGTGAATTCCTACTTTAAGATTTTTGCATTTATTTATAAATAAAGAGCAGTTTTGAATATAAGGTTATAACATTTTGTCACATCATAATTGCAAATTCTGCTAGTTTAAATAGTATATTAATGTATAAAATTATTTTTAAAAATTCTAAAAATTCTTTCAGACAGTGATTTGTTTTTTGAACATCAGAGATGGTATTTTAACAGCATTCTTTGCCCCTACTTTTGGGATACCAAATTAATCTATCTCACATCACTCTGAATGCTCATCTGAAGTGGACTCCTTGGTTCTGAATCCTTCCAGCTGGGGGTTCAGATTAAAATTTGCCGTGAAACAAATAGAGAATTGTGAAATTTATTTGGATTCTTCTTAGATCAGATCAAGATTTGTAGGGCTTTTTAACTTCTTCAGTGTGTGATTCTAAATACCATGGTATGCATTCTTCTGATCCCATCTATGTTCTTTTCCCAATCATATTTTTCAAAGAGTCACTTTCCACAACTTTTTCTTTTCTATAGTGATCATCTTAAATAATAATATCCAAACTTGTTGTGCCACCACTTTTTGAACCTTTAGGTTTTTTAAGGTGCCATAAATAGCTGAAGATGACATGTAAAACTGGATTCAACTTTGTTGCTTCATTGATTTACTTATTTTAGCTATTATGGTTTCTGCATTTTATTATTGCTGTAATAGGCAAAATTCAAAGCCCTGAGATTGAGTGTCCATTCAAAGTATTATTTATAGTTATAAAAAAATCAGATCAAGGGGCTGATATATAAAGCATTAATGGCTTTCTAAACTGGCCTAATTTGACATAGACATCAGAGTTATTAAATCAGGCCAGGTATGGAAGCCCTCCTCTGTTTCCTATCAGGTCCATATTCAAACAAAGTTGTCACTGATATGAATGCTGAGCATTGAGAAGAAAACTAAAAGAAACTTTCTGTCTATATACAGCTTATTACACAATTTGGTTTTTGATGCACAATTCTAACACCATAGAAGACAGATATTCAGAGTCAACATAACTTTCTCCTGTCCCTTTCTACTCTCCTCAGATTTCATGTATTTTTATTATCATGATGCATAGAATATTCTGAGGCCATGTAAGACCTGATTGGCAAATATTCTTTGTAATCTTTAATAGTACTGGCTGTTCGGGCTGCATACAGAATAGAAGATCCAACATGAATGGTAAGGATTTTATTCTGAGTAAATCTTGGTGATTCACCTAAGTAAAGATGACAATAATAGTCACAAAACAAAGGAACTGGTTAGGGTCTGCGTTTGCACAGTCACTTCAAGTCTATATGATGAAGATGTTTTCTGCCCCAATCATGACCAGTTCTTGTGAAGTGACTGATGTTAAGAGAAAAGAGTGCAATACCAACAGTTGCGCTTAATGAGTTCAAACTACCAACACACTGTCAAATGGCATCACCAACTGCAGTCTTTAGAAAACAAGTGTTAAATCTTTCAACTTTCAATTAATTGTCTCTGTTACATTCCGTTGTCCAGTGTTTCTCAGGTGCTGCAAATCATACTGCGAGTGATAGACTAATTAGGGTAATACGTAATGGAAGCAGTGTTGTTTATTTCCAATAGTAAAAAAGAGCTAATTAAAAAAAAAAAAAATGTACCTATTGTATTATACTAACAGGGAGTGAGGCAAAGAAGCCATGGATAAGGTTATAAACAAATGCTTAGAAGGAAAATCGTCTTTGGAAACGTGTGCATGCTTGTGTATAAATCTGTTTCTACCATTTCATCTTTGCTCATGGAAAAGGTGAATAAAAACACAGCAGAAGAATGAAACTTTCTGTAGTGGGTCTGTTCTTAAATAATTCTTGCACATTAAGTTTATGATTGCATAGGAAGAATTACTGTCTTGGTAAGACAGAGAGAACTGGTGACCGTGTACTGCAAGGAGATTTGAATCCTGGCACCCTAAGCTGCACCTTGTCAAATATTTCTCACTGTATGATACTAAACTCCTTCATGGAAGCAATTTAAGTGCAAATATCAGGTCTTGTTTTATTAATCAAGCAGCAAATAAACAAAAAACTCCCTCAAAATCTCCTTCTTGTGATATATTCTGTCATCTAGAGTAACTATTACATTTGTACTTTCAAAGGAAAACCTTGAATTCATTATAATAACTTATTTTTAGATCTTATCAAACATTAATAAGGCATTAAAATTATATTGCTCTTCTTTTTAAAGTGAAGAATCATAAGATCATGTAATTTAAATCAGTAAGCTGCAGAATATATAAGCTAGTCCCATGAAATGGGGAATGTAAGCTTGTATTGAGAAGAAAATGGACCAAGGAGAGTTGTCAGGGAGAGTTCACTCAAGGAATGAATCCAATATCTAATACCAGCAATATTGGCAATATTAACAATCTTTCTTCTTATGACATTGTAAATCTGGAGAATAATGAGATGACAAGAAACTTGCAACATGGATTTGTCAACCAAACTGATTTTTTCTCTTACAGAATAGATGATTTAATTAATAGGAGAAAAATATTTGATAAGATATATATATATTATTCAGTCAAGTAAAAATTTCGTCTAACAGGGAAATGCATGATCTGAATGAACTTGCTGTAAAATTGATAGACTGGGTGAAAACCTACAGTTGAGAAAACTATGAATGAATTGCTATCAACCCAAAATGAAGAAATGGTGATATTTAATCTTTTCAATTCACACATTTTCTTTATTTCCTTAAAAGACATCCACATCAGAAGTGGAAGAGAATTGCAAAGGCTTTGGGTGCCATTCACAGAAAAATATAATATTAATTGAAGAAATACTTCAAAAATCCATGTATGAAATTTGTACTAAAGAAAGTACAAAGTGTTACTATATGAGAAAACTGTCACCTTCATTACAAGGGGGAGGAAAATAGGGAGGCAGCAACAGTTACAATGGTCTGTAAGTTTAGCAAGTTAGAAGGGTGATGAAAGAAGTGGTTTGTAAGAAAAAAAAAGGAAAAAAAAAGAAAAGGTGTGTGTGTGCACGTCATCTGGAAGAAAAAACAGTAGGAAAACTATCCAAAAGACTGCAATTTTGCAAGAGGAACAAACATTTCTAGGAAGAGGAAAGAGTCCCCTCTCAGCATGGTGCTACACAATTGTACACCAAATTACTGAAACAACAGCTTTTGGCAGATGGTGTTATACTTTTTGTTGGAGTGTCTTTTAAAACAATAACATAATTCAAAACATCTCTGAAGAAATGTGAAGAGAAAAATGTACTCAAACAAAGAGAACACAAGAAAGGCATATTAGCACATTTTCAAAACAATTGAACTTTATCCAGAAATAGCCTGATGAAGGCAATTTATGGTAAGTCATTTTCTTCTGGACACAGCACTCAAGGTGCGGCCTCACCAGTGCCAGGTACAGGAAAGAGACACTCCCTGGTCCTGCTGGCCCCACCATTGTCGTTTGCCTCCTTGGCCACCTGGGCACCCTGCTGGCTCATACTCTGTCAGCTGCCAACCAGCACCCCCAGGTCCCCTTCTGCCTGGGCACTGTCCAGCCACTCTATCCCCAGCCTGTAGCACTGCAGGGGGTTGTTGTGGCCAAAATGCAGGACCTAGCACCTGCAAGCCTTCTTAAACCTCATACTGTGGGATTTGATCTACCCAGCCCATCCAGGTCTCTCTGCAGAGCCCTCCTACCCTAGCCCCCAGGAGATTGACACTCCTCCCCAACTTGGTGCCACCTGCAAATTTGCTTATGGTAGACCTGATCCCATCATCCAGATTATCAATAAAGATATTAAACAGGACCAGGCCCAGCACTGATCCCTGGGGACACCATCAGTGACTGGCCACCAGCTGGATGCATGTACTGCTATTCACACATTTTCGCAACTTCAGTTTTAGCATTGCTAGGTCAAAAGATTCCCTTGGGTCCTTTTCAGTCTCAGAGGTATTAATCCAAAATTTGTTCATTTATTAGCAATAACTACAGAATGCACCCGGGCAGAAAAGCTCAAATCGGCTCTTAATGATATATCCATTCACGAGGCAAATTAGCAATGTGGGTTCTGTTCCTCTGTAAACTCTGCTTTCATGCAAGCAGCTATCACTCAGTTAGCTGCTCTTTAATGGGTAGTTACATGTTGATTTCTGCTTTTTACTGAGAAGTGAGGAGATTATTCTCGTAGGATGTGTTTGTTGCTGTTTTATTCTCTTTTTCTTTGGATTTTTTTCCTCCTCTTAGACCTAGATCTTTTTAGAAGTCCATGGTATACAGAAGCTTGGGGAAGTTCATTTTTAACTGTCATTGTAATAAGAATTTAAGATAAAGAACTGTCTGCATCTTCCTCTGGTCACAGGACACTGCAGCAGGTCTCAGTTTCAGAGGTAATGAAAGTAGCTGTAATAGAGTTTGAGAGCTTAATTCAAACACATTTTTATACTTCTGACAGATTTTATTTTCTTCCTGACACATGAGATGACCTGATCATCTACCGGAAATATGTGTCAAATGTTATTCAGTAAAATATTTGTATAGATGCAAAAGAATTTATGTGGGAGATGTCTACACAAAAAGTGGAATGTAACAATACCCACTTATTCTGTTCCTAGATAAAAAGAAGGATTTTTCTGAACCATGACTTTTGCAGATTGACCCCTTTTGAGCTCTTTCATGGAAGCTTGATAATCACACCCTTCCTAAGTCAGCATGTGAGAGGAGAGGATAGCTAGGTGATCCACTGACAAATTTGCCAACAAATAAATGTACTTCAACATTTGCTTAGTACTAAAATCAGCAGTGATCTAAAGGCTTCTAATCAAATTCTAGGCTGAAATTCCTGCCATGGACACTGCAAAGTTTGGTCTAGGTTTTCTTATTACTTTCTAGATGCTGATAGATGATCTTTTTATTAGTTTTTATATTAGGGCATGGGAGTCTGATTATAAAGCAGTGCTTACACAAATTTTGGTATTCAGTTTCAGTTAAATATGTGTAGCATATTTAATATGTACTTTTTCTGTGTCCCACTCAGACTTTTCTTTCAAATGTTCACATTCAAAGAAATGTATTTTTTGGAAAAAAACTTGATTTAGGAAAAACTTGCTTTGTCATCTCATGCTATACCAGAATAAACATTGTATCCAAAAAGTTTTAGCTAAAGAAAACTTGCTGTCCTGTGGTTCTTTGTCTTCTGAGACTGCAAATGTGTTGATAGACTAACAGCAGTGCTTACAGAGAAGTACTGTCCCACAACATGTTTTGCATGTTATTGTGACTTTTAAAAGTGAAGATTAATGGAGCTGCATTCTGAATTGCATATGGATAAGACGATTTGGAGTTATTCCTTTATCTTCTTCTACTTTGAGGGATTTATTTTCCTTCACTGTACTTAAAAACAGCAACAGAAGATTAATCTTCACACTTGATTTAATGTGTGAAGATTTGATTCACACTTGATTTAGAGAAACATAAATTAAAAAAATTATTTATTTTATCTTAATGAAAAAGTTAAATAACGGTGAAACTGTTGTATTTTCTCTGACCATTCCATTAAGTTTCACTGTGTTTGGGGACAGAGAAATACAGGGTGCAGGGAAGAAGGGTAAAATCTAAAGACAGTTATTATTATCTATATTCTGCCTTAGCTAATTGTGTGCCCTTCAATCAGACTTTACAGATGCCATGGACAAAATCTGCAGGATCCAATTTCTAGTGTTCTCTGACTCCTTTGCAGCTTTGTCCTTGATGCCCAATAAATGCCTGCTTAGGACAAAGGAAGGGTTCATGAATATTGCAAAGAGGGGGGAAATCAATTTTCTTACAAAAATTCTGTCTCTCAGAGGAGTGTGATCTAAAGACCACATCAGCAGATGTAGGGTTACTATTCTGCAGGAAAGTTTGCCTGTTGCTGGGAAACAGGCTTTGGTTACATAATAGGTGACAAATGTTAGTGTGTGGTTTGGAAAGAGCATCATGAAGAAGAGTCTTGATTTACTAATTGAGGGGATTTGCCTTTTTGCATTGTGTCTGTGTCCAACAACAATAGATAAACCACAGTGTGTTTCCTTAGGAGATTGTATCACCTTACTATGAAGCCCTCAAACTCTTTCTGAAGTAACTTCCTTGCCTTTGCACTAAACTGGCTACAATTAATTGATTTCTGTGTTACGTGGGAGATGTAATTTCTGCTGTCTTTAGTTTACACACACTAAAAAAAAAAACATAAAATGCTTGTATAATATATTGGTTCATTCAGTTTAGTTTAACAAAGAAGATTTAAGTTATGGGTGGTTAACCTTGCCACTTTCTTCCTTCCTCTTCTCCGTGTTCCAAGCTTGAATCACCAGATATCAGGAGACTGCAAGTCATTGGAAATTATGTCTCTCAACCTCCAGAGTGTGTTTGCTTTGAATATATTTTTAATTACTCCAAAGCTTAGGAAAACACATTCCGATTTCATAAGCATTTTTTTTCCTGTGTGTGAATTCCTTCTGACTATAAATAGTCAGATACAGCAGTGGGTTTTTTTCAGGCTAGTATTTTTCCAGTGCAAAAGGATCAACACCCCACTAGGATTTAAAAATATAAATTAAAAAATGGAGAGAAAAATAATAAAAACTCCTCTTTTCCCCTGGGAGTTACTTTTAGTATTTTCCTTTTTTCCCTTGTCTTTCTCTCTTTTTTTTCTTTCTTTAAAAAAATCTAAACTACATGAAAGCACAGGAGTCTGATGCCATGGGTTTTCATCCTGAAGCACACCAACGACATGTTATGAACTGTGTTATCAGCGTCATTAAATGATAAGGTGACAAGCTCCATGGCAGATGTGAACTCTCTATACTTCTGTTTCAGAAAGAGTTTTAATAAATGATGACTGACTGCAAAAGGTTTGTCTTTCTACATGAAAATTTTTCCACAGGATATTGCATACAGCTTGACTTGACATCACCAAAGATGTGTGAAAATCATCACGTTAGTCAAGACCTAATATGAAAATGTATTCTGAGATCTCTGTGCATTTCAAATGTAGTTTTAAAGATAAAGTTCTAATTTTCACCCATCTCCATTCAGTAGAAAAGGAGAAAAGAGACAGAGTGTGAGAAGGGAGGGTCAAAATTTAATTTGCAAATTCTTTTAAATTTGTTTCATAAAACCAAGCCAGTAACAAGCCATATCAAATGCTTTTTCTGTTGAACACTTCCACATTTCAGGGTAGACGACTAATATACAATTTAGACAAATAAACTGGCACCCAGGTTGTTGGTATTTCTCACTATCTAAAAGGGGTTTGAATGGGAGACCTTGAGTAAACAAGCAATAACTACAATAAGAAACTACTTAAAACTAGTACAGATTTAAGTAGTTTCTTATTGTAGTTACTTAAAACTGTACTATTTTTAAGTACTAAAGAAATTTGTCACAGCTTAAAACAACAACATGGAACTTAACTGCATCTTCTAGTGTAGGATTCCCTGTTAATTTCAGATGCATAATCTGCTTTACCTAAGAGGTAATCTAATTACATAATTTTTAAGTTCAATACTTGCCTTGTGTTTGATGTAACTGGATATAGAACAAAGAATTAAACTAGTGTCTCAAACATAAGAGCTGAAGGGTGACTAGGAAACGAAGAAGGAGAGTTCCAGAAGAGTGGTGCTACATTTGATCCATATTTTGTGAGACACTTAAGTGGGCCAGATAATTCATTACCCACATCTTAGTGGTAAGTAAGGATAGCATAAAGTTCACAGGAGAATTTGAATTTCTTACTGTCACTTTCACTTCATGACTTTTACCTTTGTTTCTACATTTAAACCTTCCCAATTGGCCTACATGGTGTCTACGCATAAGGCAATTTAATTCACCCAGGATGCATGATCAGTTGCCTTTCTGCTGAAGGTTCTTCTGGTGATGAGGGGCTGACAATTCCAATCTCTTAACTCAGCAACTCCTGCATCATGCAAATAATCTCTTCTGATAGACCATCTATGGTATAATGTCTCCTCATTTTTTGTCTTTCTGTTTTGACTCCTGACAAAAGCAAATATTCTTCTGAGAGAAGGAAAAGTATGAGATGAGGTAGTATCTCAGAAAGACTGAAAATTTTGTTTCAACAGTACAAATTAATCCCATATTACCCAGTGCAAGTGACATGCTATTTTTTTTAGCAGCCATTAAACTTGAAAGCCATTATGTTCAAAACTGAAGAAAACATATAAGCAATAGAAACACATTCTTCAAGACCTTAGATGCTTTCAAACCTTTTCTTAGTGGTTACCTAGATGAGGTGCATCACAGCTCTTCTACTCAACTGAGTCAGCAGATGGAAACCCCTCTCTTGTGTATTGATTGCTAGAAAATTCATAACTGCAGTATTTGTCAGTCTCAGAAATACTCATGGGTTTTTCTTTTGCAATGTCTTAGTGAATTATGGAAACTTCATCTCTAAAGTGTGGATATGAAACTGGTGCCCAGATTGGTGAGAGGACCACCTGCTGTTGCATAGTGAATCTGAAACAGATTTAGGAAGAGATGAAGAGTTTCCCAGTCCTGACTAGACAGTTTCAGCAAGGGCTGTGGGATAAGGGCATGTCTTGAAGTAGGTGTGACCAACACAACTACCTGATCCCCCTGTCCCACCCCACTGCAGCTCTGTAGAGGCCATCTCCACTCTTGCACAGTTTTCCTGCCTTGTTGTTGTAGCTCATTCTGTAAATGTTTTACACTCCCACATGGATTAGAGCACTGCTGTCCACACACTGGAGCTCAGGAGCAGTGACACCACCCTGGGGATTATGTAAACTCCAAGCACACCAGTCAGGAACACCACAAACCAGGCCTTCTTGTGAAAGTAAGTGTGTTTTTGCTGTCAGGTACTCCTGTGCGCTGTGGAAGGGCCCTGAGTGCTACCACAGTAACACATCCATGTCACAGCCGTACCACATATCCACACACTCATCCAGTTCACACATCTTTGCATTCCTGAAATGCATGGGCTTTGCTGCTATGTTTAATCCATTATTCCCTTACACCATACAGAATTCCTGAAGTTAAGCAGGAAATACCTCTTCTGAGTCTCTTTAAGTGCAAAGGAAATTGCAAAAACCTGCTATGACATCTTGCATATGAAGAAGAAAAATATATGTATCTGGGATTTTTAGTAAATTCACCCTAAGCATTCTGGGTGTAGGCTGTCATTCAAACAATATCTTGAGAGCTGTTGGAGCTCTTAACCATTCCTGCTAGGATTGCTGATGTAAGGAGTAGAAAAGCAATCAGATGAAATAGGCTCTGAAACTCATAAAGCCGATGTGGACATCACGATTCAGATTACTTACTGCTGTAAATGCTGAGATAGAATTGCAATGCTTTGCAAATGTGAGATATCCAAGCTTTAAAATTTATAATTTTTCTCCCTTGTTTGTAATGAATATAATTCCTTCACAAGTCAGCAGACAATAAGATTTCCTTGTGATATTAGCATTTGCATTTAAATGTAAAAAAATGTAGCTTGTTTTTGTATGGATTTCAGCAACCATGTTACAGAGTATGATGATAGTACTTTACTATCTGATGCATATTTGTTTCCACATTTGTCCCTGCAGTTGCATTTTTATACATGAACACCACACTCAAATTTAAAAAAAAATTATAAGAACTAGGCATTCCTATTTGGCTGAGTTATGACTTAGGGTGTGTGAATGACACTTTTACTGAAGCCAGAACCTCTTCCTAATGCATAACCAAGGGTGATCTTTTTCCACCCAGGTTTAATCACCCATACTGAATCTATAGGCTGGTAACCGCTGAATGCTTTTCCTTTGTGTCTGGATGCACAGATCTATGTGATAGTTTCTTTTCAAAGTGATCCTATTACAAATATTAATCTTATTCAATGTTATGCGAAATCTTTAAAGTAATATAAATGTTCTTTTTATAGATCCTGCCTCTGTTTGGCCTTGTGCAATAAATGTCCTGTGCTGTGTTAACTATTTCTAGAAATTTCTGTTTAATCTCCACTGCTGCATTTTTGCATTTAGGTTACTTGTGTCTTTTTGAAACGGTTTCATTTTTCACTACCTTTCTACTACCTTTCGTCTTAATCTTAGACTGGATGCATATAAAGACAAAAATACCTGCACAGAAGCTTTTTTAGCTAGCAATTAATAGAATCTGTGGGATTTTGCTGCTGGAGATATTCATCAAAGAAAAAAAATATTGATACTGTTTCTTAGAATATCATCAGACCAGAGTTTGAACTGCAGCTTTCTGTTCCAGCTGAAAGGAAACATAAAACGGAGGTTTATGCTACAGGTAATTTACCCATTTCAGGTAGTGCATATCTGTGCCATGTTTAAGATCTTCTTATACACATAAAATTAGTTTATTTGTTGTATCTCTATCTGAACTTTGTTCCTCTGAGGGGTTTAAGAGAAATTGCTGTTGTATTCTTAGCTATCAGTACTGCCCATGAGAGATATTATCATCCTTCCAAGGGTCCTTCCTCATCTAATTTAACTCCCTTGATGTATTTTAGCAATTAAAATGAATGACTACAGTGTTTCATAGTTTAATTTATACACTATTCAAACATTACTTAGGCAATGCTTTCATTTGGTTAAATTTTCTTGAGCATAATGGAGATTCCCCAGTTTTCCCTTGAAAATTTGTGTCTTCCATGACAGTAGTTGCTTCACACATTTTCTACACAGGGATTTGCATAGAGCTGGAAGAGTTATGCACCTCTGCATGTACCTATTACTCTAGTAATGAGTGAAACTTTAAGGGTCCAGTGGAAAGGCCAACTGGAAAAAAGTAATTCCAGATAGTAGGACTTTACTTATATTACTCAGGTCTTGCATCCAAAGATGAAGTTAAATCTTGGGACAATTACCTTCCCTGTACTTCTAGATTTGAACTAGGGTGATAATATTTTTTTTTTTTTGCTGTATTTCAGGTCTTGCTGTTCACCACAGGCCTACAAATTTTCTTAGTAACAATGACAACATGATTTAGTAAGAAAGATAAACTTTACTAGCAGCACTGCTCCTGTAATGCACTATTGATTCAGCTGGTCTCTGCAATGAGCACTCTATGTGTGCTTAGAAGATAATTAAATGCACAGAGTTTATGTATTAAGTGTCCACACTTACATGTGTACGCCTCTTCTGTGTCCCTTTAGAAAGGGACTGAAGAGATAAATAGGTAGCAATCTCTTTACTACTTTTGTTTTCCACAGAAGGCAATTTTTTATTCCAGCATATGTGTATTTTGCATGAAAAATCACAATATCTGAGACAATACCTTGAATTGAAAGTGTTCCTTGATGTTGCACTGCTGTAATGGTGACTTAGATTTTTCAAAGGATTTCAAAAAATGGCAAACCAGGAGTCTGGGTGTCAGAGCCCCTTTCAAAACAGAGTTTAGAAATTAAGTGAATATACTCATGTTTATCTAAAGAGCGAATGTAAACTAAAATTAATGCATATTTTGTGTATGAACTGCTCATTTTGCATACATTTTAAAGATATCTGTGAAAAAAGTAATCCTTAGACTTATGAGTTCAAACATAATACATTTCCCAGGACACCTTCATGGGAAATCTGGACTGGTCACAGTAAGTAGGGATGAAGAAGTGCATCTGTACTGTACAGGAGGGTAAGGGTGTGGTATGAGATGGAAAAATGATGCTGGTTTCTTCTGTGGATGGCTGTGCTTTGTTAACAGATTTTCATTGCTTATGGAACTTAATGATCACAACCTGCTAGGTACATCTGCTGCACTCTAGCAGTGGGTTGTCTGTGGTTTAAAGCCAATGGATTTTTGTTTTGTCCTTCTGTGTTGAGCTCCACTCTTTGTTCTCTCTGGGGGATTTGTCTGTCTTAAGGGTGGCTACAGAGAGACTCACATGCACACACATGCATGCACACATATGCTGACAAGCACAGTTGGATAAGACAATTACCTTTTAAGTATTATAGGGACAGAAGGCCAAAATAATTATGAAGGTAAAATGTACAAACAGGAATTTTAGCAGTTAGGCAAAGCTAAAGGCAAGAAATCCTCAGAAAAACTAAATCTTTTTACATGGGATTTAGTTCAGGTCACAGAGTACATTATCTGTTTGTGAGGTTTAACCTGGGATATAGCACTGTCCGTGAAATAACACAGAAGGATATCAGTTGAAATTGGCCTGAGCTAGGAAAATATTTTAAGAAAGTTTAAGCAGCGGGAACAGCTGACTATCTGGGTGTTTCATGCTGAGACAAAGAAACTTAGTTACAATCATTTTCCTTGTTTATGAGCTTCTTCAGACATAAAACTCTGGTACCATAAGAGAAAAATCTAATTTAGATATGTTTTTAAGCGTCTTACACATCTGAATTATTTTTACCAGGAACTGTTTTTCCCTAAGGACTTGGATTCTGGGAAGTATGGTTCAACTCCCACCTAACACTGCGTCAAGGTCCTCAGCTGGTGTAAAGCACTGTAACCTCCTTCATTATGTTGAGGCAAAGGATCCAAATTACTGACCTAGAGGGAAAAATATCCCAGCTGTCATTTGCTCAAGCTATTTGTGTCAACTACAGTGTTTTTCAAACTAAGTTTATTTTTAATTAGTGCATTTATGTGATTATTTTCATCATGGGTGATCAGATGATTTACACCAGTGGAAGACCTGACTTGCTGAAAATATACTTTGCTGCCCTGAACATGTGACAGTAAGAGCCTTTAACTATCTCTTTGCAGACCTGATCACATTTTATTTGTGCTGAATTTCTCATAGCGGCTGCTGTTACAAAAGGATCATGGAACATGTGTTTGCGGTTTTTTTTTTTAATTGCAATTATTTTTTATTTTGCCTGAGGTCCCTGCACTGATGAACAGTGGATTTATCTTCACCTTGTGAATCTTTTGTTGAATTAACGCATTTCAAATTTCTTCACATAGATTAATTTCTCTGCTATTATTGATTTTTTTTTTAATTAATTGTGCCTAAAGTTATAGAGGAACCTTCCAACATTGTGTGAAACATGCACAAGGTGTGTGGAAGAGGAGGACAAAAAGAAGAAACACCACAATGAGAAATTCACAGGCATTAATGTTAAAAAGAGATTACATTTAACTGAATAATGTTTTCCCTTGATGATCTTTTTCTTACTGCCAACTCTGTCGTATTTCATTCTCAGTAAGTTTTACCCAGAATCACAAATTTTGCTAAATAGATTAAAGGTTAGATTTAATATTGGATTTGTTATAAAAGTGAGACCATTCCTATCAAATGCAAGTGATGAAGAATGAATGTAAAATCCTCTGTGATGCCAGCTCAAAACATCAAAGTAATAATTCCTCAGCTCCTCCTAAGACCAATGATAAGTAGAACCGTGTGGAAAGCACTTATCAAGCATTTAAACATTTCAGTAGATGTTTCCTTTTCACTGTTTTTTATGAGGAAGGAGAAAAAAACCAAACTACACCATCTTATTTTATATCACTTTATTATATTGATTGAAAGGACATGGGAGTTAAATTTCATCATTCTTACTGAAATCCAATTTTAGTCCAAA